>VWZL01002650.1:0-271943 GCA_013396915.1 Stercorarius parasiticus | reverse complement strand
TCTTGTTTGGATGACTTGCCTTCACCTCTGATTAACCACAATTTACATTCTTTATTCTTAGATCATTAATCATTATTTTGTAGCGTCATCAAATGTTGCGACAAGAGGTGACTCAAAATGTCTTGGGCAGAAGTATGGAGAAGTAGCTGACAGCATATCGACGATGGTGACTTGTTAGGCTAAGAGGAAGAGCTCTTCTGATGCCTAAGGAAGGAAATAATGACTTATCTTGAGAATTGCAATTAGTTTTATGTGAAACACTTTCTGGAATTACATGCCATTCGTTCTATTAAAAATACATTAATATATAATTATATTGTATATAAATATTACATATGTATTTAAAAAAAGAGAAGCCAATGACAAAATGGGAAGTGTTTTGAGAAGAGTCTGGTAAATTGGACTTGCTGCAGGGAGAGTGAAGAAGCTCAATCCACCTAGGTAATCCACTTATCTCAGCTTGGCCTGTGACTTCGTTATACCCTCAGAATACCTGCATGGGGAGAATCCCTGAAAATGTTTTGTTGTGAAGTGTTCCTTGGCTTACAATTCTGGCTTGGTCAGCAGTCTGCCAGCCAGTTCCAAGCAGTGCCTGCAAGAGCCCCTGAAGATATGTGTTGTTGCACCTGACTCTTCCCTGCCAAAAATCTTATTAACAATGGAAAGCGTTAAATACATAGCTGCTAGCCTTGTGCAGTTGCCTGGGTGTCTGAAACTTCCTGGTCTGCTGAATTGACTATGCAGCCTTTCTACTGAGAAGCAGTAGTGTGTTTTGTGGCTATGTTGAATCATAGGGTGCTGCAGTCTCTGATGGCTGGGACCTTTTCCACCACAGTGGTTACCTTAGTGGCTTCCTTAAGCTTCCTCTTTACCTTCCAGTCCTGGATCTCCCAGGCGGTCTCCCCTGTCATTTTGCAGGAGGGTGGGCTCTTGGGCCTGCGGAGTGTTCAGTCAGGATGGCACTGCTGATGATGCCTTTGCCTCTTTGATGTGCTAGATGGCAGGAACTGTCTGCAAAGTGGTGGCTGTTCGTGCACCGCGGCTGAATCCCGAGTTGCTCTCCGACTTTGCCTGTTTATCTCATGCATTTGCATAGTGGGCGGACGTACTGACCATGTGAGCCCGTATTGTCAGGTTAAAGCTTTCTGTTACAAGGGTCCAAGTCTGTCAATGTGGGCACTGTAGTCTAGGACTAAGGAGATGGAGAGTCTACAGTTTGCTGTGGCAGGCTTGCTGGTCCACTGTCATGTCAGATGAAACAAGGCATATAAAAATGAGTCTGTGGTGCTCAGTTGTCATCTAGGCTGTGGTATGGAGGGAGTTGAGGATGATACTGGGCTTGTGCTTTATTTTTTTTCCTGCCAATAAAAATAAATCTGTTCCTGCTTGTGTCAGGAGGCCGTAAACTTGTTCCCAGTGCTGCAATCATGGCCCAAGAAAAGGGAGGGGAAAAGCTTCTTTGAAGAACAAAGTGTTCTTTGACGATCTGCCATTACTGATAATGGAGATCAGTTGGTGCACAATGGCTTTTTCTGTATGCTGGGCTGCCTCAGCAAGGCACATTCTTCTAAGCAAAATGCAGCATGTACAGATGGCAGTGCTGAGGATGTGCTTCTGTTGGGTTGCATCGTGGGTTGCATTTGACCCTTAAGTACTGCACTAGGGATGACCAGTTTTATGTGGAGTATTTTTTTCTATGGGATTATATTTTTTCTATGTGATAAGGGGAAAAAGAGCAGAAAAGCATGACCAGCTATGCTAATACCAGAGGAATGCAATACAGCAAGCAGACTGCTTGCTATTACAAAACCTACTTTCCCCATCATGTAGGTATTCCTTAAAGTACATTCATTTGCTTCTGAATTGCCTTATCAAACTAAGCAATCTTTTAGGAAACTGCTCACTTGCTTCTGCCTGTAGCTTCCCTTTCAGTGTTAATAGAGGGATCTCTGGCACCAGGTTAGTGTTGTTTATTTTTAATGGTCGATTACTGCTACAAAAGCATCTCCAGCAGGTGTTTGCTCTGATGAGCTAGTCTGGGCTAGTCACCTGCTATGCTGATGCTTGTGGAATCACTTGCCACAGAAATATTTCCTATTACTGAAATGCTCGGGATTACTTCTTGTGACCGTCAGTGTGCTGCATTTCTCCCTGTTTGTTTTTAAACATTGTCAGATAGCTTCCAATTTTAGATTTAGTTTGTCTTTACCTCTTGGTCTCATTTTTCATTTGTCAGTCCATGGCCTCATTTATAAGCTCTACTATGAGTTGGGGTTGATAAGACACCTGCAAGCATGCCATTTGAGGTCTCCAGCCAAGCAGTGGGGAGGTAAATACAACATTTCAGGAAGTGATTTCCCTTTAATTAAGGCCCACAGAGCAGCCAGTACCACAGAGCAATCTGTTTCTCTATTTCCATCAGTTTGTAGAAAATCTGGAGGACTAGTTTAGCATGTATGCCTGTATATTTGGCAGTAGAGGTGAGCCCCCTGAGTGATGATCCTTACTTGACAGATTGCAGCTCACCTTGTTAACTAATTCCAATACTTTTTTTTCCCCTCCAGTTTGCTGTTACCGTCGGGGTGTGCCTAGCTCCCTGATACAGCAGGGTTGACTTGTCAGCAGCACTTGTACAGACTGCCCTGCTTGCTCTTTCTAATGGGAAAACGTTTCTTGTATTTTTAAGCTTAGTGCATGTTTCTTGTGAAATATTAAGAAATGAGCTAGCCTGAGGGAAACGAAGTTACTAGGTCATGCTTCTGCTAAGAAGCAGCCCGGCTATAAAGTAACATCACCTTATTGTGTATTTTGGGCTAACGGTTTGTTGATGGCTGCAAGCACTTTGAATGCAGGACCCTTCCCACCCCCTGATCTGGAGGCTCTTTGTGGGGCTTGCAGTTAGCAGAGAAGGCATTTCTTGAGTGGTTAGTTCTGGCAGTTGTGCTGTAATGCACAACAGGCGGTTGAAGTCATAGGTGTTTTTCATGTCCAGTAACTGATCCATCTGGGTTTAGTAGCAGCCCCTTGTAACAGAAGCAATTTATAATAGCTTATTATGCTGCCCTGCAAGGAATGTGCTTTTGCTAGACACGGGTGTAACATATCTAGGAGGTGAAGTCAAAGATACTTGCATTACAAATGACCCTGGTGATGTGAATGGACCTAAACTTGAGAATAATATACCTGTGGGGAAAAAAGGACCTTTTGGTGCCTGTGGTCAAACTGTAAGTTGTGGCTGTGCAGGTTAGATGGGATGGGCTGTTATGGCCTGTCCCAAGTATGCCAGGCTGCAGTTTCTTCTCATGAACCACAATCAGGATTGCATGTGGTGCTGGGCATAAGGGCAGGGAAGGGAAAAGGAGAATGTGTAAGCTAATAAATAGGTGAATCACTGGGGGTTTTTGACTGTTTCCTCTGTAACTCACTGGCCTCTGAAGCAAGCTTTGCTGACTAATGTCATTGCGCAGAGCACAGGCGGCCTCTGTGTAATTGGTATCCTTCAAGGACTGCTGGGCAGAGGAGAACCGGAGAGCTCTGAAGTGAGAGGGTAACTCTGAAGGCTCTCAGCTCAGACATTAACGAGAAGCATGTCTTGGAGATGTGCCTGATGTGAATGATGCACCCTTGTTTACAGGGCTTGGACTGGCTTTCAGAATAGTATTTTAGCAAATCTGCTGCATAATCTTGAAGTAAATCCCTGGGCTGTATTAACCTAGACCCCAGTCCTGTGGAAGGCCATTATATATGTTTTCCACAGATTTAATAATCAAGGCTCCTTGCACGTAAGTAAGGTTGGCAGAGCTTGGGGTTACCCCTTTGCTGGTGGTTGCAGCACTAATTAACGCAGCATCTTTTTGGTCAGCAACTCTGACCTGAAGCTGCTCTCAGTTTCACAGCATGTGAGCACTGGGATTTCTGATACTGTTGATAAGCAAATGTTTTAAAAAAAAACAAACACACAAAAAACCCCCAAACAAACCAGCAGCTGTATTCAGAGCTTACCTTAAAGTAACAGCTTGTGAAGCTGGTGTAAAAGAAGCTGCTTGTCATTCCTGTTGCTGATGCCCTTGGTATTTTCCTCTGAAGTTGGACTCTTTGTTGTTCTTTGGGTACCTGTTGACCAAGAAGGACTTGATATACAACTCATGTGTGCAGAAGAATTTGGAAAGCTGCTTGGAGGCAGTGACAAGGATGTCCCATCAGAATGAGGAAAAGATGGCATAGGAGACCACAGAGGACCTTTTGCCCTCACTCAGAAATGGTTGCTCCTCTTGGTGGTGGTGGTTTCCTCTCCTCCTCACACAAAACAACCCAGTAATTGGCATGCAGATTTTGTTGTGTTAAACAATGTAGTATTGTGTGGGAGGTGCTATGAAACTTCTCTGTTGTTATTGAGGTTTGGAGAGCCTCCAAGGAGGAGCGCTCAGCTAAACTAGCACATAAACTTTTGCTCTGAACATGACCTGACAGTGCCTTTAAAAAGGGGAACACCATATGATGGCAGATATCAGTCATTGTCAGTAATTCTCTCCTCTTCTGAATAATCGTCAAGGATTGTTGTTAAGCCAGTGGTGACATAAAGGTGATAAATGGGGTGAAAGGCAAAACTCCATCTGTTAGGGAAGCAGGGAGTCCCTGAAGCGTTCCTAATAACTTGACTTGTGATTGATCCTAACAGAGTATCTCTAGATGTGCTTCCATGAAAGCACATGTCAAGCTTGGCTTTGGATGTAGCTGCTTATCTGGAGATAAGCTTTTTTGACATCTGGTAAATAACGTGTGATTTTTTGCCTCTGAGGTCTAACTGGATCTTTCTCAAATGCTGCATAGGTCATACATATGGGGGAATTGCTTGGTGATGCATAAGTGAAACTGATCTTTTGGCCATTTTGCATAGGCTGTTAACTTGCTGTGTGTTTTGTTTTTTTTTTAAGGTGCTGATAAATTAGAAGCCTTTCCTATGAGGAACCTTCTCAGGGAAAGGCTGATATGTTTTCCTTGCCTAGTGAAGTCTGGTATCTTTGGACTGTGCCTTCTGTGATTAAAGTGTCCAAGCTACTTCATCCTGGGCAGCTGGAATACCAAAATTCCAAAAATCAGACCAGTGGTGATGTTTGTGTAGTTTCTGTGATCACGCTGCTTTCTAACTTTGTGTGTTAGCTCAGTGGGTAGCCCCATCTGCAGAAGTATTTTTAATCTGTTCAGGAGCCTGGTGTTTTATACTCATTCCCCAAAATTGCTTCAGGAATCCTTGGTAAAGATGTGAGTCTGCACCAAGGTACTCAAGATTGCCTGCTTAGCACCAGCTTGCAAGCTGGGAGAAGCCACTTAAATTTGTGGCAGTGTTACTGGTAAGTGATAAATCCAAAAGACCTGCCACTTTTTGCTTGTTTCCTGAGTAGAACAGAGGCTATGGCTTATAGTTGTGTTTCATACTTTTTGATCTCTAATAAACAAATATGTTATTTTCCTGTCTGTGGGATGGATCAGCCTACATTGTGAAAGCTCTTTGTAGCATAAAGCTGTTCTTTAGCATAGGAACCAGCTGAAAAGGCAATGGATGATGCAAACCCCTAGCTAGCAGGAAGGAAGGGAGGTTACTCACATTGTTGCATGTGGTGTCTCTTGTTTTTCAAACTGGCTATAAACAAGCTTTTCACTTGATCGAAGGTCAAATTTTGGCTTTGATAGTCCTTTATTTCAGGTGCCTGAGGGTAAGTGGAAGGATTAGATTAAGTAAAGCTAAACAAAAATGTCTAGCTGTTTGATTGCTGGAACATGCATAGTTTTTGGAAATACGATGAATCGAGGGAAGAAAAAAGGTGATATAGAGGACTTTAACCTGGTCTGCTGTAGCACCTGGTGGTCATCGGCCCTTATGAATGCCCAAAGGCTCCTGGCCAAGAGGGCAGCAAGAAGGGGAGCTGGTCTCATCCTTGCTGTTCTTATGAAGCACGCTTAAATCCCCTGGGAGATCTGTCACCAAAAGTAAAACTGCCTCAACTATTGACTTGTGGAGCACAAGTCAGCGGTCTCCTGGAATGCTCTGTGCAACCTTAGTGCAACATGCCACGCTGGTGTCAAGCTTGTGGCGGGGCTTCCATCTCCTGGGAAGGCATGGGTAAAGAGAACTATCCAGACTTTCTCTTTGTCCCTGTCCTCCCCATCTCCCAGGTGGGGTACTGCAGCTTTCTGGAGTTAGATGAACCTGTGGACCAAAGGTCAGACTACTTTGGAAGCAGGAATGTACTTTTATGGGTAGGGTAGATAAATGCGTCTAAGCAGTAGAAACTTACTTGGGTTGCATGACCCTGCAATTTCTGTCTGCTTTAGGAAGAGTCCACTGCCTCTGTATAGCAAAGTGTCAAAAGATACTGCAGTGCAGGAGGATGTTAAAAGCTTTGGAGCATTACAAAGGCATGTCTCAATAGCCTGTGTCCTCATGGCTTGTGCTGAGGCTCAAACTTCTTGACACTGTCTGGCATAAACTTGCAACTGCAGGATTTCTGTAGCAAGATCATGGTGAAGGGAGTGTAGCGTGCTCTTTCTGAGCACCAAACAGAAACTGTTCTCCCAGGTTTTGTAAAGCAAAAGGTGGCAGTGCTAGGTTTTGATTTGCCCGTTTGAGAGTATTTGGAAGGTGAAAACTTATTTTCTCAGCTAGCTGAGACCATTAGCCGAGTATGTTCTTACTCTTCTATGTAATAAGTTACTTACCTGCTTATGTAGATTTTAGTTCATTGAATACAGGGGTTCAAGTCTGGTCAGAGAATGATTTGTTGGTCTGCCTGTACCCTCAAATCCATTTAGTAGAAGAAATGTAGAAATGAATAGTTTCTTCCTTGAACAATGTTTAATTTTGGTATTTCCCAGAACTTTTATGGCCATAGCACTGCTGGAAAGTAGCTGGAAAGTACTGAGTTACTCCTACAGGTGAAATTAGTTTCTGGAATAGCTATTGCCTTAGCAGCAGCAGAACTGAGAAAACCAGTGAATATATTGGCAGGAGAGGTTGTGATTCAGCAAGACCTGATACAGTAAGCAGTCCTGGCTGTTCCTGCGAAGCTATGTGGTGGAAATAATGCCACGAGTCACAATACTGACCCTTCAAAAGGGAACTGCATCCCAAATGGCCCACAGTTCTCTTGAAGGGGAGAGTTGGAAGCTGCATGGTTTAGCATTGGTCTGGGTCCTTTCTGTGCAGACCAGTGAGGACCATCTGTATGCTGTTAAAACAAAGTATACCTTTGATACTGCTTAAGTTGTTAATGTTTGAACAGGATAATATCCTTATCTTTTGACATGAACTCCTTTCTGCCAGGTCACCTGTCTGTCTTGGAAATGCCTATTATAACAGTATTCCTAGAAATAGAATTAAGTCTCATGGGGGAAGAATTAATGCATGTAACGGGGAGCCACAAAGTCAGTCCTCTGAGCTTTCCATCCCTTCGCAAAGCTGCCATGTAGGGAAAGGAAGAATCCAGGCTAGAAGGGCTACTCTGTCATCACAGGCAGGCTTTGGGGTGGCAAAGGGGTTGTAATTGTTAACTCAGTAAAAATGAAGCCTGACATAGGAGGTAGAAGTGCTATTTGAAAGCACTGTGTGGAACTGAGTCAGCTTGAAGGTCAAGAAAGCCTTTTGGCTTGAGAACAGGTTAAACTGGCTCCAGTCCTTTCAGGTCTGGAAATGAGAGGAAGTTTCCTGACACCTGTGTGGTTCTGCCACAGAGGTTTGCAGGGTGTGGAGCTGCTGTGAAGCTTTGACACTTGCTGGAGAGCAGAGCTTACTTTATCACTATTTCAATGTCCTTCTCCCAGCCCACCTACTAGAAAAGAGCAGGTTAACCCTGGTGAGCTGCCAGCCCTTCCTAAGAGCAGGGGAAGGGGCTTTCTGCAGCTATACACTAGAGCTGGTGATTTAGCCTGTTTCTGTGGTGCTCAGAGCTCTAAAATGCCAAGAAATGAGCAGTTGCAGAGTCAAGGGATATTTCAGCTTGGAAAAATGTTGGGTGCAGTCCTCTTTGGACTGAGACCAAACTTAAATGACACTTTCTATGACTGCAAATGCTGCTTTGGTTTTTAGCAAAGTTAGCTGTGTGCAGGCCTTAGTTTGACTTAACCCAGTTAGTGCTTTTTTTTTACTTCAGTATGGTGAAACTACTCTGAAAGAAGATAAACTGAGTTGTGATGTGTCTGTTGTCTCTGTGAACACGTGTGGTGTGCTCAGAGTCTGTTGTCTAGCTCAGCTCCTGGAGTTTCCTGTGCGGCCATGACTCTGGCTGGTGTGCAAGTAGTAAGGCTGATGGAGACTTAACAGACTCTTGGTGTCTGTGTATCTGCACTGGAACTGAAACATCTGTGAAGCACTGAGTTGGCTCTCTGAAGACTGGCAAGCAGAGTTGGGAAGTACTCACTGGCAATGAGTGGTTTTTTTGATTATTAAATACACTGAGGCAGTGTTTCATCAGAGGAACTGTGTATGGGTGTTTGAACATATCTGAGGAACCTGATGAAGGTACTCTTTGAAAATCACAATCTATCTTTGATTAACTGTTGCTTTCTTAGGTGACTTTATTCTTAAGTGAATACTACATTTGTAAAATTAATGTTTTCTTTCTCTTCAACAGTGGGCCACTATACGGATAGAAAAAGGTGTCAAAAAGCCACGTCCACAGATGCTAAAGACTCCTGCTGCCAATGGTGAGAGCTAGGGGTAAAGTCAAATTGATAAGACTGAAGTAGGAGAATGGAGTCCTTATCAAATGGAGACATTCGATGTGTGTGTTAGAGAACTGGAGAAGAGGTGGGGTGGTTACAAGCTAACTGTTGCATTGAATTGTTTTGCAATGCTGCTGGCATGAGCACTGTTCCTGCAGAATGAAATGCTTCTTTTACTGGCTTGTACTGAATGGTTCAGAAACCAGGGGATGAAGAAATTAAGGGTATGAAATAACATTAAGTTAAACAAAACAAAGTAGAGCATAAGATGGAAACTGTCAGTTGAGAGAAACTTTTGAGTTACGATGAGCTTGATTTTTTTTTTATCTTGAAATCTGTCTTTAGGTCACTCCTTACAGGGCTGCTGGTCAACTATCTCGGTCCTAACAGTATCAGAGTACACTTAATAATCTCTGAGGAGATGTGAATGTTTAGTGGACAGCACTTTTCTTTGTCAAGCTCAGTGCTTTTTCTGTTGTAGGACTGCTGAATGGAAGTGTGTAGTGTTATACTTGTTCTCTCTTTTCAGTCTGCTACTATTCACCTTTTGGCCCCTGGAGTTACCTCAGTGTTTGCCGGATGAACTACTTACACTCATGGGCTGTAGAAAGACAGCTGAAGAGTTGCTTCATATTTCTTCCTTTAGCCTAATTTTGAAATGAGTCCTTTTACTATATCTTAACGCGCACTCTGTGTGTGTCGTGGTAGGCTGTACTAGGTCAGAGTTGGGTGTAAGGCTTTGGAGTTGTAAGCGCAGTGAGAGCAGTCTGTTTGTCCAGGAAACAGGAGAAGGCTGAACAAAGCATTGCAGTCAGCATTTGTTTTTTTCCAGATTTTGACTTCCTTGGTATTGCTATTGATTTGTGAATTTCTGACTGCATTTGACAGTTGTGTCAGCATTTTCTGTGTACTCCCTCATTAGGCAGCACAGCTGGAAGCAGGACCAGCTTGCCAGTTAGTATACAAGTCAATTGTTACCTGATTCTACGAATTAGCTCATGTGAACAAGATACGATAAAGGGGACTGAACTGCTGAACTGGTTGTGTTTTTTCGTCTCCAAAGGAGTATCCTTATCAATCTGCAGGCCAGGCATGAAACAGACTCTGATGGTAGCAGATTGAACTGTCAGTTACCACCTGTAATAATAAACTGGAGGTACTGCCCAGCAGCTCTTAAAACAGGTTAAAATTTGTCTTTCTTAATTGTTGACTTTAAAGGGGCTGAGAAAGTACGTCCTGTATCACTCACAAGTGTCCTGAAAGTTGGGGGGGGTTTTTGGTGGTGGCGGGAAGGCAAGGTGAGCGATCCTTCCAAATAATGTCAGTGCCCTGCTATCTATGTTCCACAGGTTGTCAGTGATACAGCAAGATATCCTTTTTCTCCCTGTAGAGATGACAGTGTCTTGTCAAGTCATGGGTCAGTGAGAGGGCAAGAGACCCAACTGTGCTGCTTTAGCCACACAGTAGGAGCTCTTGTCTTCCTAGACATGTGATCGTTCTGGCACGTGGTTTTTTTCTTCTCTAGAAAAGAAAGGTAGAGAGAGAGAGAGAGGACACAGCTAGTAGATCATGTTCTATGAGATACCTTTCAGTAAAGCCACAAGTACCTATTCCCTGTGTGACTGAGAGGTGTGCAGTGCTAATAAGTACTGTTATTCAGAACCTGGACTAATCTGGGTGCACTCCACTGCCTGGAGGATTAGTGATAGTAAAAATGGCCTGAGGTAATTCATATAGATGATTGCATGCAGGCTATGTTCAAGCAGTCTTATGGATGGGGATACGCAATTGCAATGGTGGCCTGAAGCACACTTTTTAATGTCCTTTTATATTTGAAATTAAAATTAAAACCTTTCCCCACTCTAGGTGGCTCTTATGGTAGTAAGCTAGAGTCTAACTATTCCATACTTGAGAAGGTATGGGAAGCAGGGGAGACGTGGAGTTAGCAGTGCCAGGCTGTGCTCTGTATATTGCTTTTGGGACCTTCTTAAGCGTAGGACTAATTACTAGGAGTAATTACTAATTACTAGGAGTTATTCTTGTTACTAGGAGTCTGTGTTCCTGTAGTGGATGAAAGTACTTGAGGGCAAGGGCAGGTGTAGGTCTAACAGTGCAGTATGCAAGTTGGCATCCACTGAGGTGACAGAACATGAGCAGATGGAGAGGCCCAATTGCATTACACAATATTTACTGAGGGAGGAGAAATTCCGAGTGATAATGAATTACAGAGTAGCTGATTAAAACAGGGTAAAGGTAAGTGTCTATGTGTGTGTGTATGCATATACATGTTAAATGCTGAAGGGGAACATGTAGCACCTCTTTCACCTTTCCTGCCCATCTAGTCCTCACTAGGAGGTGGGTCAGGATGGGAGGGACCATTGCAGATGCATGTGCAAGGGCAACTTTTCCTGTTCCCAGGCAGAGCAAAAATGGTCCTTCCCAAAGACCTTAAAAGCCAGTGTCCCTCAATATGAAAGACAAAAGAAAGCATGACTGAAGAGACATAACCTTTCTCTGCAGTACCAAATCTGGTGTATTTTGCATCTGTTGGCAGAAATGGCAGCCAGTGGCCCCTATGGTGGTATGATAAGGTGTCGCAAGAAAAATTTGTTTGGTGTAGTTGCTGTGTGGGGAATTACCTGTTGCTGTCACCTCAAGGTCCTTGTTAGAGGGCAACGTGTTTATGTGCCGGGCCCAATGGTAGCTCTTGGCTGAGCAGATACTTGGAGGCTAGTTGTGTATCTCGTTGCAGCTGAATAACCAGCTCTCGGATGTTGATGTGGGTGCCGGCTGTGGTAAAAGGCAGTGCTCTTCTAGTTGGTGGGTTTCAAAAACACAAAATGCTGTTAAGTCAGAGTTTTGAAAGTGATATCCACTAAAAGAAAAGCTTATGCAGATAATGTGACTGTAAATAGATGGTGTCAAATTTGAGTCTGGTATAATTAGCTGACTAGAGTATGTTGAAGGCTTGGGGCTTATGCTTTGACACTGAGTAAAGCAGTGTATACGGCTTTTTTTGGTTGAGTGATGTTTGCTATACTCCTCCATAATGCTGCCTTTTAGCTGTCTTTGGCAAGCTCAGCTCTGCCCATGGCCAAGGGATTGAAGGCTGTTAAATGTTACTTCTGATTACAAGAAGACTAAGTACATCACCTGAGGAGCGTGTGTTTAGTTCTGTTCATAATGAATTCAGGTGCTGCTGAGATCTTGGCTTAGAGTAGACTGTTCCAAGGCTTCAAGGCAGCTTGTGCATGGGGGTGTTGTGTGACAATGACAGTGCAGGCTGGTGAGGCAAGACATTACAGCCATGCTATTGCAGCTGTGCCAGCAGTGTGTTAACCTTGAACCCTGGGCTGGTTTCAGCCACAAAGCAGGAGCCAGGGGAGCCAGCTGCTTGGCTGATGCTGAACTGGGGGCTGGATAAGGAAGAAGTGTTCCCAGTTCTCCTGGGAACTGGAAAGAAGAGTGGTACTTGTGTGATGGGGGCTGGAGTGTTCCCTTGGCCAGTTTCTTGGCCATGACCTGTTTCCCACTCCAGCAGCAGCAGGTTGGGCTGACTCACCTACAGTCCTGGATGTTTCACAGCTTACAGGTTTAAGGGACTGACTGAGAGAAAAACTAAACCACAAACCAGAGCTCTGGTTTGGGTTTAAACTATGACACAAGTGTAATCTGTCCTGCTAAATGTTTGATGTGATGCATGTTTGTGTAATTTAGATTCTGAAGGGCATGTGGGTGTTTGGGTGTGCCATATTAGCAATTTATATTTACAGGCTAGTGATAGGACAACCTACTAAGACGGTCTGCTGGTGAAATTGCAAGTTGTGACAGCCAAGTTCACAACTGAAGGTGCTAATAGGCTTTGCTGCAGTGTGACATCTCTTGCATGTTGTACTTTAGTGTTTACCTCAGTGATTTGTGGGACTTGTATCTTGGACCTTCTTGTGTTATCCCATATGTATGCTACAGTGCAATACAAAGATTTTTCCATGTCACTTGTAATTTAAATGTTGTGTGTGATTTGCACAGCGAATATATTCACAAAGGTTTTTCTGCTGTCGAGACTTCCTTGGGATGCAGATCTCCACATTGTGGGATGTGCATTTGTGGGAAAATGTCTAGTAGCTTGAAACAGTTGAGTGCTTCCTCATTTCCCATTTTTTTATCTCAATATGGAAGCACAGAGATTATGCAATGTGTCAGAGGGTGTCTTGACAGTGGCAACCTGAACTTGGACCTCTGTAATCCTAGTTGAGTGTCCCAGGGGATGGTTGTTCTGGTTAAATGTTATTCTAGATTTCTTCAGCCAGACTTGTCTACCAGAAAGCAGCTACTTGATCTTTATATTTAGCTTACACGATTTGTCCTTGCCTTTGAAAGCTTTAGTGAGAAATTGGTGCTTATCAGACCATAAGTATAAAAAAAACAGAAGGAGGGACGAGAGGGAATACTTGCTATTTGTACTGTAATTTGGAACTCCCCAGGTCTCTTTTCCGTTGCCAGGCGTTATATGGACAGAATTTAGCTGAAGCACAACTGTTAGTGCCAAACTAAATTATATCAAGGCACATCTCTGACTTTGTGTCTTCTGTTTTTTTTTTGTTTGATTTAAAATAAAATAAAAAAATAGTGGGATCCTATCTGTATTTACAGAAGAGATTTGTGCTGTGAAGGGAGGTGCGTTTGGTTCAAAGCTGGTCAGTGCACAGATATCGGGTAGCTGTTGTGGTCTGTGGCTTTGGCAGGTAGTAGGAGAGTGCGTCTCAGCTGAATGTGGTTGCAGGACACCAGAATGTCTGACAAGAGATGGGCCTAGGGAACAGGGAAGCCTCCATGGAGGAGACTGAATGCCCTTAAAAACACAAAGTCCTAAGAGATGGGAATGGAAAGGCCAAGGTCTCACTTGGAAGCATGAGGTGGTCTTGGATAAAGCTGCTGAGTTGAGGGCTTGTCAGATGGTGGAAAAGGGTTTGCCTTCTTGCTTCACCTTCAGTAAGCAACAGAACTTGATATATTTGCTGCTCAAGGTGTTTATGGGACAAAGGGAAGCTAGAACTGGCCTACTGAAGAGTATGCTGTGTTCAACTACCCATCTGATCTTGCTGTCATAGGAGGGGCTCTGACAGTAAATTTGTCTCCTCTAGTAATGCGAAGCAGCAAGTGATTTGGAGGATGACTTTATGTATAGAATTATTTCCTCATATGATTACCCTTTCCTTCCCCAAGGTATCATTGAAAGAGATGAAACGCCTATGGAGAAAGAAATTGCGCGTCTGCATCGAGTGGACTTTGAATTCTCTGACATATTCTACTTCTGCAGAAAAGGGTTTGAGGCCATTGTGGAAGATGAAGTCACCCAAAGGTTTTCCTCTGAAGAGCTGGTCTCCTGGAATCTCCTCACAAGGACTAATGTCAACTTCCACTACATCAGCCTGAGGCTGACTGTTGTGTGGGTCATCGGGGTTATAGTGCGGTACTGCTTTCTGCTGCCCCTACGGTAAGCTCATGAGTGCTGAGGATTTTGTCAGTCTGGGAATACATAAATGTGTGTTTTCTTGGGAAATGTCATCTCACTTTTTTAACCCAAAAGCAGTGTTAGCAGATACAGAAGATGAACTGGGTTAAACTCTCAACTCTCCTTTGATTGGTTAAGAAGCCATTCGGAAAACTTTAACTTGCCATTTAGTAGGGTAGACTAGGGCTAGTGGTTATCTTTTCTGTGAATGCTTCTCCTAAGTCATGTCTACTGGCAACATAAGTGTAAGTTGGACGAGCTCTAAAACTCCCTGACGCTATATGCATTGGGGTATCTGAATCTGCTGCCTTTGCTAGACCGTGATTTTGAACAATATGCCAGTGAATCACTGTGTTAGAGAACTGGATATGTCAAGTATCTGAGGAATAATTGAATTCCTGCCATCCCTGTCCATTTTAAAGGGGAAAGTGATGTTAAAATGAGCAAAACTGCTTACTTTCATTTAATGTCTATTTTGTCTGTAGCTTTACCCTTGCTGCCATTGGGATTACCTCAATGATTGTGGGGACAACAATGGTAGGACAGCTGCCAAACAGCAGGTAGGTAGTGTATGTGAGGGTTGAACTTGCCAAGTTGTATCAGTGCAAACAGCTCAAGATTGGGACTGGACATATTTTACAGGTGTTAGACTACTGATAGTCTACTCTGCCTTGTGGCCTTGCTTTTAGTGGCATTTTGAACTTGGGCTGAGGTTGGCTTCTTTCCAGGCTTCACACGGAGGTTGGTGGTTTCTGATGGGCTCCTCTTGCTGGCATGAGAGACTCAAAGGGAGCGTTGTAGGGAAGGTAACAGTGCTGGGATTAAAAAAAAAATACCCAGTGAGGAGGTGACAGCCTTGCCTAGGTAAGTGAGACCAAGGGTATGACATGTCTTGGCTGAGCTGCTGTAGGAAGTGAGTGATAGAGCTGGGAATATCCTTCTGTGCTCCAGAGTACCAGGAAAATGTCAGCCCTGAGTTGTGTTGAGTAGGATGGATAATATTGCACGTGTGTCTGGCTGCTTCCCAGGATCCTCCTGATGCTTGCAATTTCTTTCAGTGTGAAAAACTATTTGAGTGAAGTGGTCCACCTCACATGCTCCCGCATCCTTGTCAGAGCTCTGTCTGGTACTATCCATTACCATAACAAGTAAGTAAGCTTATGTTACGATAGCAAAAGTGTGTGTATGGTTCTATGCGTGTGAGTATCCCATTTGAAATGGGGCAGCTCTTTCCTGACATGCAGATTAATGTCACGCTAGATGCTGACTCACCTGACAGCTTTATGGAACTGGTGTGTGTGTAAAGTGGTGCTTAGTGCCCTACTAGCCTAACAAAATTATGTAATTGCAGGGAAAACAAACCTCAGAAAGGAGGAATTTGTGTTGCCAACCACACATCACCGATAGATGCGATCATTTTGACAAATGATGGATGCTATGCAATGGTATGAGGACTTCCATGATGCTCACAGCAGAGGGAGAGAGACCAGGAAAGGGAAAGGTTGTGGGGTATTGGTTGTGGAGTTCAGTTTTTAACCTTCACAGTAGAGATGTTAACTTGAGCATTAGTCAGTGGGGAAAAGTGTAAATTGCCTTGAAGTTGGTCCACGAGTTACATGTTGGTGAAGTTGTCTGATCAGTGTCAATGCTAGGCTCTTCATCTGGTGAAACACTTGAGAGATGCTTCCATGCATGTGTCGAGATCCTTTCAAGTGAATGTGTTTTAATAGTTTCTGTCGGCAATGCCCAATCCTGGTTTGCAGTCTCCAGTGTGTTTGGGTATTTTTGAGGGGAAATCAGAAGAGGAAGTTCTGCTTTTCAGGTGTTTTATGTGCTGATGTGCCTTATTGGGCTTGCAGGTTGGCCAGGTTCACGGTGGACTAATGGGAGTTATTCAGAGAGCCACAGTAAAGGCCTGTCCTCATGTCTGGTTTGAACGCTCGGAAATCAAAGACCGCCATCTAGTGACAAAAAGGTGAGGTGTGGTTTGGAGCCGGGGATTGCAGTGCTGGTGTAATGCCTGTACCTACTAGTGCTTGAGGGACCATGGCCGGGTGTGTAATCCCCGAAGAGTCATTGAACAATCAAAGACCGAGTTAAGGAATTAAAGCTTGGGAAAGACGGAAGCCCAAGAAGCTGATGAGGTTGCAATGGGAAACAGGGAACTTGGAACCTTGGGATCTCAAGAGGGCAAAAGGCTGACTTGTGAAAGCATCTTTTAGCAGAAGTCATATCTAATTGTCCTGTTCCAAATGATGACTGTTGCTTATGAATGCTAATCACAGGGATATGTAATTCCGCTTTACTGTAGGCTGGAATGATGCAGGGCATTGCAAACTGATAGATGTAGGTAGGAGTGGAAGCAGTCAGTATAGTAGTGGCTCAACAGCAGTTCTTGGAGTGAGTTGGAGGGGTGGCATGCAGCAAACTGCAGAATGACCCAAATATGCTTGCTTGGGTGGACTTTAGTACAGTAGACTTGTCAAAATGTCAGGTTCCCAGGTCACCAAGGAAGGCTTGGCAAGTTTATACAGAGTGACATGGTTCAGACCAAAGGTTCTGGTAAGGTCTAGATTGCAGCAGACTCTCACAGAACATCTCATTCAAGTAGCCATCAGCATAATAGCTAATGGCTGATGAATTTGGATATGTTTTGAAAGGATGTGAAGATTCTTCAAATTCTGGGACTGTCTGTTGAAGAGAAATACTGATGAGAAAAAAGAGCTTTCTGTGACACAAACTGTCTTGACATCATTCCAAATTATTTCTAGTGGCTCACAAGCTTTGCTTATTTGGGTGAGGGGCAAAAACGTGCTTAGTTATAAACCTGAGCTGCTTACAAAGGTAGTTTTCTGTAGAATGTCACCAAAGGCATACCCATGAACACGGTAGTACAGTGACAGAAATTCTTCCTAATTTTTAAAGAACTTCAGGTTCATTGTGACATAACTTCTTCACCACCTCATTGGCTTCTGTACAGCAGAACAGCTTCGTCAAGTCATCCAAGTGTTATTCAAGTAGTGTGAGCTGTAGGTGTTCAGGGGTTCTTTTTAAGAAATCTGCTGTTAAGTAAGCAGAGCCTGGATGGACCACTGCACAAGACTTTTTTTTTCTTTTGTAGGCAATTTCTTGCAGGTTGAGTTGATCAGAGTTAATTGGACGGACTTAATAGCATACACTTGTTGGCATTCTTGACAGTCATTAATAAAATAATATGAAGGAAAGAAAACAGGATGTTGCCTCAGTGTAATGCTCCAGGGGCCATGGGGATGGCTCGCACAGAAGCAAGTGCAGATTAGCGTCCAGTAAAAGGCTTTGGTTTCAAACAAATGTGTTACATGTAAAGATATTTTTAATCCACCTGCCTGGGGAAAGAAGAGTGGAAAGGAGCTGTTTTTAAAGCTTTCCTTCTGTTTCCACAGACTGAGGGAACATGTGGCAGATAAAAGCAAGCTCCCGATCTTAATTTTTCCAGAAGGTAAGAAGCTGAACTGTTCCTTATTTCCGTTCAATGCGAATGTCATCCCTGTTCTCTTCTTATGGTTTCTGGTCCTCAAATGTATCTTCATCTCTGGCATAGATTTTTATTAGGGCATTCCTGTTTTTCATCTTTAATATGAGATTACATGAAGACAGCACAATACTGTCCCTGGCTGTTGGGTCTCCTGGCAGAAGCTGTTGGTCGAAGAATGAAAAGATTGTTTCTTTTGCCCTGTGAATATCAATTCACTGTCCCAACCTTAGTGTCGTGCTTTTGGTCTCACCCATGTTCTGGCTTCATTCAGGGAGTCAGTCACAAGACAAAGAATGAAAGCAAGCAGGGGAGAGATGCTTAACTTACCCATAAAGTGCCTGCATTTGCTTCTCAGTGAGTGTAAGACCTGTATGTTGATGTAGTGTTGCTACTGAAATGTGGTAGGCTGTGTGAAATAATTACTTCAGTGTCTTTTCTGGACAGGTACCTGCATAAACAATACATCTGTGATGATGTTCAAGAAGGGGAGCTTTGAAATAGGAGGGACAATCTATCCTGTTGCAATCAAAGTAAGTGGAAAGAGCTGGCTGCTGTTCCAAAGTTTGGGATCTGTTTTTGTCAGGGTGGTAGGAAGCAGTCTTAGTACAGCTGCTAACGAAAGCACAGTAGCTCTGGCAATTGATTACGTGTTGGGGATGACTCCTGAGTATAAGTGGCTGAAATGAGAAAGTGAAGCCTTTCAGCCCAGAGAGCCTGGTTGGTAGGACCTAGTGGGTGACCCCAGGAAGCTGGAAGGAAGGAAGGAAGCTGGAAGGAAGGAAGATCCTTTCCAGTGCTGAAGGGAAGAGAAGCATGCAGCTCATAGTGGACTTAGCTCTTTTGGCTGTTTGGGCAAATGGGTGACATCTGCTGCTGGTTCTGTTGTGTAATTGTAAGCAGCACTAATAAGCACAGGCTAACTTTTCTAAAGCCTCATTCTAAGCAAACATGTTAGTTGTGAATTTTCTCTTAACTCTGACATGTGACTGAAAGCATCCGTGTCAGTTCTGAGACAGGCTGTGATGGTCTGTGGGGAAAGGGTTTTATCGCTTGTTTTTTGTGATCCCTTACAGTATGATCCTCAGTTTGGAGATGCATTCTGGAACAGCAGCAAATATAACATCGTGAGCTATCTGCTGCGAATAATGACCAGCTGGGCCATTGTTTGCAACGTGTGGTACATGCCACCAATGGTTAGAGAGGTAATCTAGCATTGGTTTAAGAACCTAACTGTTTCCGCAAGTACCTCTTTTTACTCTTCCCCCCCACCCCCTGCCAAAATCTTTACTCGCTTCATGTCTCCAAATCCAGAGTTTTATACTGGACTTATGCCAGTGTTGACTTTGTGTGATTGGACTTAGCTTTTCCTGATGCAGCTTGGTACCATCAGCAGTGCATCAAATAGGCAAAGGATAGCAGTAAATATACTGCTATTCACAGTAGCATTGCTGTTAATGTTCCCTCCTGTTGGAGCAAAATTTCCCCTAATTTCAATGCTTTAGGGGAACATCAAATTATGTTGGCATAAGGGACAGATCGTTTGGCAGTGAGCTAATTTGATGAGGCAGCAGACGAAAAGTGTTATGGAAGTCTGTTTCTATTCACTTCTCTCTGCTTTATGTTGAATTTATGACCCTTGAAGGAAGGTGAAGATGCTGTTCAGTTTGCCAACAGAGTGAAGTCAGCTATTGCTCGCCAAGGAGGACTGACTGAACTTCCCTGGTGAGTGATGCCATACTTGTTAGACTTCAGGGACTATCTGTTGTTAGAGAGGTGCCTCCTCCCTTAGCTTCCTGACAGTAAACATTCAGTATAACTTTATTCCACTCAAGAGAAAACAAGGGAGTAACTTACATGCACATATGTCAAAGTAAAAATAAAAAAGATGCATGATGTCTTTGGAACATGTAGCAGTGTTTCACCTAAAGGCTTGATGCTTTTGAAGAAGGTCCCTTCACAGTTGTTTCTCATGTTGAGACTCATGCTGAGATTAAGGAGCAGAAGTGAAATTACTTGGCAAAACTGATGAACAACAAAAAATAAAACACAGGGCTTGAGGCTTTCTGCTCTGGCATTCTCATGTCCAGTAAGTAGCAGCATAATGCCTAGATTTCATAGGACTGTATGAAACAAACTTGAGAGCAAGATTCTGATGAAGAGAAGAAGATTCAACTATGAGGCCCAGCTGGCCCTCTGACTGATGTAAGGCAAGAGACAGCTATGGTGTTGCACAAGATTGACTGCCTCCACAGTCTAGGGAAATAGCTTCCCAGGCTGGCAAAGGTTTCTATGGTAGCTGCAATCTGTTACCAACCTGAGTAGACCCCTTTAATGGGCTAAACTCAAAATTTGGACTGCATATGCATTATGGCTCAAGGTAAATGTTCTAAGAAACATGCTTAAACTTGGATATTCTAGAAGTCTGAAGAAAAGCCTTCTTCATAATCTTTTCAGGTTAGGACTCTAGAGTTGACCAAGATAGTTAAAATAATACATAGTTTGATAACAATAGTGATAACAATCATGATGGGTTACTTTTCTCTCTTGCTCTGTTCCAGGGATGGAGGTCTGAAGCGAGCAAAAGTCAAAGACACTTTCAGAGAAGAACAGCAGAAAAACTACAGCAAGATGCTAGTGAGAAATGGATCAATAGGAAGTCTGTCTACAGGAACAGAGTCAGACTGAGTGGTGGTTCTTGAAAACTAATTTTGCACAACCAGCCTTAGCAGGAGTAATGTTTTTTAATTTAAAAAAACAACCAACACAAACTGGAGCAACAAAATCGTTCATCAAGTGTATGCATATTCTCTGTATGGCTGGTGCAGAGCCTGCCAAGGGCAGTGTTTCTGTATCTCTCCCTCCCTTTTCACTCTTCTCACTCCCCTGCCCCTCCCCATCTTCATGTGATGATGCACTGCAGCTCCTGATATTCTCTAGCTGAATGTGTGGAGAGTTAAGAGACAAAAGGAAAAAAGCACCACACTTTTTCCTGAGTTTGTAAGTATGAAGGGAAGTACACTGAACTGATGCTGTCAGGACACTGGTTGGGAAGATACCTCTTGTTCATGGTACTTTGAAGCTTTAAACATAACAAAATTTTGTCTCTCTTCCTGTTGCTCACAGTCTTTTAGTTGTAGGTGACTTAAATAACATGTTTTAGGATGTTGTCAGAGCTGTGACATTGACTCTTCTGGTTAGCTTGCACCTGGATGTGCAAGGTGGGGAAAGGAAGCAAGGTCTGTAGATGCTAGAGAATGGGAAGGGAGCTGCCCTGCCAAAAGCACAGTTCACGGACCATGAGGAATTTGGTGGCCTTATAACATGGTATTGCCTTTATTGAGAACTGCTGCCTGAGGGAAGATTAGGGGCAAGTTCTCAATCTCCCTGTCCGCTGCTACTTTTGAAATAGCTTTCTTGAGCTCTGGAGCTTTAAAGGAAGGTAAGATACAGTAAGGAGCTGGATAATGTAGGCTATGACAGATGAATTTTTATGAAGTGGGTTTTCAAGATTACCCTTCTGCAAAAATTGCTGCTAATGGCTTAAAGATCTCAAGAGAGCCACTCCCGGAACACTTCTTGTGTTGATCTGGGCTAGCAATAGCTATCACAACTATACACATAGGATCCATAAGTCACCTGTGATACATGACGTGGCATGTGCAAATCTGCAATATATTGCTGTCTGAATGTAAAGAGAAATAAATTCTATATTTCTAATGGGTCTTGTGTGGCATTTATACTCTTCTCTAAATACCTGTAAATAAAAGTTGTGTTTCCTGAAAACTTGAAATAGGGTCATGGAAACTTCAGTCACTGTGACAAAAAGGAACAATTGTAATTGAGCTCTTACCTGATTTCTAACCTGACTTTTTCCTTTTCTGCCCCCTCTACTCCCACCCTCCTCGAACTGTAAGAAACTTATATGGCTTAGTGTTTATCCTTTCTAGAGTAGGAGGGACTCTTCATGCAGACTGAACTTGAAGTTACAACATGAAGTTGCATCAGGGAGACTCAACTAATGAATCTATAATCAACTGGAAGACAACTATGAGCTTCTAAATTTGTAACAAACTTGAGTTCGTTTGTGAGTAGTCTTTTCCTGTAGTAAAGCAATTTTTATTCAATGCTGAAAAAAAAATACTTTTCCACAGCTGATAATCAAGTTTAAAAATCCGATGGAACATTTTCCCAAAAAAGGGTTCCTGATCTGTTTTCCATTATCCCTCAGTCCATGAGGACAAGGACAAATACATTTATTCATTGAATATTATATAGGCATGCAGCATACTGGACTCTGTCTCGGAAATCTGGTCGTGAAGCCTGTTGGAGGTATGTGACCTTGAAAGAAAACATTGGGAAGGGGCTTTTAAAGAAATGCTTTCAGGTTTCATAGCAAGCCTTAAAGAACAAACTTGTTTATATTAAAAGAGTGGTAAGACAAGTGAGATAACAGCAAAAGGTTTCTTGTTTAATGTGAACCTAGTTCAACTTTGAGCTGAGATATATTGTTACTATTAAGATGAACTGGTCGTGCAGGCTTTGGGCTAATGAATGTGTTTGTCGTAATTTATTGATATTAGCTGTAAGCTTGAGGTTTCCTGGATTGCACTCAAGGTAGGAAGCTTTGTAAGGACAACTTACTTCTTAAAAACATGCCTGCATGTGTGCACATGCATACACACACACAAAAATATATAATTTAAGTAACACATTTAATCTATTATGTATAAATACTGGGGTGTATACATATAGAATATTTCTTCTAAGGTATGGATTGTGATGTATTTCTCTGTAGGTGGAACGAGAATTGTTTTGGTGAAGGCTTAAATTCATGGTTCCTAAAAGAATCTTCAGTCAGTTTATGGGCTGATCTGCTTTCTTCTTGCTTTTGGAGTTGATCATCAGTAATTGAACTGCAGTGTTTCTTGAAGACTTAACTGTGCTCACTGGGATGCCCTGTTAGGTGCACATGTTAACAGCAACAGGATTGTGAGGTTTGGGAAACCGAAGACTGCAGTTTGCTTCTTGCTTAGGATAAAACTGGATTTTAAGGCAAAAAGCCCTGCTTAAATCAAAGGATGATGACAATAATGTAATACAATGACATTGTAATGAAATGTTGTCTGGAAAGCCAAATGGAGTTTGTAATGTTTTTAGAACCTGTGACTTCAACAGATTTACAAATAGCCTCTGCTGAACTCACTGTTAAACAATCTGCCTTATTTTGGAGGTAATTTATCAAAAAAAAAAAAAGTAGCTGTATGAGTGGCACTAAGGACTGCATGAGTAAAGTATATCTGTATGGCCGTAAGAAGAGGCATCGCAGACTTTACTAAGAAAAATGTCACCTTCCTTATTCTTCGACTGCCTTCCAGGCAAGAATTGATAGGTTTTTGTTCTTATGTCCCAAGGCTTCTTATATCTGTCAGTATTTTCAGAAAGGCTGAACGAGCAGTTGTGACTACTAAAAGATGGTTCTGGCCCATATACCGAATTTGTTTAGATTTAGAGGAAGACCTTTGCATTTAGAGAAGGGGTGACCCCTTTCAAGCTCTGACAAAACTTGTATGTTCCTCACTGGCTCTGGGCAAAAAACCAGGCAGTTGATTTTAAAGATCGTGATGGGACCCAATTCAAATGTCATTAATTCTTTTCCTGTTGCTGAAATCTACATGCTATTTCTCCCTTGACCACAGTGGGTATAGCCAAGGGTTCTGTTTGTATCATGTTAAGTTGCTCTGCCTCTAATACGTTAAAACATGCAGGCTGTCACAGAAAACTTATGCTTGATGTGAGGGAGACTAATGAAAATGCTCAAATTGAGAGTCCTTGGAAACTTCTTACAGAAAAGTCAGTATTTGCCCTGGAAGCTCCTGGGCCAAAATCTAAACTTTGTTTTACCCTGAGATTTAAGGTACTTAAAAATGTGATTGTCCTCTCCACTACTGAACAGACTGATAGAGGTTTCTGGTTAAGATTTATGTCTCCCTCCCCCACCCCCAATATTTACCTGATACAACTTGTAGAAGACTAAGCACCAGGCTAGCAAATGTGATGTATTCCTGCTCTTCTTTCTTTTGACTAGTACCACTCAAGAAGCGGACACTCCAGATATTATCTGATCTGCAAATTCTCGCTTGAGGAATGGAAAGGATTTT
The DNA here is from genome assembly GCA_013396915.1 of Stercorarius parasiticus. Taxonomy (NCBI): domain Eukaryota; kingdom Metazoa; phylum Chordata; class Aves; order Charadriiformes; family Stercorariidae; genus Stercorarius; species Stercorarius parasiticus. Next base: position 248,038 of record VWZL01002650.1, on the reverse strand, counting down.
AAGCAGTGTTGAGGTATTTAAGGAAAGAGCCTAAAGACACATAATTAAGATGAAAGCAGACTTCAGCCTGATTTTATATGCAATTGTACCTCAACTTAGACTGCAGTCTCTAATTGAAGTTGTGGTATAATACAGTGTTTTCATGGAATCATTGAATTGGTTGGGTGGGAAGGGACCTTTAAAGGTCATCTAGTCTAGTCCCACTGCAATGAGCAGGAACATCTTCAACTAGATCAGGTTGCTCCTGAGCCCTATCCAACCTGATGTTGAATGTTTCCTGGGATGGGGCATCTACCACCTCTCTGGGCAACCTGTTCTAGTGTTTTACCACCCTCATCGTATTTTAAAAAAAAAAAACAAACCTTAAAAATAATTAAATTTCTCTCTTATATGTAGTCTGAATCTACATTTTAATTTAAAACCACTACCCCTTGTCCTAACACTGCAGACCCTACTAAAACGTTTGTCCCCATCTTTCCTGTAGGCCCCCTTTAAGTATTGAAAGGCAGCAATAAGGTCTCCCCAGAGCCTTTTCTTTTCCAGACTGAACTACCTCAACTTTCTTAGACTGTCCTCAGAGGGATGGAACACCTCTCCTATGATCGTTTTTGTGGCCGTCCTCTGGACCTGCTCCAACAAGTCCATGTCTTTCCTGTACTGAGGGTTCCAGAGCTGGATGTACTCTAGGTGGGGTCTCACCAGAGCAGAGGGGCAGAATCACCTCCATCAATCTGCTGGCCTTGGTGCTTTTGATGCAGCCCAGGATGCAGTTGCCCGCCTGGGCTGCAAGTGCGCACTGCTGGCTTTGTGTCCAGCTTTACATCCACCAATACCATCAGGTCCTTAGCAGGGCTGCTCTCAATCCCTTCATTTCCCCAGCCTGTGTTGATACTGGGGGTTGCCCTGACCCAGGTGTGGGACCTTGCACTTGGCCATGTTGAACCTCATGACGTTCATGTGGGCCCACTTCTTGAGCTTGTCCAGGTCCCTCTGACTAGCATCCCGTCCTTCAATTGTGTCAACAGCACCACTCAGCTTGGTGTTGTCTACAAACTTGCTAAGGGTGCGCTTGATCCTACTATGTCATTGATGAAGATATTAAACAGTACTGGTCCCAGTACAGGACCCCTGAGGGCCATCACTTGGAGCATGGATATAGGACAGTATGTTATGCAAAATGTGGATCTTGACTCAGCCATGTGTGAGCATATGCAGTTAGGCTAGGAAGTTGCTAAAAAGTCTTGGGGAGTTTTGATGTTGATTTGGATGACAAGCTAGCTGTTCAAGCCTAACAGTGAGGGTAAACTCTTGGGTTTTGCCACAGCTATGCTTTTTGGCACTGCTGCCCCTGAAAAACGAGTCTATGCTATTACCAGCTCTGATTTGTTCCCATCCGGAATGTTTGGTTTCTTTTTTGTTTCCCCGAAATGAATGTAATAAAAAAGGCAGAAATGTGACCTCAAGAGTCAAGGTACAGACTCCAATGATTGGTTGCTGTCTCCATCTTTTTATTAGATTTTCTGAGGCTGTTTTTTTCCCCCCAATTTGCTGGATAAAATCCATACAAATGAAATACAAGCTCAGTCAGTAAATAATAATGAAAAGGTAAATTCATTTTACAGAGAAGCCAGTGCATGTAAGACATCATCTGGAATAATAGTGACTCTTTTTTTTCTTTTTGCACAGATCATGAAGCTATTACAGTCTTTCAAAATTACTATTTGGCTTTTAGGCTCTGTAACAGTTTGTGTGACCTCCTCTTACCCTTTTGCTAATAGGAAAAATGATATTGTTTTTAAATACAAGGCAGACACAAGATGTGATAGTTACATGGGTAAGACTGATACTCCAATACTTCTGCTAAATAGCAAGGGATGGGCAAGTCCTTGGCTCAGTTTTCCAAATTGAAGAGTGGTGATGGGACCACCTTTGGGGCAGGGGGTATGGATTGGCCCCACAACATGGTGAGGAGGCAGAGAGAAATCTCCCTGCTGGCTTCCTACTTCTGTGTAGGCCACATGTGGCACAGGGCTGGAAACTCAGCTGGATGTAGACAGGTTGCAGTTTCTGCATCTCTGTGGTGGGAAGGGTCACCTGGCCTGGACCTGGCCTCACCAAATTCCAGGGTGTTTCCAGTGCTCCCATCGGCGGCAATGACTCTGTCGTGTCCTAATGCCATGGTAGTGTACAGCTCATGGGCTGGACTGTATCCAATTTTTTCTCACGCACCAGATGCCGTTCAGTGTGCACAGCATGTCTTGGAGATCTAAGTTTGTGTAGGGATTTTAATTTAAGAGATATTAATAGCCCTTAACTTCTGTGAATTGCTCTGCCATGTGATATCGTTACACTATTCCACCGGTGTAACTTTGTTCATTTTACTCGAGTTGTGTTAGTTTAAAACAAGAATGGATCTCAGGAGTGAGGTTTTTAGCTATACCTTGAATACGTGCCCTGTCTTAGTACTTAAGCTTTTAAGTCCTGATAATTCCAGAGTTGTCTCATGTAAAAGCAAGTTGCACAAAGATCTAAAGGAAGCTTGCTTTGCAACCTTGAGACCGTCACCATAATGCAGCCACACACTGAATACATTGCACGAAATAGACTTCCCTGCAAAGCAATCCCATCTTCCAGCTGACGACTGCATGAAGGTTTATTGGGTTTTGTGGTTTGGGTTTTTTCCCCCACAAGTTGCTTCCTTGTGCAATGAATTGGCTGGGAAGTAACTTACAACCTTATTTTTCTACAAAACAGTGGGAATGTTCTTGCTTTGGGTAGTGAAAACAGCTTTTGGGATGGACTGGTGCTGAGCTATGATGGGAGTGGGGGATTCGTGCATTTTACAATTAAGATTTCCTCGATGCTTTTGTAGTTTTCAAGTAAAGGGGATTCTTACCAGAGCACTGCCACCTACAGTTTAGGGCCCTGTGTCAGTGTTAGGCTAGACATGCCAAGACTTTCTGCCTCTGAAGTGACTTATTGACGTGAGTCAGAGCTTTACTGTACAGCTGTGGGTTTTCACGTGTGCTTTGTTCCTCAGGAATTCCCATCTTTCCATATATTTTGTCATGCATTTGTTATAACCTAATTTTTATTTTTTTTAAATGTTCTCTGGCTGTGCAGTTTCATACCTCATGGTTTGGGTTTGTTTGGTTTTTTTTCCAAAAGGAAGGCACAAATTTTGTCACTGAAGAATGTCGTCTGTGTTTACTTTCAGTTTTGATTTTCTCATATTACTTGCTTGTGGGCTTTGTCTCTCTACCTCTGTTACTATACAACAGCAAGTCACTGTCTCCTGCAGTTAGTTACACAGACGAACAATGAGATTGGCCCTGTGTTCTCCTCACTTCATTCTAGGATAATGGATTAGTCCAGATGCTTGACAGCATTGCATAAAGTGAGTGTGATGGAGTGCAAACCCATGCGGGGACAGCTCTAGCACAAAACATCCCTTGCGTGGCATACTCTAATTTTCTTCCTCATGCTTCATCTCGTGCAACGGTTCCACTTAATTATTGCACTGTGGAAGTCAGCTGCCTGGGCAGGGATTAATCCTTTCCAACAATTGCAGTCAAACTTTGACTTGTGCACTCGACTCCTAATGCTGGGTTCGTGCTTAGGGGAAGGGATGGGAATTCAGAAGCATGGTCTCTTGTCAGCGTCAGAAATTTCTTCCTTGTCTTGCTCAACAATGATAATGACGATACCTGTTGGGGAGGGAGAGGAAGAATCTTGTTTAGGAGGTAGTCAGTCCCCACGTTAGCCGTATGAAGAAACCAGTGATCAACTGAAGTCCCAAAACCACCTGTTTATTTAGCTGGGCTGGCTTAGGGTAAAAGTTAAACATTTTGTGTGGGGTTGTGAGGAGGGGTTGGGGAGTGAGGGAGGGTACTTAGGCTTCTAGGGTTGTTAAGTGCCTGGTGGGTATTAGATGCTGTCTTGGGATGCCTAAAAACCTTGTATCTTAATCTTCAGGTGCCAAAAGATCGTTGGAAATTGTCCCTGACACCCTGAGAAAGGTAGTGCCCAAAAGTAAGTCTTCAATCTTAATAAGTTCAGAAGTAGTACAGGCTTGGACTAGTTCTGTGAAACTACAGATAATAAATGAATTAAAAAGAAGACATTACTGGGGAGAGAGTTCAGTTCTGGCTTTTGAAATAACTTGCTGCTCAGAAAATGTAGTGCTCAAGCCAGACTGCATCCTTAGTTTGTACTCATCTCAGTATCTTTTGGAGCTGTGCTGGGAAGTCTAACGACCACCTCTCCATGCACCGAAGGGGCAAAACCTTTGCTTGTGTTTGAGCTTGAGAAGTCCTCACAGTTTTGAATGTGTTTTTGTCGGGATTCGCCTGTGCTCCCACCTCAGTCAGTACGGGATATATTGTGTTTCAAAGGAGCTCAAAATAAACCTTGAGGATGGCAGCCGTGTTTGTCTTGCATCCTGCTCCTCCCCTGAAATCACATGTACTTCTTTATCTCATTAAGAAAATCATGGGGAGTTGATAATTGCAGGGCTAGGATTTCCAGTTTCTATAGACATGTCGATTTCTGGTCCTTAAGTTATTTGACGGGGTGTTTACTGCTGTATGTGCAGAGGTTTTCGAAGCACACTGAGCGGGCTGGAGTGGTTGGGCAAAAGGGCTAAGGTTTGTACTAAGGGCTATGACTGAGAGCTAACTTTTACCCAGAGTGGCATCACTGTCATGTTACTATATAGCGTAGAGAAAATATTAAGGTTAGATGCACGTCTGCGCTCACTAGCAAGTACTAAGCAGCCTGTCTTATTTAATCACCACTACAGGTGCCATCTCCAATTGCCAAAATTAAGGCATGCTGTTACTTTCTTTAAATTACTGTTTTTATACCATAAAGAGCCTCTGGCATAACTACGTTTCTGTCAAATGAATTTCACATCCTTTTAAACTGCATATACTCCTCATTTTGGGTTCTTTTCAGATACTGCATCTTCCAGCAGGACATTGGCAGTGAGTATCTGGCATTTTTTTAATATATATATATAGAGAGAGTGAGCGTTACATGTATGTTTCAAGTTCCACTTATTGATCTCTATCTATTTCACACAGCCTGGAGTGCTCATGAGCCCCAAATACTGCCAGAATCTGTTGGCATAAATCTCAGACCATGAACTGTGTAGATAAGTTTTATTGCTTTGCATTCTCCATGTTTTATGAAAAATGAATATGCTTTTGACATAAGTACCACCATGTGCATGGTGTAAAATGACCAGGCTCCATTTTCACATCTTGCCTGATTGTTTGGCAAAAAGCTTCTGGAAATCTGTGTTACCTCATGTTCTGATAGCACTCCTAGATAATCAAAATTCCCAAGTCGTTGCGACCATTGAGGTTCATTAGCTACTCTTCCAGCTCTTTAGATAAACAAGTTTTGGGGACACAATTAATTGTAAATTTTCTTGAAAAAGAATAAAACAATTGCATGTAACTTGGTAAAAACAGATCCACATGCTTCCCATGTGGCCTCAAGGTTTATTCCAATGACATTCACATTCCAAATTTGCACTGGAATCCCTTGAGTAACAACAACAACAAAAACACCCCAAAAAACCAAAACCCCAACCCCACCATTTTGTGCACCAATAATATAAGGATGACAAAGGTGCAAGTAATATTGTAGACGATCAGATACACAGAGAAATAGGGATTTTCATACTCTAAGGTTATTCAAATGTGTATCTAGCAAATCAGACCTTGCTTCTCTGATGGGCTCTGCAGGGGATGTATGAGTTTTACAGTTGTTGCTGATGGCAACACCAGGAACTGGTAACTGCTGCTTTGGCGATGCTGCTACTCTCACTTTGGGCTTTACTTTGTAGGAGCGTATAAGACCGTATGGCTCCTCCTGGTGGAAATACACACCAGTTTCTCACATAGAGTTTGAGTTTGATCTGGCTAAATCATAGTAAACATGTATTGTAGAAATCCAGTTTAGGAAGCCAGCCAAGTACAGGCTTGTTGTCAAAAAGATAAAACTATTTACTTAACCCGGTATTGTCCAGCTTTGAAGAGCTGAAGTGGCTTAACAATTTGGGACCTTAAACTGGATTAATCTTTGCTTGAGATAGCTTTATTTACCTTGTTACATCTCCAACTGAGATGAAATTGGGCAAAGATGGAATCTGCGTAAATGGGCGCACTGTTGGGACTTGCATGGTGTTGCATTTTAGCACCCTCTACGCAGGGGTGCCTTCCTCACAGCAAGTTATGTTGCTTCTGCCAATTCTCCAGGCTTGTTGCAGGCTTGTTGCTGTCCTTGGGATTTTCTATCAGTGAGGCAGCCTTCCTCATTTTGTCTGCTGTTATGTTCTGGCTGTTTGTGGAGCATCTTTTCCTGTAGGCTTAAAAAAAGAGAGAGAGATAGATCACTAAATAGATAAAGAATAAGGTTGCTTGTGTATGTCACTGTGGTTCTTTAAGAAAATGGACTCTATAGGGAGTAAAACTCTCAGCCATTAAGAAAATAGCCATTTGAATTGCTTGTGACCCAGAGAGAAAGCAGAAGAAATACATCCCACAATGCGACAGGAGAAGTGCTGTCTTGAGAATGCCCTTGATAGCCCTGAAATTTTTTTCATGGGCATGTGATGACAATTCCAGCAGACCTCCTTACAGCTTAACAGAATTCCCTTACTGCAGCACCTCAGACAGCCTTCTAATTGTGAGTATTTGTGTGTGCATCCTGAAAGGAGAGTGGTTATTTCACACTACTCCCTTAGCAAAAAGGTGAAATAAACTGTGTTCAAGGAGGCTATTATGCTGTTGGGCATCATGTTACTTTGCGCAAGGGTTTCCTCATTGTTTTCAAACCTGTCTGAAGAGGATGCTTTTCATTGCACGTAGCTGCTTATGAAGTAATGAACTTTTTTTTTTCTCCGCTTTTTTGCTCTAAAGATTTCAGTTCTTGAAGTTAGAGATGTGCAGTATTTAAATAGGAAGAAGTTTTTTTAATGGCAAAAATGCTAATGTCCGGATTTAGCTTAGAAATCAGTGTCACCTGCAAATACGCAAAAGGAGTGAGGGTCAACTGTGTTTGGAGCAGTTGATCCCCCAGGTTTGGCTTGTTGCACCTCTTAGGTATGCGTATCAAGATTTAGTGTTAAAAGCAGAAATGGTTTGTCTTCCATGCTTCAAATACAGCATAACTATGTTCCTTTTCAAGGTGCTTCAAAAAAAGCCCCAGCTATAATATGACTAACATAAAAATAAAAGAAAAATCCAAACACACACAATCCAAAAGCCTAGGCTATGCTGTGACATCAGAGTTTCAACACCGCAAACAAAATTGGAGGCACCCTGATCTTGCAAAAGTTGCATACTTTAAGTCCTTCTGTAGCTGCTCTTATGTAGTTTACCGCAAGTCTTGCCAACACTGCCAAGTGTGGCAGTAAAGTAAGTATTGCATCATATTTTTTAGGTAGCCAATGGAAAGATGAAGCTGTCTTAACAAAGTTGTCTATAATGCCAAGGGTAGAGTCCCACTACATGGGTAGAAAGCCACTGTGCACGAGGCTTTTGGCCAAAAATGTGCTTGGGCTGTAGCCAGACAACCGGGAAACTCAGTCCCTGCAGGTGACTCCTTGAAAGGAATAATCCTGTCTGTTGTGAGCAAACTATGGGAAGATTGGTCAGGATGAACAGGATGCAGGAAGGCCAGAAGTTGTGGGTGGATGAAATTGGATCTCATGGTCTGGCGGGTGTGTGCTCACGGCATGCGCACTGCAAGGATGTGTGTACGGTCACCATCCACTATGTCAATAGCCCCATGTGTCTGGGGTATGCAGAGCTGTGGAGCATCGGCAGTAAAAAAAGGTTCAACTCAAAACAGTTCATCATGCAGCAGCCTTGTGTCTCCAGACAGCTATGGAGCACACATTGGATGCGTGAAAATTTTGGTAAACTTTTCCTTCATGTTTTGAATTTTCACAGCGAAGAGGACAAAGCTTCCTGAAATGCTACAATTTGGATTTTTTTGTTTGGTGGGGAGAAAAGCAGGCTCAGATTAGGGTGGTGGCAGGGTGGATGTATACTACTGTCTATGTTGGTAGACAGAAACCTGTTCTAGAGACAGCGCTCTCAGTTGTCATTGGAGAGGTCAAGACGTTTAATTGATGTAGGTGGCAGTTGGATGAAATCCTTTCCTTGCAATGTAATCATGTGCTTCTTAAAATGCCTTTTCTTCTTGATGTAAGATGATGAAAGGGAGGTAGGCTCACGCAGTTTTCTGTGGCTTTGCGTGCACCTTTTCATGTAACTAGCTTTGAATCTGCTTTCTGGGGCACACTGGCGGCCCTCCTGCACCTGAAATTTCTGAGGAGGAACCTGATGAAGAGCTGCTATTGGGCACGTTTGGTCTCTGCTGCTTTAGCAGCCGCTTCAAATAAACTGGGAAGCAGCTGGTACTTTACAGCACACGCAGCTAGGGGCCAGCACCAGCTCACGTTTGCGTTTGCCTGACAAGTGTCTTCTTCGCAACAGCAGCTCGTCTACGTGGTGCACTATTTGCATACTCTAACGAGATGGGCTATAATTGGCCTTCATTGATTTTGTTTTCATTGAGCTAAAATAGAGTCAGAACTTCTTAGGCAAGAAGAGCTGATTGATTTGTGGTAGGATTCAGGACTATTCGGTTGAAGAAATAATTAATTATGTTCTTATTTAGTAATTGTCAGGGTCTAAGTTTGCTCTTGCCTTTCAAGTAGACACTGCTGAATTTTCTCTCTAGACTGTGTCTCTCCTTTAAAAGCTGGAATAAGGTGCCAACATAAGGAAGACGGTTCACAGGAAATGCTCATTTCCTTCCCTATCCCTTCATTACCACTTCTTTTTCTCCCTCCACTTCCTCCCTACTTTTCTATATGCATGCCATTCTTTTGTGGTGCTAATTGATCAGCTCCATTCCGCTGGCAATTTTCTTTTAAACAATTCCAAGAAAACACCTTTTTAACCAAAAGTTGTGAAACAAAAGAAAAAATAATTGCTTGCTTAAGAAAATTTGAATGGTAACATGCTGTTAAGATTTTTTTTTTTAAAGCCAAGCTTTTGCCCAAATGAAATGCTTACTTGTGTTGATTATGGGTGTTGAACAAATACACCTGCGTAGCCCAGGAGCTGGGGTGCGTTGATTCTGTGCTGTTACATGCTCATAAACTTGGAACAGTGGATATGTTTGTGTGCGGGTGAGTGAGTTACGGTCTTGCTGAAACTGGAAGGGTACTTGTCCTTCCTTGTGCTTTTCTTATGAAGTATCCATTTAATTAAACGTTAGCACTGTGTGAGCAGACAGTGCCGTACAGCAGAGGCAGATTTTATGAGCTGTTTCAGTAGAGTTGAAAGCAAGGTTATAATGGCCACATACAGCAAAGTTAGCGTTGGCAGGAATGTAACAAAGATGATATTTGGTACATTTTTCTCCTTTTCTTATCTTGTGCTCGCAGCATAATGCGGTGGCAACGTTTGCTAGTGCTTTTTAAGTGGTGGATCTTATTATGAATATAATGTTAAACGCTAATGAATTGAGTCCAAGCGGTTTCTGTGCTGCTGCCAGGAATGCGAAGCTCAGTAAATACCTTGCACCAAGCAAGTAAATGACAAAGCAACTCCCTGGACAAACAACAACCAAATGCAAGAGATCATTCTTTGTAACAAATTAGTTCTTAAATAGCAGGGTCTTCCACCAGCTTCACCGGATGAAGCCTCCTGACTAAATGAGTGCGCTGAAGTGGACACAATTGCCAATAATGAGTAGGACACAACCCCTGAGCGAACTCAAATTCTTTGTGGTATGTGAGCTGTAGGGGTGGGAAAACCAGAAGAGAAAATTGCTGAAAAAATAATAGGGGGTGAGGTTTTCTTGGCCACTGGCTGTGAGTAAAGGACCAAGACTGGCTCTGAGGGGAACCGTTCAGCAGCTTTGGTCTCTGCTGGGTAGGTGAAGTCAAGGTGGGCAGGCTAACTCCTACCTGCTGTACTGGAAGAGAAGCAGCACTGCTGCAACAGTTGTGTCTCAGGCACTCATGGGCTGTACTGCTGTTCAGATGGAGAAGGTGCCTCTAGGCCCTTAGCTTGCATATGTTCAGAGGGATGCAGTTTGCTCTGGGAATGCTCTCCTCCTTTGCATGAGGGCTGGTGGAAATCTTATGGCAACTGCCATGGAAAAACTGTGACGTTCCTTTTCTTACGTGCTTCGCAGGAAAGAAAGAACTGAATCTGGAAGGATCTTAGCAGAAATACTGTGTTAGAACTCAACTGTGTTAAGCTTTCTCCTTTCTTCCCCTTTCAATTCCAAGGCAAAGCCGGAGGAGAAACACTTTGATATACAGAAAAATCTTTTTTCCGCTCATCAGTTTCCTTCAAAAAATTATGAAAAGATAGAAAGAAAGTAGTTTTCTTGTATTTTTTCATTTTGGAAGAAAGGTGTGTTTTTTTCATGGGAGGTCTGTTATTTAGAAAGTTGGACCACATTTCTTTATCAGTCTGGAGAACATCGTTCCTACTCATGTTTCCCAGATGTGAGCAAACTTCTTTATTCCTGCTGTATGGAAGGAGCTCCCACAGAGAGAGGGAAAGGACTGGAGGCAAGGTTGTCTAAACTGGTGTCTGAGTGGACTTTGATTGCCATGCTACGTCTGACAAGTTTCCAAAACTGTGGCAAAGCCACAGCTAGGTAATAGCTGCACAGGATCTAGGGCACTTAGTTGGCTGTGTAACCTCCCCTGTATACTGCAGGAGTGAGTAGCCATCTCTGGATAGTGTGTACAACCCCGTCTCCAACCCCTACTGCCCCTGCAGATCCGTGAGCTGTCTGTGCTCCCCAGCACAGAAAATGCTCATTTCCTTCTTTGCTGCCTCACTTTTTGGTTAAATCGCCTTTTACCACAGGTGGTGCTTATGGACTACGTATACACACACCCCACCACCACCCGGCTCCGATGTCTGCCTTGCCCTGGCACAAAGGGTCCGCAGACCCTCTGGGTGTTTTGTGGCCTGTGCGGCTACTTCCATGCCAGGACTTGTGCTTTGACTGGGATACAAGGTTATGTGGGAAGCCTTGGGGATTGGAGCCTTAAAGAAAGGAGGTTTTGGGGGCAAGAGGAAGTAGGAGGGGACAGTTGTGTGATTCTCTGGTGGTAAATCAAAGTCTGTGCTGACCAGCATATTCCTTTGAATCGGACACTCCTATTACATCATCTAAGTTGTTCTCTCTTTGGCAGTGACTTTTCTCTAAATAATGCTCTGTGTTACTCTGTATGGTCCTGGTTTGAGAGCTTAAGGTCACAGGCTTTGCCATTTCCATCGAGTTGTTTTTTCTCTTTGTTACTGACCTGTTTTAAGGGGCAGAGATGCATTGCATTACTTTTTTGCCTTGCAGAATCTTCCTGTGTATAGTTGAGATGATTCATCGTAAGGTACCTTTTTGTTAAAAAAGTGAATGAAGACAATTAGCATCACTTTGTGCCTGACTGTTTTCTAGTAGGGAATTAACTTATGTGTGTACCTCCTGGGATTTTGGTGGTTTGTGCTGCCATCTTGCTATTTGTTCTGCATAGAGGTTGCAGGTCATTTCAGAGCAAGGAAGGCAGGAGCTGGGCTATTTTGCACATGTGCTGTCTAGCTTTCATGCACCAGAAACCTGAAGGCACTTCCTGCATACATTCAGTTTACTGAAGGCAGCTTTCTTCACTGCATATGCATCTCTTGGACTGGATTCTTATATATTTCTGCCTTGGGACAGAGGTAGCGCTTAGGGCAGACCAGTGCATTTGTAAAGGTTACCTGGTTCTGTGAAACGAACCTGGATTCCAAGTGCTCAGTAAGAGTTTTCCCTTTGCTTTCACTGAAAGCAGGATGAGGCTTTAAACCTGTTTAATCTTAAACTTGTTTACAGGCCTCTTAAACTTCATGTGTTTAAAGGTGGACCAGAGCTTCAAAGACTCGTCATCTCTACTAGACTGATTACCTTGAAAAATGAAGACTTTTCTATGCTGATATGCTCTGGATAATGAATGATCAGCTTAGGAGAAGATGAGCACCTTGGGGGTTGTAAGGATTATTGGACTGCCTACCCTGTAGCTTCAGCTATTGCATTGTAAAGATAATGAATGATTAATTGGTCTCATACTTTGTACTTAACTTAATTGGTAGCAGTGTTTTGGCTGCACTGGCTGCTGTAGCAACTTAGCCTTAGAGGCTATACTCATTCCGAGTCAAAAATTAAAAGTAAAAAAAATACTCATTCTGAGTCAAATATTAAAAATAAAAAAAAGTGAAGGGGTTATAGGAGAAGGAACAGAAAGTGCCACATCACTGACCCACCTAGTTGTTGTGGGTAAAATGGGACGAAGGGGAAGAGCTGGGAAAGGGGACTACAGCAGGAATGCTCCCAGCTGGGAAGATGTGGAAACTCCCCCTGTCTGGAGAGAAGAGCTTACATTGCATCCTTCTGCCTCACCAGCTGAGACCTTATTTTCTGTTTTTTCAGAAGAATGCAGAATCAAGTTAAATGCCTTAAGCTTCTCACTCGCATAATATCGCTGTACCAGCCTCTATCTCGAAAGAGGCTGACCCAGGTGTCTCTCCTGAGTATCTGCTCCTTTACAAATGAATTTATTGCAGTGAGCTCCAGCTACAAGGGCTTGTTACAGCTGTTATTTCCTCTTCCTGGCATTACTGCTTAGGTGTTCTGTGTCCTTGGTGGATTATTAAGCCCTGTACTCCTGTGTTTCAAGGGGTGAGTTACAGAAATAACTGGCTGTTAAAAGAAGCGATTGGCCGCAGCAAGTCCATGTTAGACGTGAAGTTAGTTCCTGTTAGTGTTGCCTTTGTCTTTGTTTCTCACCAGTAAATCCCTATTTTCCGCCACCGTTTGTGTGGTATGTAAAATAACTTGCCAGGTCTAAAGGGAGCACTGGCAGCTGTGCAGTTCTAATCTTGTGTGCAACAAGGGAGAGTCACAATCTCATTTTGCCTAACAGTCTGCCAGAAACCATCACACATTCATTTCACAAAGTGGAAGGGAAAAGCTCTGCAACTCCTCAACATAAACCAGGGAACAAGCTGTAGAACTCCGTTGTCTCCTCCTTCCTGATGAAAGGAGAAAGCATCCTATAATGACTTGCATCAGAATAAGATACTGGAATAGATGCTTTCTGGGCTGTTCACCCATCATCTTGCCAGGTGAACCTTCATCTTGATGGAGGTGGTGATTGTAGCATATAATGGTTAGAATTGTTCCTGTTGCTGACATTTCTATCTAGTTTGGAAAAAGGCTGAAGTAAAGCTAGTAAAACTGCACTTGAAATGCACTTCAAAATGAAAATACGGACATTACATTGTGGATAAATGGTTGGATGGGTGGGGTATGAACCTGCCAATACTTCTGCAGCAATCTTTATGACCAGGGTACTTGGGAAAAAATCCCTGGAGCAAAGAAGTGCAGCTTTCAGCCAGATTTTGGAAAGAAGAGACATCTGTCGCTAGTGGCCCAGAGATGCGAAATCCTGTCGGTGGGAAAATAAGTCAATTTTCTAATGTGCTCTTTCTGCTTTTGCAACTTAGAAATAATTGCCATATGAGAGTGGAAACAAATACAAATGAATATACACTGGTGTTAGCAAATGGAGGTTATGTTAATTTTGGTATGAAGAGTCCATGCATGTTAATAATGATCAAATAAAATTGCTCATTAATAATCATCGTAAGTAATATTGATCTCCACAGCCCTTTCCACCCAGATGCTCAAAAATGTTTTATGAACCTTTGAAAATCACAGCAAGGCGAGGTAAGCGATTTTGTCTAGCATAGGTACTGGTGTAGGAAAGTGAACTCTGGGGTCATAATGACTTAAAAACTTTCAGTGAACAAAGCCAAGTTGTCCTGAGAAGAACTGAAGTCTCCTGACTTGGTCTGATGCATGAAGATACGTGTTCACTGAGGTTGCTGGAAAGTGGCTCTCCTCTGGGTTAAAACTGGAGAACTGCAACAAAACTTAGTAGCGCTGTGCACCACTTCTGCGGCTAACTGTCTTTGGCGTGCTAGATGCCCTCAGAAGACAGCAAGTAGTGTATATTTTATAGCAATAATGTGTGAAAAATCTTTTAGGTTGGCTTTCTCATTTGTTTCTACTTCAATTAACTTTTTAAACTCATATCTTGTCTCATAAAATGATGAACGCTTTCCAATTTATTGAAACAGTGGTTCTATAAATGAACAATATGCTTGAGCAACTCTTTCTACTGATACATCATCATCAACCTTAGCAATGAGTGGGAGAGAGATAGGGCTGGCTTTGGCTCCATTGAAAACATTTGTAGATTTTATCTGGGACGGATTTTATTAAAATTGCAACAAACTTTATAAAGCCCAATATACGCTTCATTAAGGGAACATTACCTTACAATTATGATTAATTAGATTAAACTTATGAAAGTGTGTTATTTGTTCAAATCAAAAGGGTGGCGGGGAAGAATGATGGATGATGAAAGAGTGTGATAAATGAAGAAAGCAGCTGAACTAAATTGAATGTGTATTCATCCGTTTTCACTTCATAACTAATGATAAATTGAGCATGTCACATTTAACAATACATGTCTGAGCTTAAGCACAGTCCCAGCTCCGGTAGTCTAATGTCTTTTGTCAGGTAGCGGCATTCAGGGGACGTGATATTTTGTTTGGAGAAACCTACGCAGTTCATTATCTATCTGTCCCTGCAGCTAAAATCACAAGTGAAAGCTCTTGCTCTCTCTTGAAGTAAAATCACGAAGTCTCAATTAGGATAGAGTTGTCTAGGAAGCAGAATCTGACTGTGAAGTGTTAATTTGACTCGAAAAGCAGGTGATGTATTGAAAATTGTGTGTTGTTGACAAGAATACATTTTGGGATAATTGCAAACTTGAACAAGCCTGTGAGGGTCAGAGTCTCACTCACAGGCTCGCGGTCGCTTGTTGTGCAGCCACTTGAGAAAGACGCTACTCAGCACTGCTGAAATGTCTGAATTTGTCCCAAAAGACTCAGGGACTTTGTGTGGGCAATGCCTGGGTGTCTTGGGATGGTTTTGTAGGCTTCTGAACTTGTACCACATTTTCTTCTGGGTTAACTCTTCTTTTCTTCTGCCCATCAACCTAGGAAGCTCTTTCTGATGGTACTCAGCTGTTCTGCTTCTATTCTTCGTTGTAATAGATGTGAAGCAGGATGGCAGCAAATGTGTACTGGGGAGAGGATCTTAATTTTGTTATCATCAAAACCAAAAAAGGAAAACATCTTGTTCTGGGATCACTAAAAAAGTTGGTCAACATTTCATACCAGAAATACTGTTTTAGCTGACTTCATTGTTCCATTCCTGTTCCAAAACTACTGGAACATGTTAGCCCAAATTCGGTGATGATGGATTGAGCTGCTGAACTATACCACAGACAAATTTTGGGCATGAGATGTCTAGCATTTCCAGGAATAGTTCAGCTGTGATCCCGCAAATCCTTGTGTGCTGTAGACCAAAGAGCAAGAAAAGATTGTTGTACCGTTCTAAGGAGTGATAGGAAGCAACTGCCTAACAGCTGAATGCATGAAATAAGAGCTATCATCCTCCAAAATGGAAATGGAAGAAAGTCCTGCATCTCTTAAGAACACTGGGCATAAAGGGATGTGCTGAAAACAGATAACGAATAAAACTGTGGAGGTAAGCATGGCCATAAATGTCACGTATAGCTGTAGCCAGAGCGTAGGGAAAGGGCAGTCTCTTGTCATTCTCAGGTAATTAGGAGGGGGTTGCTTGTTGCTTTAGTGCAGGATCAGAGACCCCTTTTGCTCACTGTGCTGTTCCTAAAATGTTGCACGTCCCCTGCTTGCAGTTGAGTGCTCCATCCTTGTCCCTTGCTAGCAGCACCCTGTGGAGTTCAAACAACAGGTAAATTTTTGAGCCTCTATGTCAGGAGTGGACCAAGCCTCATTCCTATATGGTACTGCCTGTAAGGCTGGATATTAAACAGGTTCTGGACAACCAAAGTACTTTAAGAGAGTTAGTGGGATTTAACTTTGCCAGCCTCTCCAAATTTAATGATGGGAGGAAAGGAGTAGGTGTGTGTAAAAGTTAAGAAAAAACTAAAGGCTATCAATGAAGGGAAGCAAACTGTAATGTTAAACTTTTCAACCAGTTTTAGTAATGATACGGTTCCCCCCTAGACTAACGCCAGTGTTTTAAGTGGCTGTGGTATTGTTCGGCCCTGGCCTCAGGTGGCTGGGCGCTTTGTGCTTCTGTGCCAGACATCACACCTGGATGGGATGGATGTGAGGGAGCTTCTGTGAAGCCGTCTCCACTTTTCCTTTATCTGTTTCCCAGGAATGCTGTAAAATGTTTTAGTCTGTTTGACTGAGGAGTGCAATAAAGAATTTCTTGGTGTGTAAAGGAGTAATTTATTTACACCTGTAACCACCACCCATAAAACCAGAAACCTGACTGCGTCCAACTGTTAAAGTCTTATCCTTTGGGAAGGCTGTAAAAACACATGGCAAAGAATTTGCTCTAGCAATCAGGTTAATAGGAGTAGGATTCTGTTTAAATGATGGGCTTTGTAGTGAAATTAATTCTGCATTTCAATTGTGTAGTCACTGGCAACAAGACTTTAAGGAATGTAATGGAAGTCCTGTGCAAATTAGCAGTTTTATTTATCCCTCATTCCATGAATACAGTTGGGTGGCTTTTTTATGTAGTGGATATGTGAACAGCTAACTTTGTGCTTATCCCTGGCTGTTATTAGTAATGCTTCTCAAACAATTGTTTATGGCTGCCACAGAGATATTTCTGACTGTGACCTGATTGATTGAGGTGGACTCTTTGAGAAATGATCTATGCTGTGAAGATATTTAAGACCCTGGAAGGTGGCGGTAAGTGGACCACGTGGGCTGTTTTATCCATCCGAAGTATCTCATTACCTGATTTATACAGTGATGCTAAATTTGGATGAGAAAGGAGGGTGTGAGGTGCTGGGCTTCTTTTTGGAATATTCCCACAGGATCTTTGGTTTGTATGTCCTTAATGCAATGCACTTGCGCCTCCGTATTGCCACCTCTGCAAGCCCCTTCCCTGTGAGCTCTGCTCTGCTTAAGCTGCTGCATTGTCTTGTAAAAAATAGTAAGTTGACTGAGGCAGATGAGAAAGTGATTCTTCTGGAGGAAATGCTGCAGACTGTTCAGCCCCCTTGAGGAGATCACTCCTTCGGTGTGCTACCATTTTGAGTGGCCCAGTTGGAGACGCCTTGAACGGACATGCGTCTGAGTACTTTCTGGACTTCAGATTTCTCCAAGGCTTTGCAGCGTAAGCTCCTATAGAATGGACGAACTGGAAGTGACTCCCTTCTTAAAACGTAGCCTTTCATCTTTAAAAAGCTATGTAGGCCACCCTTCCCCCTCGGTTGGGTAGAAGGAGAAGCACAGAGGAGACACGGGTGTAGGAATCATTAAAGTGAAATGTGAGTCATGTTCATTAAAGGCAAGCTAGCAGAATGTCTTATATTAGTGGCTGCGTAATGGTTAGAGCTTCCTGTAATAATGATGATGGCGATTCTACTATATGAATTGAACATTCATTCTAAGTTAATTCACATCCTTTTAACTAATAAGTTATTTAAGGGAACAAAAAAAAAAAAGCCCTTTTTAGCTCATAATTTGAATAGACTAGTCAGAAGAATACTGAAATAGCAACCCTGCCTCTGTGCTGGGGAGATTCAAACAGTGATCCGTATCTAAATTTTGTAGTGAAGGCATACTTATATTTATTTATTCATAATTAATTGCATCTCTGCTAAATACTAGACCTTCCTCCCATCAAAGATTATATGTGTGTTCACTACTAACATGTTCCTAGTTGAGATGATAATAAAGAGCTTTATTTTGGTGTGAAATTATTTAGAGAGAACTTCACTTTGCTTTTTGTTAGTCTGAGACGTGGCAGGGAGATGAATGATTTACTGTTTGGCTTACAAACATCTCCATTTTGAGCAAGAAATCATGTTGTACAAATATTTTTCATAATCAAAAAAATTTAAAAAGGGGAAAGAATTATTTATTGTATATAGGAGATAAAAATTTAGAATAACAAGATGAAAATGTTTAGTTTAAATATTGAAGGAAAACGTCAGCGGTGGCAGCTGTGACTTTGCAGTAGTCTCAGCGAGGAGGAAAACCTGTGATTAAAGCCGTTCAGAGATAGCCGGGGGGGGGGAGGTTGTGGGGGGGGGTAAAAAGGCATATAAATTGCCCCAGCAGACTGGAAAATGGATACAATAAGTTAATCAGTCTTTTGCCCTTGTAGCTTTGGTCATTCTGGAGATCTGGATCCATTAGCAAGTTGAAGACTTGAGAAGGTGTGTTCCATTGATGTCAACTTCTGCATATTTGCAAATTCGCCTGAACAATTCAAGGTCTGAGTTAATAGGGTGGGTTTTCTCATCATTTTATTCAATACCTTTGCCTTGCATTCAGAACAGGTATGTCAAAGATAAGTTTTGGCATAGTTAGGTACAAACACTGTACAGAATACCTCAGTGTTTGAGTTGTGAGTGCTGCTTGCTGCTTAGAAGTAACAACTGAATAATTACTGTGATTTCCCCTCCGATTAAAGGGATTACATTTATTAAAATATTTCTTGCATTGCCGTACATTTCAAGATTAAACTAGTCAAAACCTCGGCTCTGAACACTATAAAAACTTGGAGGAATTCCAAATTGTGTGAACTGAGAGGTTCAAAGTGAAATTCAGATTAATATAAAAACTAGACATGGGATGATTCAGGCTGGACGTTAGGAAGAAGTTCTTCACCGTGAGGGTGGTGAGACACTGGAACAGGTTGCCAAGAGAGGTGGTGGAAGCCCCATCCCTGGGAGTTTTTAAGACCAGGCTGGACGGGGCTCTGAGCAACCTGATCTAGTGGGAGGTGTCCCTGCGCATGGCAGGGGGGTTAGAACTGGATGATCTTTAAGGTCCCTTCCAACCCTGACAATTCTATGATTCTATAATTTGGTATGAGCCTGGACGATGCATTCTGATGCCTTTGTGCGTTCAAGTTTGTTAAGCTGAGTTCTAGCATATAATAGCCTTTACAGATTAGCTTGTGCAGAACTGCAAGCATACAGGGATAGCGAATAACTTGTCCTAATTTACTTTTTAGGTTGTGCTCTTGTTTCTGACACGCAGTCTAATCTGCAAAGCCCTCAGAGTCAGTACTTACCTTCTATTTGAATCATGGCGAGTATCTGCTTCCTTGTAAATTATTCACTTGATGGTGAACATACGGTTATTTGAGATGTAACTCAAATTAGTTTGGAGACTGTTTCCTTTCGGATGCTGTAACGCGTTGTGGAGGAGAGCAGGAAGGCTGGCTGCCGGCGGGTCCGCCTGGGAGGACGGGCAGGCGCGGGAGCTGTCCCGCCTGCTTATCCATAACCATTCTGCAATGATGATTCTTACAAAACTTTTTTTTTTTCTTTCCTTAAGATGAAAGCTTTCCTGTTTCCTTCCTCAGAACTACAAGCAAATCCTTACTGCAGTCAAAGGCGCTCTGGAATAGCAGTGCTGGAATCCACCCCAGATCAGGCTTGGATAATCTTTTAATAAAATAGAAAGCACTAACTACCCTAGTTAAAATATGCTGAAACACTAGCACCTTACTATGTTATGATGCTGCAGATGACATTCTCACTTCAGGATGCAACTAACTTGAAATACCCTCTACAATATGTCTCTCTCCTCATCCATAGCCCTGAGAAAAAAGTCACTTGAAATTTCTTATAGGTAGTAAGCAAACAAATATCAGTTTCTTTAGGGTTTGAGAACACACTGTTTATCATCGGTTGTCCTCAGGCCCTCTCTCTATTTAGTTCTTTCTGCATAGCATCTAACGTAGGGGACTATTTCTGTTGAGGTACTAACTCAAGTAGTTTCTGCATACTTCTGATAATCTTAGTGGTTTGCGTATGATCTCAAAGGTCCTTTCCAACCATGAAGACTCTATGATTCAGTGCTTGGACATTGATCTGGAAGACACGATATATCGCACCAAAGATTCAGAATAGCTAATAATCTTGACCTGAAATCTGGCAGACTTTTGTGAATCTATTGGTGAATGATGGAGTCTAAATTCTGCTGGGTGAAACAGAGATCTGGATTTCTCTGCCGTTTTTAACTTCTTGGTAGGCTTAACTGTTCTGATTTTAAGCCGTATTTCTTCCCTCAGAAGTGTTTATGTGCTTTCATCATCTTCACTGAGGACAATATCTGAACAGAGTTATCATGCACTGTGATATACGTATACAAGGATGCTGACTTTTCTAACCCAAAACATATTTGAAGTAAAATATGTGGCAAAGCCTAGTATATCCTACATAGCACTAGCATGTTGCAGGGAAGATGACTGGATGTTAGGAAATGAATCAATAGTGAGGATGATAATGTTCAAAAAGAATGTTCATGGACCGTAATTAGTGATCTTCTGTCTTTATTTTTTGCCAACAAATATAATGTTCTGATGAAGTTGCAGTTTAATTAAGCTTATCTTAACCATATTAAAAAACCTATTCTTTGCAGGAATCAGTCATGCCCTGTCATCTGTCTATAGTGATGTTACTATCGGTCTTCTTTGCTGTAATCTTCCTGCATTGACTGTGGAAATTGCATCTGGCTTTACTATGGAATTCCCAAAGAACTCTACTTTTGAGCAACTGTCGAAAGAGCTTTTTATCCTTCCAACCTGAACATTCACGTATTTACATTTAGCTCTGCTGGGAATCACTTGGAAAAAAGGTATTTTCACCTCCCTCTCTTACTTCCCTCTTTCCACTGCCTTTCCCAACGCTCTCCTTTACTTCCACCTCCCTTTCATAACCTCATCTAGATACCTATTAGCTCTCTCTTTCAATAACACTGCTCTGGCTTCCATGAAAGTGCTTTTTAATGTAGGAGATGTACTTCAGCCATAACACCAGGGTCACTTTCTGAGTAACATTTTATGGGATTGATTAAACTTTAACACCATAACTGTTGACTTTATAGGCCAAGGAAGAGACACTGAGTGCTAAGCATCGGATAATTTGTGCTTCACAATTTTTTAAAATCAGATACATATAGACTTTAATGTGTTTGATAAAGCAATGCTCTATATTTTCCCAGTGTATCCTATTTTAAAAGACCCACAACATTTATCATGAAATAATGTCTTTAACACTAATGAAGCATAGTTATAGTAAATAACCATATAGATAGATAGATAGATAAAAAGGTGTTTAGCTCTATGGGAAGAATATGAGAAAAGTTTTAATTTGCTCTCTCCTTGGCTTGAAATGTGAACACCTCATATTTTTTGTGATTGCTAGAAAGTGAACGAATGGGTACTGTTGGCTGAGAATTGACGTTGCAGAAACATGTCATTCCTTCTCATCGCAGATTCTCTCCTTGCGGTGACTTTGGTAGCATAGAAAAAATGGCAGTTTGCTAAATTAACAGAAGACCCTCAGCTCTCCTTAAATTGCTTCTTTCAGTGTGCACGGACATTGCTGCTGAGAAATTGCTGGATGGTAGTGCATCTTGCCATGTACCGGGAAGAAAGATGAGTATGAAGGAGTGCTTGATGGATGAGTGTGACTGCAGATTTGAGGACAGTTCGCAGGCTGGTTGCAGTCTCACATGACTTTAAGCAGATCATCTGTAATCTCCTCATGACCTCACCTGTCAAGTGGCTAACAGAGTACTGATCTGCCAGGCTTTCCCTATTCATTTTAGCCTATGGGTATCTCCTCTGGCTGGAGCTGACACACTGTTCCTAATTGCACCTAATTTGCCCAGCAAAAGGGAAGTACAGGTGTACTTTTTTGGTAGAGCCTGGCGACTTAAATCCAAGGCATGATTGACCTCGGATGGGAGGACACAGAGTTTCAGTTTCATCCTGGCTGAGTGACTCAGATGCAGGTTCCCTGGAGACCTTGGGGACACACAGGGGCTGCTAGGATTCTCTGCAACTTAAGAGACTGGTGCTTCCCTGTGCATTTTTACTCTGTTAGAGCGAGTTAGCATGGGGATATTGGGTAATGCCATGCAGATCTGTATTATGAAAATGAGGGTTTATTATGTCTGTTGGGGTTTCTGGGCCTCAGACAATAAATGATAGTTAAAAGCTCTTCATGAATCCCCTGAAGTATTCAGGCTGCGTCATGGTGAAACCCAGGCATCTTCAAGGTGAGAGAGACCTTCTCAGTTGGAAAAGATGTCTTGGTGTGGCCAGTGAGTGCAGTTATGGCCTGGCATCAGCAAATTTCCTGATGAAGTCAGAGTAAGATTGCTATTTTAGAAAATCAATAACATGGTTAATTGTCTTGTCCTAACATTTCTTGGGAAGGGTAATTGTACAGCTTAAAAAAGAGCCAGATTTTAAAAGCCTTGTGGCTTACCATTTGAGTTGAAACATTTTTAAATTGAAAGCCAAATCAGGCTTGTATTGCTAACTTTCAGAAAAGGGTTCACCTGCTTGCACACCTCAGCCAGCTTCTCCTCTTGAGACTCAAGAGAGTCATGTGGAGTTCTGTCTCTCCTCTGAATGCACAAGAGACCTGTCCTCCTAGGAAGGCAAGTACCCTGAGAACTGCTGAGAAAAGTTGGAGAGCTCAAGGTGGGTTATTGCCAAGGAAGCAATGAGCCCTTCACGTGATGCTCTTCTGGCTGGGCCATTGCCAGTAGCACTGACCAACATCTGTCTTAATGCCCTTCTCCAGAGATGGGTGGTAGTGGGAAGGCGTGGGGATAGCGTTGAGTTAAGAGCAGGCCTCTAGAGCTGCTCGAAACTGTTAGTTCATGAAAAGCACAATTACACTGTTGAGGAGGATTGGGTATTACAAGTGATGTGGAAGAGGCAGCCTCTGGCTCAGGAGATCCCCGAAACGTTCATTGCTGGAAAGCGGGAATAACATCCAGCAGAACAAATGCTCTGTCTTGATCTTATGCTGTTTCCTGGGGAGCCTGCTGCTTCTGCTCTCACAGATAGGTGTAGTACTGCGTGGAGTCTTGAGCCTGTTCTTTCTGCTTGTGAAACCCAATTCTTTCTTACCTTATAGCTAAAATAGTTTGATATAATCTTCCAGGCAGCTCCATAGCACACAAAATAAAGGTTGCTTTATTTTAATTCCCAGAGTTAAGCATTTGAAATTTAGCAGACTTTTTTGTTTGTTCAAGTTTCTGGGTGGTTTTATCCTGGCCTCTCTGACTGAAAAAAATAAAAGAGGAAGAGTCTGCATTTTTTGTTGTTGTTGTTCATTTGATTTTAAAGCTAGCCATCCACAGTCTGTGTATGTTTTGTGTTCATAAAGAGCAGCATATTCATAAGCCAAACCCCGTATTTTTTAAGATTAAGGAATGCAGTCCGAGAGCAGAAGAAAGTAAAATCTCCATGAAAAAGCAAAGTGTGTACTTTCTCTGGATTACTGTGCTTTCTCAGCTGCAGCACACGAAGGTTGCTATTTCTGCACATAGGCTGAATCCAGGAAAGTTTAGATTGCATGTGGAAACCAGGAGGGATCTCAATCGGTGTTCCCTGGGTGGAATTTCACAAGTTGAGCCTAAGGTTGCAGGTGGTGGAGCCTTAACTGTGTGAAATACTCTGTATCAGGTGCCTGCTTTCTCTGCTACTTTTTTACATTTGTTGTTCTCCTTCACAGGATTTTTCATTTCCCCTTATTTTGTACTTTGCCCTTCCAACTTTCCCAGAGCTTTTCCCTCTGCTTTCATTCTCTGGCTTCTTTTCATAGGGGTTTCTTTTGCATCCTCAAACTTCATCTTTCTCACTCAACAAAGAAGTCTAGTAAGCATCAGATGTCTTTTCCTTTCCACACTGATGAGTTGATCTGTATTTTCTCCTTAAGTCAAATTTATTTCTTAGAGTATTTCTTTTTAGCTGTTACCTTCTCTCTCTGAATCCATACAGGATTTGTTACTTGCAATTCCCCTCCAGTATTTTCTTTGCTCTTGAGTCTCGTGTCCTTCAGCGTGCCACTTAAGCTGATCGCTGAAGTCTCAAGAGGGCCTGGCAGGCACTGTTGCTGTTTTCTGATCTTGCCAACAGTAATATTTCTTCCAGGCAAGGCCCCTCATAATTCAAGTGAGGTCAGTCAGGACCCAAGAGCTGAACCTGTCCTTTCCAATGAATCAGCAGTGGGACTGAAAGAATTTATGCAAACTGTCAAAACGATTTTTTTGTTCCTGTACTGGGGATAGGTCTCATAGCATCGCAAGTTTTTTTCTTTTCCGCAGTAAACAGTAAAACGCGCAGGATCCGTTAGAGATCAGCTCAAGCCTCCTTCATCCTAGATGTGGGCCTTGAGTCAGTCCTCCTACTGCATAGGAAACAGAAGAATGAAGCTAAAACCAAACGTTGCAGGGAGGTTGGAACTAGATGATCTTTAAGGTCGCTTCTAACCCGAACCATTCTATGATTCTGTGATTTTAGGTAACAATTTATCACAAGCCTGCTTGTTGCTCATTGGAGTTGCTCACTACCACTCAGGTCCTCGGAGCCCTGCTTTTCAGCTAAGGGAGTGTAGTTTTTCCTTTAGACCATAATTAATTGCCTTCTCAGATAAAGGCACTAGACTGGGAATTCATCTCTAACTGTGAGTTTGACCTTTTTAGAGACTCTCAGAAGAGAGAAGGAGGTATTTTTCTTAGAGCAGCTGTACTTTCAGAATTAGGTAGTGTGAAAAAAGTCCATCTACCTGCTATGGTTATTTTATTGAAATTAGAGCTGTTCCAGACTCAGCAATGTATATTTTGTTATCACTTAACTTTCTGAAGGATTTGAGAGGATTTGAGATCTGACTCCTGGTCCAAGCATGACTTTCTGTTTTGGACACATACGCTGTAATGAGGTGGATCATAAGAGAGAGAAACGCAAAACAGAGGATTTGAACCCTCAGGGAAAGCTTGGCTCCACAGAAATGCTATGGACACCCTGGGGTAAACGTAGTAGGTAAAGACAAAACTCGTTCCGTGCTTGCTCCAGGCTGCATGGAGCCAAGTCTGCTCGGAGCCAAGTCTGCTCTTGTGGGGAAGTTCTTCTGTGCCGTGCTTCACCTAGTATCTCACTGCCAATTTGACTTTGTAAATGTTAGATGTAAAATCTTAAAGGTAAAGATAAGATACCTTCTAATTCTCATTCCAAAAGACTTTGCATGTGCAGATTGCTACCACTATTGATCTAACATGCTTTAGAAATTAAGTCAGCTCAATTTTCCTGAAATCTTGAGTGTAGACGTATTTAGATGCAGCTCTTGGAGATTTTGAAACCTTTTCCATACATATCCTACTCTAAACACTGTTTATTTCACCCTAAAATAAATCAGGAGCATTAGCAGTAGCTCTGAAGCGTGAATTGGACCAGCTGCAGCTCCAGGCCCAATTCCAAAAGGTGTGGATGTGACCCGTTCTTTCTTTCAATCACTTCATTACTAAGGAAATATGTCTTTCATCCATGTAAGTATGCAAACACTCTTAAATCCAGGGTGTGTTATCTTTGCTCACGTGAATGCCACCTCGGTTCCCAAGCAGTCCTTGACTTGTTGGTGCTTGCCCGAGCAAGGGGCAACCTGAACAGCCCAATGGTTGCAATCTACACATGACACATGAGCAACACAGAGCACTTTAAAATCACACAGTAAGTTTTTCACACTTCTCTCCCTCGAGCATGCTGCCAAAGCAGACATTAATCAGCTTTACTCTAGGAGTTAGAATAGAAACTCACTTGTAAATTACGACCATTACATTTCCGGCTTAAATTTCCCTGGTCCTTTAAGCTAATGTTTTAAAAGACTAAGCCTACCACTCTGGCAAGGGCCATGTCTCGCCTTTATATCCATTTGGCACTCTCTCTCCTTTTTTTTTTTTTTTTTAAGTTGAAGAATTACATTATCTCTGTGAAATAACTTTCCTTCTTTAGTTGTTCAATTTGATTCAAGGATTTTTGATTAAGCGTTCAGGGGTTATGAATAAATAAGAACCAGCAGCCCAGTAATTGGTATATCATTACTCCCTAGTAGCACATTTAATCCTCAGCTTCGCTGCACCACATAACCTTTTCCTTCAGTCCTCCTCCTCCTCGATATTGCTTACAAAAAAAGAAGGGGGGGGAAAAAAAAGCAATGTCACTGCAAGCTTCGCAAGTTACCATTAAAATGAATACTTTTTAATTTCTCTGGATGAGATGGGGCCCTGTGCTCTGGGACAATGCTGATGGATGACATTTTAATGCAGCTGAAATGTTATTTTTACTGAACCAGGGAAAACTATAAATTTTGCTTCATTGCCACTGATGGCTCTATGCATAAAACTATGGTGGCGCCCATTGCCCATGAATAATCACCTCAGCATGGCAGATGTTACTTCACGGGGAAAGCAATTCTTATGCCGAAGAATTGTGGAAAGATTAATTGTCTACAGCTGTTTCATGGCCCACAGCAATCTTGATACATTTATGATAAGTTTAAGAGCTCACTAGAGGCAGCTCCTATTCCCTGTTGTGAGAGAAGGAGGGGGGGAGCTGAATGGCTTTATTTTGACACCTGGATTCATAGAATCTGTCAGCTCCATTACAGCCTTCATAGAAAGCCAGCTGTTGGCAGGTTTGGGATGATTGTGAGCCGGCTAAGATGCAGGAATTATCTAGACATAGATAAAGAAAAAGGAGACTGAGAAGAATTATTCAAATTTGTGCAAATGAATTGCTTCCATTTTTCCTCCCTCTGCCAAGTGGAAATTGAACGTAACCCGCTCTGACCTTTCTCTATTAAGTGCTGCAAATTGCAGTAAATGCATAGTTCTGAGTGCCCTAATGAGACAAAGCTCTAGCAATGCCTCATTAATAAGGAAAGTTTGACCTTGCTGGTCAGCCCTTCATTCGATATTGAAAAGAAATAGGAAAAAAGAAGAGATGACCTGCTGTAAATTTTGAACAATACCTTTGATTTAGTTTGTATATACTCCCAAGCAGACACTTCACAACCTTTTTTTTTTTTTTCTTCTTCCATTTTTACTATACAAGTGAAGAAGAGGTATTTACTTACTAGGTTCCTCTGTAAATTCATGAGGACAGCAGTGATTTGTGGTAGGAATGCGCACAGGCAGTCTGATGAAGCTTTTTTAAATGTGGTTTTAGTGTCCTTGTATTGATGAAAGAATATGGATACCCTCCATCCTATACAGGTTTGTTTTCCTTTTTTCCCCTCAGCCCATATCCATTATCACTGTATCTGAGTGCCAGCGTGTATTTGTGCGTTACTTGAAAAGAGTGCCTCAAGGAAATTGTATTCTATCCTTAAATATACAGTCGCTGGAGCAGGGAATGCCTCTGAGAAGGTGATGGGAGATGTTTGCTTCCCACCCTGACAGACAAGCTCTCTGAATCTGGTCACTATACTGTCCCAGATGAGATGTAATTTAAAGGGCGCAATACTTTATTCATTGATATATGCCAATAAGTCGGCCTAAACAGCTGTATTAGAAAATCCAAACCTGTGAATGCATGCACGTTAAGGAGAAAAAGTATTGAATGAGGGTAAGAATTAAGGGAGAAATTTAGAAATCAATAAATAGATTTATATAAGTCGAGTGGTTATGAACTGTGGTGTTCTATAGTAGTCTCGCTCTTAGAAATCGTAACGCGTCAAATATTGCAAATGTTGCAAAAGTATATTCCCCTTTTGAATGGCTTGGTCATGATGCCCTTCCCTTTTTGATACTTATATGGTCTAGCTTGATTTTTATGTTCTTTGGTTTTTTTGTTCTGTATTTGTATGTACACTTGTGTTATTTGTTATATATTGATATTATTTCAGTTATATAAACAGTATTTTAATATTTTAGTTATATAAACAATAGTTTATGTATTTATCCATATTTGTGTTCTATACTTGCTTCTTATGTTCTTTGTGTTCATTATTTCAAATGTTTCAAGTCACACATTCAAGAAATTTAAATAACGAGTGAGGCTTAGATGTTTTCTCTGCTTGCCAAAACTTGCTCGTGTTAGGTGGCTACAAACAATAAATGAATAGGTATAGAGTTGAAGTCTGCTCAGAAACGGTTAATGAACCAAAACAATGTCACTCAATTTGCTGGATAACTTACAAATAATAAGTTGGCCAGCTCTGTCAGACATTATTGTTTCTCCAGAAACTGCATCCCCTGGGATTTGTGGGTGGCGCAGGACGTGCAGGACGATGCCTTTAGGGATTCTGTAACAAAAGGGAGCTGGATGGATGTTCTGTGGGTCCTGCACAGACCTCCTGCAGTGGTATCCTTAGGTCAGTTTTTGGAAATTTAGCAAAGTGTTGAAAACTGTGATCAATTCTGTAAGTGGAGCAGTGGCTCTCTTGAGCTGAAATATACTGCCACACAGAAAAGAATATGAGTATGTGCTTTGTGAGATCAAAACATCAAATATTGAAATGTTAACCAAGGAATCCAGTTTTGTCCACCCAGTTTTGAAAGTGTTAGCTTTAGGGGCTGAGGGATGTTAGGTCTTCGTTAACAGTACTGTTTTCTAGAGAAGAGGCTTACAACGTCCAGGTGGCTCATGAAGCACTGTTAATCTTGCAGGAGACAGAGAGGGTGCCTAGGATGTGTTTTCCTGCTTGATGGGCTAATTGTTGCCGTTGCCCACAGGCACAGATACTCAGTTTCACATTCCGGTGCACTATGACTGTTGCGGATGCTAATGTTACAGGTTCCAAATCAGAAACAGCATTCAGAAGAGTTTTGAAAATTTGGGGACTCCAGGGGGAGGACTGGGTTACCCCCGAGTGGCAGCTTTGCAGAATGGCAGCCAGAAACATTGGAGTCAAACCTGATGGGGAAAAACTGAAGTCTGAAATGCCACTTCGTTCAAGAATCTGCTGATGACAAAAAAAATCCCCCCCGAAAGATTTCAGGAAACAAAATAGATGTGTTACAGTGGTTTTATATATACAGTGCTGTAATCAAGAGCAGAGTTGTGCCTCTTAATGTGCACGTCTTTGAATGCTTTGCAGCAATACCATTTATTCCATAGATGTCTCTCATATGCAGTTGGTGGACCCTATGCAAACGTGCACAGCTGGAAATTGAGTCTCAAAGCCCTGGTTCCCAAATGGTAGTCTGTGGTCCGTGAGGTCATGATACATGGTCTGTGACAGGTCTGCAGACCTGTAACCTGGAATAACATTTATATAATCACAGATTTCTAAGCAGCAGTGCAAGTGGTGGAGAAAATTTGGGGGGGTGACAGCAATCGTCAGTCTAAAATGTCTGGGAATCTTTGTAGTAAAGGGACATCAACTGACTCGTGAAGTGCCGTAAAGGGAATTCTAAAAGGAATCTAGGTGGGTGCTGTATACAGCAGGATTCCGTGTAATGGAAGATATAAGCATATGGAATAAGGGCATTTTTAATGGGTGGAATAGTTTTAGATCATTTTTTGACATGTTTTACATTTCTAACTTTGCCATCCCTCTGAGATTTTACTATTAGACCTGGAGTAAAAGGTCAGTAGCAAAATGAACACAGATATACGAAAAAGAATCCTGAACAGCAAGTATTAAAAATATCAGCTTAATAGTTTCCTTCCGTCGGCATACGTAATGTAAAGACTGCAAGTGCTACGTACATAGCCGCATTCATTCCCAGCTTACTAAGACAAATACTTTTTATTTCTTTCAATAAGTTATACCTGGGAACTGATAGGATTTTCTCAATATTTTCGTAATTCAAAATAATTCACTAAAATTCTGCAAGTGTGCCTTAAAATCAATATTATTTGTAAGTGGGCTCTTACAGATATAATTTTAAATATACCTAAGTCAAGACAAGCAGGACAGCTTTCTTTAGATGTGTGAGCCTCGCACCTCTGATTGAATGAGACTAAAGCTTTGATTCAAAGTCCCACAGTGAATATTTATACTTAAGACTTAAAATGTTCATTTTATATCAATATTTTCCAACATGAACTTAAAATGTACTGTTTCTGCAAACATTCCTCCAGAAGGAGTCATTTGTTTGAACGCGGTGAAAGCGTCTCAAAAAAGGTTGCCTACACAGCTGGAATAATTTTGAATAAAAATTCTGATGTATTTACCTACAGGTTGTATAATACTCACTTTCCCCTCATAAAGGGTGCTATTTGAGCCTGATGAATAAGATTTATAATCTGTTGCCAAATTCTCCATTTCTCAGGATCAGGTTTTTAAGCATAGCTCAAAAATTGCAAACGCTTAGTAAAAGATTAATTATGTAAAAAACCTTCTTGTGGTCTAAAGTGCCTTGTAAATAGTAGAGACCAGCCTTCTGTATTACTTGAGTGGGAAAATACAATAGTATTTATTCAGAGAAGCAGAAAAAATACAGAAGCAGCTTAAATGATCTTTTGTGGGAGCTGTCACTAAACTAAAATATGACATGTGATTTCAACTAGATTTTTTTTTTCTGCTATAATTAACTTTGTCTTTTGACAACTCCTTCTGAGGCATATATTAATTAAATATGGGATAATGAATAGAGACAACTAGATCACTAGGGTATAAATCAATTGAGGGGTTCTGATGATACCATAAACCACAAGAATGGAGTATGTGCAGTTAATAATAACATCAAAAGACTGTGATTGATTTGGAACTTAGCGATCCTTCCACATTCATTATTATTTTATATAAAGCATAAAAACGAGTGGTGTTTTATGCAAAGACAAGACGATTTTTCTCCCCCGGGTTCTTTGATAATGGAGAAATTGTCATTGTTCACAGTTAAAGAAAAAGGCCGTGCTTATTATGTGGAGGGGGATGGCGGAAGATCCTTGTGTGGTCACAGAGAAGCCCTTGGACTCTGAAGAGTTTTACTGTAATTATTTATATACCTTCTATGGAGAATTTGGGGCAAAGTTTTCTGGTGGCTTAAAATTCTGCTGCTGCTTGCAATCCACTGAAATTTTACCGATTGATTATTTTTTTTAATTTTTTTTTTTTTTTTACCCTCAGGTTGGGTCCATTTGCCAGATTCTGTTCCATGGAGTCTAAGACCTTTCCCCTGCAACTGACCTCAGGATTTCATTTTTTTCAGAAAAATAAAACCATACACTTAAGTAAGTTTAGTATTTATATAATTTACATACTTCAATAACCTTTATTTATCAATGGTAACATTAAGGTCAAACTAGTGGATTTTCCCTGCAGTAGTGCCACTTGCGCAGTAAATCTGCACCAAAGTGTATTCTCTATGGTATGACAGTAGTTGTTTTAGAAAACTGCATGGGGATAAATATATTTGTGTTTGTATACACACATACGTATATATAAATGAACTTTTGTAAAATAGTACTTAATGAGCATAATGTGCCTCTGGGTTATGCCACACACACTCCTTACATACTCAGTGTTTTCCATTTTTAATTTATTGGGCGTGGGAAGATGAGGTGAGGGACATGGGATGTTTTGGTTCCTACTTCAGAATGTTCAATGGGAGAGTCTTCAGGCAGAAAAATGAGCTCATGCTCCTCTTAGTTATGCTGTCATGCTGTCAGTAGTGCATATGGAAATGTTTTTAACAGATAAATAAGGCGTTGGTCAAAGTCTTGTTACTGTTTCTTAGTAAACCTTTCTAATGTGATCAGGTATCTCTGGGCTATGCAACACTTAGTAAAACAAAGAACTAGAAGATGGCTCTGTAATTGCCTACCAGGCACCATGGTGGAATGTGATTTTGGCTATTTGGTCAGATACAGCATTTAAGAATGAAGAGCCAGGTTTGAATTTGTCAGTTAACCCAGCTATCATCACCAACTATAAAATAAATGTATTAACCTAAAGTCTCCGTCCCTTACTGCCCGGTTGCTTTTCCCAGGCTAGTCTGCAGAGCTTTCTGGCAGCTCTAGCACTCGTTCTTTGCTGGTAACTTTTGAAGTTAAAGATATTGAAAAGAAAAACCCTGTAATCCTGGAGGGGGATGTGAGCCCTGGAAATTGTTGGCTTTGCAGTTTGGCACTTGCTGCTCCTCTGAACGTTGGCTCATTTTGACACTCATGCCGGCAGCTGAGAATCCACCATGTTTCGTGCGCATAAGGTTAGAGCCAGGATGTTGAGGAGAGGCTGTGACACTGGAAGGAGAACTGGGGTGATGCAGGTATGAGATAGAATACCAGCTCCAACCCCTTGTGGAAAGCCAGGCTGGGCTCAGAGGCCAGGAGGCAATCACTGCGCACGCCAGCACAGCCTTGTCTGCACAGAGAGCAGCGCGCTGCTCGAGGAGGTGAATCCCAACACACGTAAGAAGCTCTGAGAAAAGTGTTTCCAAAGCTGGAAATGCATGGGAAGTAGAGAAGGACTGTCAAATATGTGGCAGTGTTTATCCAGCAATATAAAAAGAGGATCCAGAGGCGCTTTGGTTTATCCTGGCTGTCTTGCACTCTAGGTACATTTTAAAACCAAGCTCATTCATATAACCTTGTAGTTACAACTGTGTGCACACATAATCCAACATAACTGGTTGCTTCGGGAGCTTCTGTGTTCAGTTCTGGGCCCCTCTGTACAGGAGGGACATTGGAGTGCTGGAGCGGGTCCAGAGGAGAGCTACCAAGCTGGTGAGGGGCCTGGAGACCAAGCCGTACGACGAGAGGCTGAGGGAACTGGGCATGTTTAGTTTGGAGAAGAGAAGGCTGAGGGGAGACCTCATTGCCCTCTACAACTACCTGAAAGGAGGTTGCAGAGAGGTGGGCGTTGGCCTCTTCTCCCAGGGGAATAATGACAGGACCAGAGGAAATGGTCTGAAGTTGCAGCAGGGGAGGTTTCGATTAGATATTAGGAAGAATGACTTTACTGAAAGAGTGGTCAGGCACTGGAACAGCCTGCCCAGGGAGGTGGCTGAGTCACCATCCCTAGAGGTATTTAAGAAACGTGTAGATTTGGCACTTCAGGGCATGCTTTAGTGTCAGAGATTGTAGGGCTTTTTTTGTGTGTGTGTATGGTTGGACTTGATGATCTCAAAGGTCCTTTCCAACCATGAAGATTCTATGATTCTCTTTCCATGTAATCTGCTCTGAGTCCTAGAAGGAACCTGCAGATGGTTTGGGCTCAAAATCTTTTTATATCAGCTTAAGTTGGCTTCCAAACACTTGGGCAAACACAACCATCAGTGATTTTTTAGAAATGTCTATCTGTACATCTAAAATGTAAATTTGCTGCTAAGGGCACTGCGTATAAGTAAATCACATTTTAAACATCAAATCCATTTTATTTGCTGAGGCTTTGGGCATATTTTAATACTGCAATGCTAGCATTTTAAGTGTATTTTTGTGAGGCCTCTAGAGCGCTGTCGCGGATAGGCACCGTATAAATAACATTTATTGTTATTATCATTGTATGTCGTATTCACTCTTTTGCTACCATTAATAAACCATTCAGGCAATGTTGTTGTAATGTATAATATTAGCAGCAGCCTCCTTTGGGAGACATATAACTGGGTACTTAATATTCTAGCTGTTTCCTGGGCCATCTCTCCACAGGCGCAGACGCTACAGTGTGTTCAAAGTTCAATATAAAAAAAATGGGCTGGCTGTGCAAAGATCACAGCATCTTACAACACGCCTTGCAGTAACTCACACTGTGGCCGTTGCTGTCAAAATTCTGCTACACTAGATAATAGTAAATTAGCGAAACTGCCTGTAATTTTGGGAGTGCTATTTTGCTCGTTTTAAATTCCAGCACTGCTCAAAAAAAAAAAAAAAATGCATTCACTAAATTCATCCCCCTCCTCCTCAGCCTTCCAGGTAAGGTTGTTGCTGAGGATCTGGGCCTTATGAATGCTCTCCTGAATGGCTTGCAAAGCAAAGTCGCTGTGACCTTTTCTCTTAATCAACAGCATACAAAAACCAACCATGCTTAACATTGCACTCTTAA
Source organism: Stercorarius parasiticus (assembly GCA_013396915.1). NCBI lineage: Eukaryota > Metazoa > Chordata > Aves > Charadriiformes > Stercorariidae > Stercorarius > Stercorarius parasiticus. The sequence continues at coordinate 214,062 of VWZL01002650.1, read as the reverse complement.
ACGCAAAAACAAAAAACATTTTTAGGTAATGACGATGTTGTGAATATGGAAGAAAGAGAAAAATACGTAGGTGTGAAGGCACTGTTGGATTAGTGAGTGGCTTTCCCAGCCAGGGAGGAAAGATGGGGGAAGCATCCCTGCTACAGGGCTTCTGTGCCACATAGCCACCCAAATGCTTCGTCGGCTCACAAGGCAAAACACACCCGCGGGCGAATGCCCCTGAAGGGCCCTGCTGGCCGGGCACGGGGGGCTGCTGTCACTGCTTGGCCCCATAAGGCCAGTCCTGGCTGCACCCACCCGCCTGCCTGGCCAGTCTCCACGGGCTTCCTTCCTCCAGTGTTGCACACCATTTTTGTGTTGCTCTTTTCCCTCTTGGCTCCTGTCTTCTAACTGTCCCGCGTCTCCTTGTGATATATTCACCTTTCTTATCCCTCTGCGGATTTTCTCACAGCTCTTCCTAGGAAGCCTGGGTCATGGCGATGTGGCTGGGACATATCAGAGCTGGCCTGTGGGCCTCAGCATGCCAGCAGCTCATGTCAGGAGGAGAGGATGGAGCTCACGCCGGGCAGCCTCAGCGCCAACAGGCATGCGGGTGAGAACACAAGCCTGAGACTCCATCAGTTTTTTAGCTCTAGACACGCTTTCCTTTCCTTGTTGCTTGTCCTGCTCTTACATTTTACCCTTCTAGGTAATAAAACCTTGCTGACATCAGTCACCAATAACATGCGAAGAGCCAGCAGGAGCTGTTGGTTTGGAGCGCCCCTGCGCCGTGACCCCCCCACCCCTCCTGCCAGCCTGGAGAAGTCACTCAGGGGCTCCGCTGCCCCTCACAGCCAGCTCATGGCATGGGATGCAGCTGGTGTCCTGCGACAGAAGGACCTTCTCGAAGGTAAGAGTGCACTGCCACCTCCCTCCCATTGCCATCGGGAGAGCCTTATGGTCTTTCCAGCAACTAATGCTTTTTTCCAGTCTTTCTTTCCTCACTCATTCCACATAAAGCTTTAGATGTGATTTGCACACTCATGCATTACTTGCTTAATGGCCTCTCTGGGACTGATTGTTCCATCTCTTTGAAGGTAAACTGTTAACTTTTCTGTCTAATGATGTGGTTATCATCTCAGTCTGTATTAGACCACATAAAAGCCCTCCCAGCCCTGCATAGCCCATAAGAAATGTTTCCTTGCCTTTTATTGGTGGGAAACTGCATTTCAGGGCAGGCTGACTCACAGGTTTTCAACGTGCACACAGGACGGGATGGCAGCGGGGTAGGAAGCATATCCTCCTCCAGGTCTAGTCTAGTGCCCTGCTTCTTACATAGACAATGCCATCTGTGGCGGAATCTGTGTAATGGGCACATTGTAAAACAGCCATCTGAGACTGAAAAGATTAAACGTGCTGAAATGATGCTGTAAATGTGCTTCATGGTTTTCTTACGTCCCTTTCACTGCGTGACTGCTGTTGGTAGGCACCTGTGTCTTGAAAACATGAGTAACTAGCAGACCAGTCCATGGCAATCCACGGCAATTTCCTGCCGTAAGTTCAGTTCAGTGCAGTCGTGTCACCTCATGAAATGTTTGCAGCCAGATAATGATGCCATTTTGACCAGTGGTCAGAAGTGCAGTGAACGTCTTTGGGGTTAACGCTGTATATGTTTCCCTAAATGTTCTTGCGTATTCGCAGGGCAGCTAGTGCTAAAAAAAAACCCCACCAGATATATTTATTTTAAAGAGAAGAGACTTAAATAAATTAGAAAACAATAACTGAATTATATATAAGACATAATTAAGATCCAAAAGCAGTTCTGGATTTCTTCTTAAGGGTTATATGAGAGAGAAATGCAGGATTTAAGGATCGTGGGCATCATTTTGTCAGCTCTCTCTCAGAAATTGGCAACCATGTAATAGACACCATGTCCAGAAAGCCCCAAAAGGACTGTAGCCTCTGATTGCCTAATGTGTTTCCTGGGCACTAAGCCAGATTGTATCTCATGATGTCAGAGTTCTTTTAAATAGTCTCCTGCTAAAGACTTGGTCCTAGACAAGGCTGGAGGACTAGTACCAGTGTGCCTCACTTGGATTTATGCAGTTCGGTCACTCACTGGGTACAGCCTGTTGTTTTCCGTTGGTAGCATGGAGCTTTGCCGTGTGATCAGTTGATGGGAACCTGAGGGTATTAAAGAGGAACAGAATATAGCAAAGCATGAGGAAAGGTGATGGGACTTGAGTCGGTCTGTAACTCAGATATTTCTGTACATACAAAATAAACATACTTCAGTACACAGGTCAGATGGGCTGTGTATATCTTGTTTTTCAGCGGAGCTTCACTAGTTCAGTCATGTATTTTATTGTGAGAGTAATGCTGTCCCCGTTCATGACCACTGCATGGATGTCGTGCAGAAAATAAATGCCTGCTTTTCCCAGAGATTCTCTGTGTGTCGGATCTGTCGGCATGGAGATGCTGTGCTGGTGTTATGGGTCAGGTGTATTATTCCAAAGGAAGACAGGAAATGTTGCAATACTGGAAAAAGACCCTTGGCTTAAAATATTAAGACTGCTGGAATATCAGAAGCAGTCAGGGTGACACTCTGTCCCACTGAGCTAAACATGGGAAGAGAGATCACATATCCCTCTTCAGCGTCTGCGCGCTGGCTGCTGCATCCTTTCAGACCCTCGCTGACCCAGACTGTCACTTGTAGAAATCCCAGGGTAGCGTGTAGCCCTCACGTTGTTCTTTTGCTTATTACTTTATTTCAGCCCTTTCTTTTTCAATTTTGGGATTGACATGTGGCTCTGGTGGTGATGTGCAGTGTCATAAATAGACACCGTGCACGCAGACAGTCAGTAACCTGGGAAATCAGGGAGTGAGCTGTTGCCCTTCCACTCTTCCCCACTTTGCCCTAGGCTGTAAAGCCCAGAGAAAATGGTGCAAGCCCTAATAAGTGAAATTATTTATACATTTCATTATGTGTAAGAATATTATATATAATCTAGGTTTTTTTTCTTTAAAAATCTTTAAGAAGAGTATCTGAATGGTAGCATTTCATCAACATTTGTTTTAGAGCTTTATGCAAAATGTTTGCAGGGTGAATTTGGCTCCCTGAAAAAAAATACAGTGCTCCAGGCTCTGCTGGGCCCCTTCCTGGAAGTCCTTCAATGGACACTGAACTTCCTTGGGACCCTTTACTGGCCTTTTTGGAAGCTGTGAGCTAATTACCCATTGCTTTGCAACAGCAATTGGGCCATACATTCTCCCAGGAGTGGGGAAAAATGTGATGGCCGGGGTGTGGGGGGGTGGCAGCTAGAGGAAGATAGAGGTGGGAAGAAAAGAGTAGTCAAAGCAGCTCATCAAAGTCCACTCTTGGCCGCTACCTGTTGATAGTGAAGAGAAGATGAATCACCAGCTTAGGTTTGTGACAGGTTTCCTGAGATGAGAAAAAAGGGGATCGGTAAATGCATGCAGCCTTCTCCCATCATCCCTTTAATAACCTGTAATATCGTAGCAGGATATTTTTGTCACACCGAATCTGATTGATGGTCTTGGCTATAAGACATTACAAGTGTAGAGTAAATTGACCGAACACCTAAACATACAAATTATTAAAAGGAGGAGGGAGCGGGCTTGGGTCTCCTGGGGAAAGCAGGCAGGCTTTAGTTAAGATGATCCCATTTCCAAGTGCAATTTATAGTCTATTGACTTGCAGCAGTGTCTTTTCAGATGTGAGGAAATTGTCATACATTGCAAATGAGAAGCTGTTTTGACATCAGGATCGCAGAGAGTGCCAGGAAGAAATGATATCAATGCCTGGTCTGTTAAGGTTAAATGAAGTTGCATTGTTGCCAGCGGATAGGCATTCATTTCCTTTTCTTCCCTGCCTGTCCCTGTGTACAATTACTGTGATTAGGATGAGTAACAATGTGCTTCTGACACCCATTGTATTGACAGCTCGCCTAGTTTTTTCCACTCAAGTGGCACTAGTCATTGCTTAAACACTTGGGTATTTTGACAGGGAAGATCCATGCCTGCCAGTCAAGTGTATCAATGACAAGGCGGCCTTAGCCCCTGGACACGTACCGCTAAATTAAAGCGGTCAAACCCATTGCTGCTGGAATATGATGAACCTTTTTAGAAACGGGGCTCTGGCAAGCCCAGAGATGCACTGAAGGGCTTGGTCCATTCTTCCTGCCTTCTCCACATATTACTGCTGTTCATGCGCTCGTTTTTTCCCATGCACGTTGTGATCTTTTGGAGGAAAGTGTGATGGCAAAATAAATTATTATAGAGGAGAAAGGAGTCAAAATGATTGCGGGCTTTTACATTGGGGAATAGTTTTAATTTGGACTATCCTGGAAAAGATCATCAGTTAGCATAGGTGGGTCAGCCTGAGGGTTGAGCAGGCTAACGAAATGGGAAAGGTGCCTCGGTTTGCTGCGGTTTTGCCACTCTATGGCAGTTTTAGTGTTAGTGGCTGTTGTTTACTTCCTGCAGGCTGCATTTTAAGTGCTGTAGTACTTGGACCCGCTCTTGAAGGAATAAGAGCGCGAAAGAGCTGCTTTTCTCTGTATGTCACACAGCTCCCATCACGCTAGTGGTGTACTACTAGTAGTGGCAAGCAAGCCTTCATTGAGCACTGAGGGCTACTTCCTTCTTGTCGTGGTTTTGGCCGGATTGGACAATCAGAATGACAGATGGCCCTCCCCCGCCTCTCTCTCCAAAGAGGGGAGAGGAAGAGATACAGAGATTTACAAGTTTAGAAAAAGAATTAAACTACTTTAATGAAAACAATAATAAATAAGGAAATAATAAACAATAATAAAATAATAACAACAACAATAATAATAATAATAATAAAGTATACAATATATACAAAACTGTACCCAGCTCCCAGGATGACAATCGCATCACCAGCAGGCACAGGGAAAGTCCCAGACTGGACTCAGTGATGGACAGGAGCAGGATTCCGGATCTGGAGTCAGGAATGCTCGGATCGGGATCAAAGGCAGATGAACAGACAGGGTCCTCCTCGGACATCGGTCATTGGAGAAAGACTTGACCTTTTGATCCCTTAGCTTTTATACTGAGCATGATGCAGATGGGATGGAATACCCCGTTGGTCAGTTTTGGGTCACCTGGCCTGTGCACTCCTCCCTGCAGATGTGACCCCTCTACGCTTTTCCGCTTCCGCCCCTCTAATGGGGCAAATAACAAAGTTAGCTGACCTTGGTTGTTATAGCAATAAGTATAAGCAAGCGCCTTTCTGCATACCATTCCTTGGTATAATCAGGTCTTACCAGTCTGAGAGTGAACAGTTTCTGAACAATATGCTGTTAATTTCAGACTTTAGTCAGTTAGAAGAGGCCCAGCTAAAAAGTAGAATTAGAAAACAGAAAATTGGTTCTGTTTTACCTCAGACCAGGAGACTTGTCCAGCACTGTGCCCCTTTACTAGAAAAGGGCAATCTTGCATACCTAGATACTGTCAAAGAAATGATAATGTGGGCTCGTGCGAGCAGAGGGATGTACGTGAGAGACCAGAAGTCAGCCGCTAGGCTTTTGATGGCGCTTTGCAAAGAAATCCAACAACTTGCAGGCTGACATCACACCTAGCACCTTTCCTTTGGTTTGGCAGACAGTCTTAAGTTCTCTCTGAATGCCTGGAGAAGGGCAGCAGGGTGAATATACGTATTAGTGCCTTGGGCAAAAGCACTCTTGAAATAATAAATTCTGCAGCCTGAATATATCAAGTAGGAGAAGGGATAGAGGTTTTTTTTGTCAGTGTGACCTAAGTTATGGTATATATTATATGGGAAGCTTTACCTATGGTAGATTATCTAACTACCGGCAGGTGATACATTGCATACCGTATGTGGCATTTGTTATATTCATTGGATTGTACACACTAGCTTCTTCTATTGCGTGGCCTGAGATCTTTTTCCAAATTACATCTTTCATATGTTTCAAAAGCAAATAAATATACCAAGGTTCTTTGATTTTTTTTTTATTTTTTTTTTTATTTTTTTTTTTTTACTGTTAGGAGGCTTTGATAGTTTGGGTTCAATTTGGAAAAAAACTTGGGAGGAATAGAAAAATAGCTTTGTGCAGAAGGATTCTGAAAACTGAAAAAGTATTTGTGCTCAAGGTGAGAGGACGAAGGGGAAAACCATATGCAGAACAAGAAAAAAAAATTACCAGCTGTGAGTTTTTACCAGGTCTCATTCCAATGTCTTTGAACACTTGAATAATAAGTGCTGGGTACACATCCAGTTGCTTAAGTATTGTTGTGCTTTCACAGACCTTTAGGGCTTTGTAGATATCCTTGTTTACGTGAATATATGAGCATGTGCACATGCACATAAATAATTTGACAGGTTATTCTCAGAGCTACTAAACTGGTACTTTGCAACGCTGCTGGATTTTCATAATCTGCTCCACCCCCTGCCCCCGTTGGTGCTGGATGATAATAATAAAGAAAATGGTTTGCAATTTCTATTGGAATCAGAAAGGAGTCTAAGCTTTACTGGAAAATCAATTATGTAGTAGCCAAAGTACCCCATAACGTTCAGCAAAAAAATATGCTAACATCCAGGTCAGTGCATTGGAAAACACATTTATCATGATTTCCATGATAGCCTCAGCCTAGTGCGTCACAAGAGCAACCTCTGAACTTTCTTGAACCAAATAGTCAAATGGACAACTCTGCCTACTTAGCACTTTAAAAATTTGCTTCTCTTACGAGCCTTGAACTGGAAGCCTTATAAAATGCGCCCTTCAGTCTCCCCAAAAAGGTTTTAATAAACATCTCCTGTAGAGGAGATTTTTTTTGTTGCCTCACTTGTTTCTTCGACTCAGCTCTAAAAAGGGTCCCCAAAATTCTTTTGCCAGTGATTTGCCTCGGGGAAACATTGACTATTAAATGTAATTAAATGCACAGAGCCTTAAATGTATATACTATTAAATTACAGCTTCTGGCAGTCACACAGGTTTCCCTTAAAAGCTTGCTTCTTTCCTTAGGTTGGTATTTCACATTTCTGTTACAAGTTATCATGGAGAAGCTAGTTACGGTCTCAGCAGTGTTGTGCTAGGTGCTGTACAAATACAAGGCTAGAGACAGGTAGAGAGTCAGTCTTTTCGCTGAGCTATTTACAACTTAGAAAATACGTGTGTACACCTGAGCAAGTGGTTGTGCAGTGACTGCGTGAGAAAACTACAAATGGCTGCACGTCAATCAAAACTAATCTTACCTTTGCCCTTCTGGCACTTCTGGGAGCTGACAGCCCTGCCGCAGCTTTGGTACTTGGAACGCAAAAGAAATTTCCAAATGAAAAAACGGCAAAGCCCCTGTAGAGCTGTCCACGAGGAAGATGTATCACAACATGCAATATGGTGCATAGAACAGGTTAAATCACCAAGGTTACCTCCTCCGCTGAAACAAACCTCTGCAACCCTCTTCCTCTGACCATGGCCTACTGAAAAGAGACCTGGGGTTTCACCTGCATCCCGGGGTATATCCAAGCATCCCGACGTGTATTCATTACCCACTTGTCTTTCTCTGCATAGGTTGTAAGCAGCTACACAGTTTCCAGCAGAATATTTGAAATAAAATAGGGACAGCATTTGGCATCCAAATTTGAATGGCTAAGGTGTTAACGTTGTTGGGCCTTCGTAGACTTTATTCACAGTGTTATTCCTGTACATAAAACAGGCGCAGTACTGGGACACAGGTGCAGCTGCAGATTCCTTCGCTAAAAAGCGTGGAGGGTTTCCCCGTTTTGCTGCCGCGATTCTTACCCCAGCTACATTCCTGAACCGACCAGAGAAACCATAGAAAAACAGGGCAGAAGGGACCATTGAAAGCAGTCTTGCACATTCGTCTGCCCCAGGCAGGCTCACCAATGCTTCTGTCATTCCCGACAGATGTCTGTTCAGTTAGAGTTTAAAGATGTCCCTTTCTGGAGGCTACGCAGCCTGTCCAGGTGATCTGTCGGAGAGTTTCACCATCCTTCACATTAGAAAGCTCTTTCACGTCTAACCTTTTTTTCTCTCCCTGCAGTTTATGTCTATTCTTTCTTGGCTTATCCACTGTGAATGTGGAGAACAAGTTGCTCCTTTCCTGTTTGCAGCAAAATTTTCATGCATTTTATGACTGTTAGGTGCCACAGACAGTTTAGCCTCCTCAGGCTGAACAACCCCAACTCTTTTGCAGTTGATGGCTTTCTCTCTATCATTTCCCTATATATCTTATGAGGCCGAGTGATTCATCCATATGATATTCCTTTCTGCAATGATAAAATTGGTTTGATAGTATTTTTTAATCCACTTTTAATGATGCTTAAGCATGCAGAGGATACAGTGTATCTCTTTCTATAGCCGGAAAAACCAGTCTTGCCAGCTTTCAATGAAGAACAGAGCCTAGCACAGCCTCATCAATGTGCTGATGTCTTTGGCTAGTGGAATCTTGTGACTTTGTTCTTGTTGATGGATGGAGATGGAATATGCGTGGATGAAAGGAAAATATCTCAGATCTCTTATTATTAATTGTGATCTTGAGAATATTTTGTAGCTGGAGGGGAGGGTGGGGGGAGGATTTGGTGGAAGTCTATACATTTTTCTTTTATTTGTGACCTAGAATGGACTATTTCCTGTCCTGGCAATGAAAGAAAACAGCATCAGTCCTAAAAAGACAATGTACTTATAATCACTTTGTAATGAATTTCAGCGCGTGTGGGGAACGGTGTTCTTAAAATGTTGCTGCTGCTGGTGTTTCTCTCAGACAGATGGGGTGGTTAACATATTTACCCAAAAGTGGGCCTAATGCTTAGCATGCTCAGGGGAAAACAGGAACAGGAAAGTACGTCACTCTTTGCATTTTGCTTTTCAGTAAAAAGATGCTCTCTGTTCAAAATTTATTTTAAGTGTTGGAAAAATCAACAGCATAAGACTTAGTATTGGTGCAAGATGCCTGAAAGGTGACACTCACAGATGTAATGCACTTGCCACAAGACAAGCTAACCACCACAGGTGAGAGGAGATCAGATTCATAAAATATGCCAGATTTTGTTGATACGTGATAAGAACGCAGCTATAAGGGACAGCCTTGAGCTTATAGTCAAAGTTTATCTAAGGACATCCTTCACCATGCTTTGAAGCTTGAAAAGAAAGCTGAGCAACAGGAATGAGTGAGAAATCTAGGTGGACTCTTTTGCATGGCAGTGTTAAGTTCTGGGTGAGAAGTGCAGAGACATTGTCTTGCTGAAGTTAAGCTGTGGAGGTAACGCTACTAGGACCTGTTACAAAATCCATTTTTAATCTTGCAGCTTCTCGTAGGGAGATAATTTTTTGTGTTATGTTGTAGTGCACTGCCCTTCAAATCTATCCAGACAGGTTTTGGTGTCTTTTACTCCAAGATGTTATAATCCTCTCATTGATTTGGTTGCTCACATACTAAGTCCCATCAAAAACTAGTAATGAGCTGTGTTTATTGCTCTCTTTTATATCATTGTATAAAATGTGATATTTTTTTCAGCTCATATGTTGAGCTGAGACTTAAATCCTTCCCTGCTGGTCTGAAGGGAGAATGGATAAATAATTTTTTTTATAGTAAAGTTAAGTACCAGCCAGGTCTTTAGATTCTGCAGCCACCTCTGACTGATAGAGTTATTTCCCGGACAACCAGTAAACAAAGCTGCCTGGCAACACCCAAGGGACATGAGCACTTTTAAGCATTCTTTACATGTCTAGGAAAAAGCTTGACTGTAGCAGTCAACAGTCTTGGGGGAAATGCTAAGCATGGATATCTTCATTACTTTTCAATTAAGCAGCAAGCTTATGGATTACAAGAAACCCGTGAGGGAGAAGTTGAGCTCTGAACGTAGCTCTCGGGGATCACACTGGGGAGAGTTTATCCCTAGAGCAGTACACGTTTTGGGAAAGGATCCCAAAGATGTGATTTATTGTCTGGAAGGTGCATGGTGGCGAGAAATGCCTTGAGAATTAGTTTTATCTGACATCCTGCTGATTGATAGGAACAGGAGGAACAGAGAAACCAACCCCCAGAATTGCTGGTTGATATAATTTCTCACTTGCCATGAAAAAGTTGGTATTTCTTTGAGCTTGTGGTCCCATTAACTCATGTTCTACTACTATCTCCATGTTTCTTAGTACCCAGTATGATCTCGTGGTTTTTAGAAACCTTTCAGCTTACCATGCTCTTTGAAGAGCAATTCCTTCAGGGATGTGTAGCATTACAGTGGCAAGATTTCCAGAAACAACACTGGATCCCCAAATAGTTGTAGGATGCCTCCCAATAAAGCTGGAAGTTGACAATGCTCTGAGTTGGTTAGTGAGAATGATCTGCTCATAGGGAAATATTTACTGTAACATCATTATTTGTGGAAGGAGAGTGGGAAGGCTGCCTCTGAACCCCATTGTGGGCATTGCAAGGTACAGATGTTGGGGGTTTTTTGAGAGGCCCATCCACAATGATTGGCTTTTGAGGACATCCTCTAAGTATTGGTGCAACCACAGCAAGAATAAAGTGGCGTCTTGAAGAAAGCACGGAGAGAGATACATTCAGGCTGTCTAACCACTACTGAGCTGTTACAAAGACCTGATAACCTGATAACTGCCTGGAAGACAATCTGACTACTTTCCCATAAGGCACTGCTGCAACAGTTTGGGTGATGCCCCTGGGTGATGCAGCTGGCTGACTGTGCTTTCCCAGCAGTATAGAGGGCATGCCGAATAGAATCACAAGAGTTTTACGCCCCGCTGAGATGGGTTGTAACGGCCACAGAGGCAAGATCAACAGCATCGTTATCCTGTTTTGTTCTAGCATGATTCCTCCAGGTTGTAGATATTATTGGAATAAAGGTTTATATCATCTCTGTCAGTTTGCAGTAGCCAAATTAGACAACTGTGCTGGTTTTGGCTGGCATAGAGTTGATTTTCTTCAAAGTACCTCGTACCTAAAACATACCTAGCTATGTTTTAGATTTGTGCTGAAAAATGTTGATAACACAGGGATGTTTTAGTTATTGCTGAGCAGTGCTTACACGGAGTCAAGGCCTTTTCTGCTCCTCGCACCGCCCCACCAGTGAGTAGGCTGAGGGTACGCAAGAAGTTGGGAGGGGACACAGCCAGGACAGCTGACCCCAACTGACCAAAGGGATATTCCATACCATATGGTGTCATGCTTAGCATATAAAATAAAGCTGGGGGAAGATGAAGGAAGGGGGTGACGTTTGGAGTTATGGCTTTTGTCTTCCCAAGTAACTATTACCCATGTTGGAGCCCTGCTTTCTTGGAGATGGATGAACACCTGCCTGATGATGGGAAGCAGGGAATGAATTCCTTGTTTTGCTTTGCTTGTGCACATGGCTTTTGCTTTACCTGTTAAACTGTCTTTATCTCAACCCATGAATTTTCTCACTTTTACTCTTTGGATTCTCTTCCCCATCCCACTAGGGGAGAGTGAGTGAACGACTGTGTGGTCCTTAGTTGCTGGATAGGGTTAAACCACTACAACTGTGCTGTGGCATGTGTTTGGAATGAGACCACTGCATCTCCCGGACCACTGAGTGGCAAGTGTCCTGCAGCTTCTAAGAAAGGTTACTCTACATAAACTGAAAAAGGGCAAAATGGAGTAAATGGAGACCATACTTGGTATGTCTGCCGAGGGTCAGAATGGGGTGATCTAGGATAGATATATGTGCAGTACGGAAAAGTAAGAACACCAAATACTACCCATTCAGTTGCCTGATAAATAATATCTCAGATAACATCCTCTATGTAATAGAAAAAAATCTCACATTGACTTCATTGACCACACAAAACTAAACGTCTTAAAGGTTAAGGAACAACTATTAAAAATGTGAGGTATCTTCAATTTATATTTCAGAACTTTATACCCATTATAAAGCTGAAGATATTTTATAATTATGCCAACAACAATTCATTAGCTTAACATAAAGAATTCCAGAATGATTGAATTAACAGTAAAATCGTGATAAAGCTCCAGTTTGTCTTAGAGTTTTAGCAAATAATTTATTATCCAGTAGATGCTTAGACTTAATCACATGTTTTAAGGGTCACTATTTTTCTATCTTCCTCTACAGGAGTTTCAGTCCCAGTCTGGCAGTCCAAGCTGAATTGCCATCTCCTATGCAGAGGGCTGCTGATTTCAGCAAAGCTCTGCTGGATACTCAGAGTCAGCTTGGATGGAGTCAGTTTCAAAAATGAACCTGTGAATATAGGGTGGAAAAAAACCCACATTTTTTTCTACATCACAAACTTTGCGCAATGCAATGCATACTTAAAATGATCCTGTGCTAAGCTACCTCGGACAAAAGCGGTTCTGCAGTGACGCTTGTGGCCCTCTACTTGCCACTGAGGTTGTTGGCACCTAATGCTTCAATCAAGTGGGTGGAACATGACATTAATGTTATCGGGTATCTTCTGCTCAAACATAGCCAGGAAAACCAGCAAGCACATGGTGAATTTTTCTGTTGGATTATTCTGATTTTAATTTTTTCATCTCCTTGACATCAACTGCGGTATACAAGTGCCTTGTAATGCAAATGGGCTCACCACCAGTGCAATGGAAGCCACCGTAGCATTATATCACTGCCAAGTGAAAGTGGTTTGATCCCTCCACCTCCTCGCCTGTTTTCTGTAATTACAGTTCTTTGGATGTAGAAGTCATTTAGGGTTACTACTGCCAGAACCGCAGGGGTGGAACAAGCGGTTCCTTTAACAGGGGAGCTGATAAAGTCTGGCTCTGTGTGGGTCTGCCTTTCAAGAATGTGCTTCTGTGTGGAGTCTCTGAAAGGAGTCCAAGAGCATTTGCGTCCCTGATGGTGAGTTTATGTTGCAGCTTTGATCTCTACTGGGACACTGACAGAGGCTTGTACTCTCTCTCTTTCTCTCTTCTCCCTGGCCACCCATTTTCCTAAGGCTGTGCAAATTCTGTATCATGGAGAGCTCTATCTGCCCATTGGAGTTGGTTGGAATGTGTTCTTGGGTTGAAAAGTTATTGGAGAGGGACATCAAGGCGGACAGATAGCATGACTGCAAGTTTTGTTTCTTCAGGAAACAAGTTAATTGCCAATCATAACCAAAAATAATATTTCTAGACAAAAAAGTGTGTATAGTGCAAGCCCTATTACAAGAAGGAATCAGGCTCAAAATTATTTGTGTGGTAGTCACATTAAAAAGCCTTTTAAAATAGTAATATATTTAAAATTTAAGTGCAGAATGTAAAGCTACAATATCATCCTTCTGTCTTCTTTTTTGTTCTAGGATTTGTGCACTGACTTCAGATATGATTTACACATCCATAAATAAGGGATAAGCTTTTCCTTTAACTCTACAAAAGATTTTGTATCTCAGCGTCAGAATCCTGACGTTCTCAGTCCCAGGAAAAATTCTTATTCACTAAATCAGATGTGCAGTTTAATTGACTTGGAGTAGGGAATGTAGAGCTCATTACTGTTCAAACCAAATGTATGCTGACTGGGTAGTATTTCGTACCTAGTTTGTTTCTTGTATTGCCTTTTACAGCTATGCAGGACAATGGAAAATCAGGGTCATATTACTTTCTTAGGCAACTTTTGGTAAAGCTTCTAAAGATGAAATCTAAATTCTCATTAGCACAAGACATCTTTGGCACTTCCAAATCAGTTTGAAGATTTCCTTTTCTAAATGTGTGGGGTCAAACTTTACTCTCTTTACTCATGTTGTTCCCACTTCCTTTCATTTTCTGTAGTCCTTCTCAAAACAAATATGCTGAACTTGAACGTCTGTCTGCACAGCCAACACAAATTTCCACAGACAATGAAAAACTTCTGTCAAGTTCACAGGACGTCTTTTGCTGATTAGCCTTGTTAACCAAGACTTAGTGCTCTTGCTTTCTTAGTTGTGGAGGAGTGAAAAGATCTTCATTCCAAAACAGACCATGAGATAAAAAGAAGCAGCAGAATCACTGAGTTATTAGTATCCTTCCTTGTGGTTTTCTCTCCTTCAGAGCTTTTGTAAGAGTTGCTTAGTTCTGTGTCCTGATTAATCTTCAGCACTTTAGCATGTTCCCAGTGATTCCTAGACAAATTAGCTTGTCTTATCATGGCTATCTGGGCTGGCTCAGACAGGAAAAAGAAGGCATGAGTAAAGTAAGCCTTCCACACACCGTTCACCATTTCCTTTTGCATGCAACCAACCTGTTATAGGCCTGTGAGAAATCTAGCTATATAGAAATAAATACATTTACATACTGTATATTTAAGAAAAACTCCTCCCCAACCTCTTTCACCCATTTTCATCCATCTTTTTCTTTTTATTAAGTTGTCCCCTTCCAGAAGACAAATAAAACCAGGGCAATTGAATCAAATACCTTGGATGGCAACAAAAGGGGTACCTGAAGTTTAAATGACTTCACTCAGAAAAGTAGTGGCACAAAAATACATGCAGCAAATGAGCATGACACATGGCTGTTGTGTTTACAAGTATCTTTCTTATGGAAGAACCCAAATGGTACTCACCATCAACAATGACCAAAGGAGAGCGGTGGTGCTTGCTTCTACCTTGACATTAAGATTCATCTGTACCAGAAGCAGAAGGTCAAGTTGTTTATGGCCTTTACTGTGTGAGAAAGGGAGGGGCCATCCCTTTATGAAGAACAAGGGCTCTTGTTTACCAGTTTTTCTCGCTTATACTGTTATAAATCCACTGAATCCTGTCCTAGAAGTAAAAAGCAAAGTTTAGCTCCTTGCACTTGCAAGTTTTATATGCTTCAGTCTGTCTACCCTGAATTTAGACTGCCCGTTCCCCTTTGATGGCACTGCGAGTGGCCATCTGATATTAAGTCAAATGAATCGCATTCAGTTCAATGTCTTATTTCAGAAGATTTTAGGTGATTATTGAATGGCTATTCACTGATAGCAGAGCTATGGATAACTGGACGTGAATACACGCGTCTTGTTGAGGAAACAGTCAAAATTGGTAAGGAGGGATTTCTGAAAGGACTGCACAGAAGGGCATCCTGAGAAGTTGGTGAGTTTCTAATTTCCACAACTTGGGAAACAGGTGTATTTTTGGAATTGAGTTCAGACTGGAGTCCATAACAACATCTTCCACGGTTACCATTGCTGGAGCTCAGTGAGGAAGCTCATCTAGAGGAAAAGAACAAACCAACAAAGACTCTAGTCTGTTCCAAAAGAGAGAGAAAAAGGAAGAGGGACAGGATTCTACAGAAGGGTAAAGATCTTCATAATGGGTATGATTCTGGGTACGGGGGTTTTGCGAGCAAGAAGCATTTAAAGTGTCATGGAGCATAAGCCTTGTCCCTACACGGAATTTCATCCTCAAAGTGGGACTTGGTTGCTGGTGGACTGGTACATTAGATGTAGGGAGGGCAAAGTGGCAGATCGGTGTATTCAATAGACACTAGACAGCTGACATCTATCATCTTTCAGGCAGCACCGGCTATTTTGAAATAGTTGAAAAGTGTCGTGTGGTTTTCCCGTCTCTCTGTTTCCCAAAGGTTCAAAATTGTCAGCTTCTTAATGATGAGAAACATGGGAGACTGCAGTGCTACAAGACACAGGTGTGCAGACTGGAACTACTCAGATGAGTGTGCAGCTTAGTACGCTGGGCAAGTGTTATCCTCATTCACCTGCTTAAAACCAACTTCAGGTACCCAGTAAGAGCAGGATTTGCCTTCCTGGATGGAGCAGGTTAACGCAGCCTTTGGAACGAGCAGCGTGTGACAGTGATGATTACTTTAATTTCTGGAAAAGAGTGACTATGGTGGCCTAGAAAGTTTTGGTTTGCTTTTTAAAGGGGGTGCGTGTGTGTGTGTGTGTGTGTTGCGGGCGGTAAGGCTGCCTGTTGAAAACTAGAAGGAAGCGGCTGTTTTTCTCTAGGTGTTTGATCTGACTGACAGCCCCTGTCTGAACTTACTAGTGATTTGCCATTTCATTAGCTGCCAGGTTTTCAATTTCTGCCTCTTGGAAGTTACACCGCTTTGAACAAGTCCCCACAGTAATTGAATTTGCCACAGAAATAGAACACTGGAAAATTTCATTTTCTTCCCCGCATGAAAGCAAGCAGGCAGACGTATATTCCTGCTGGACTGCTTCTCTTGCTACCCCTCTGCCTCCTCCTGCCCCTTCCCCCCGGCCCAGCACAGCAGCGCACCTGCTGATGGCCCCCACCATCGACACCCACAGAGTCACAAAAAAGACCTCCTTTTGAATCGTCTCCGAGTGCATCAGCCTGTCGCTTTGTAATTTTCTCCTAAATGCCTTCCACAAATAATGGTTTTCAAAATGAGCATTAACAGGCTTGATTACATGAAATTGTCCTTTTAATTTACACCAGGATTCTATTGATCACACAAGTGCAGATTAAAGTGTTCAATGAAGCCCATGATGAGGTATTAACCAGCTAAGGGTCCTCCAGGGGCCGCCAGGGACGGCCAGGAATATGCTAGAAGTGTACAGTTATTTCCCCATAATGAAGTGGCACTATGCGAAGGCATGAATCGCTGGCAGGAAGAATAGATCGGAGATGATGAGCTCTTCAAAGTCATTTCTCGCTCACTCATTCAGCCTCATGCCCAGATCCTCTTGCGATTCTTCTGCATTACTTGTCATGAAATGCCAGGATTTACTTAGCCAGCTGATGCAATTTTTATGACCTTATTGCTTTTTCACCATGGTAATAGTTTTGAATCAATTTATCAATCCAGCGGTGCCATCAGACATATTGCCCTGAAGATCAAGTCCAGGTCATTCCATCAATTCACTGCGGTTTACGAAGATAGAGAAAAAAGCCAGGCCGTGTGGGCTATCAACTTCAAATGGCTTAGTAAACATGCTGCTGCTACTTTAACTGCTTCACTTCTGACTCCAGACCTTTTTGCTTATAAAAATCAACCACCCTCTCTCCTTGTCTCCCTGCATTTTAATTTCAAACATGTTAGCCATGCTACAAATAATCTGGGGAAGAACTGGTGGAGGACTATATAAGGATTTCAAGCCTGCCACGAAAGCCTGGAAAAAACAAGCAGGTTTTTAATACGTTTTTCACTATTGCATTTCTAGCTTTGTTAGTTTGTCTGCTGCTTTTCGTGCCTTGTCAAGGAACGGCAACATCCTGTGTCAACAATGCAGAAATGAAGGGAGCACTAGCAAGCAGAAGGAAAGCGTAGCTTCAGGAACAGAGAGCTGGATACTGAGCTTTTCCCTGTTGAAAGTCTTGGTCATGGTGTCCAGAAGACATTACCATCCAGTGGAAGTTTGATGGACTAGAACCTACTGCAGGTTGCAGAAATCAGTGCAAGTTTTACTGGCAGGCACAGAGTTAGGTTTTGGATGAAACTACGCAGCAAGCGTGTAGAGAAAATCTGGCAAAGAGCTAGCGGGGAATTGTGTCACATTAGAGCCAATATCAGTACTTCACAAAGATTTTAGGATTAGGGAAATGTTTTTCCCATTGTACATTTCCTTTAAGGTTTCATAAAACCAATGCTAGCTCAGTTTTATCTGGTCTGCTCTGTGAACCAATGTCATCCTCCATAATTTCTTGTCACATAAGTTATCTAACTTCATTATATTTCATAACATAGAACTACAGAAAATTGCGGTAATTACTTGAGGAATCCTACATTTGGCCACAGCATTCAGAGGGGTATTCTCTGAGTGCTAGGAAGCGATGCATCTTCCTTCACCATAGTTAGCAGGGTCTGAGACATAAATCCCTTTTTTCCAGTACTCACATACACAGACTCATGAGGAGAGTCACTGCAAGTCTCTCCCTGCTTCATGCAGCTGTCTAAACTCTGCAAGCACGTGTGATTTGGGCACAAGTAAAGCCTTTATAGGAAAGTGATGAAACCAGCCAGAAACCATCCACACAACACCCACGCATGGTTTCCATATGTCCAGTAATCTGTGGCATACCTTGTTTTCACAAATCTAAGCAATGCCCTACAATAGGAATATAACCTGTGGAAACATAGGCTATTGCAACTTGAGACACAGGAGCACATATACAAATGAGGTCAAACACATGTGATCTGAGCGGCTTTGAAGCCTGAAAAATCCTTGGGGCCAGGGGACCTCCAGAATATCTTGAAATCTCATCTCCCTACTCGTCATTTATACCTGTGGATCTACTAACAGCTGTCACTCTTCCTACATGCCTTGCATTGCTTGTTCCATTAGAGCAGCACAGTTGCAATAACATTATAAACCAAATATCGTTCAGGTATATGAAAAGAGCTAGTCGCTACGCATGAGGGCGTGAGCCGCCAGCTCGTGACTGACGCAACCATGAGATAGGTATAGCACAATTGTATATGTGTATGGGGCAAACATAGCTGACCGCTTCCGTGACTGGGGTGTTACAATTTGAAATACAATGGAGAGGTAACACATTTTTTTTCTGGTAGTAGGAAAAGCAGGGCCAAAAAGGAACTGGAGGCTGTGGCTTCAACTGGGTGAGGGTTTTCAAATTCAGATGGCCACTGTCAGTGCCAGCTACCATATATAAATGTCTTGTTTTGTTCCACTTGTTTTAAAATAACTCCTCCTTGATACATGAACCTGATGAGTCTAGAGAACTTAACGAGGAGAGTGAACATCACCAAAATGCTGGCTTTTTGGTCCAGCAGGCTCCAAATGTCTCCCTCCGCTCCACAACACACACTTTAGTGTGGGGAATGATCTTGCCGTAAAGACATAGCCTTTTGGTCTCAGTGCCAAACTTTCAGCTCGAGGCTGCTGGGAGCCCTGCCTTGGCTATATAAACCTAACAGCTGTTCACATTAGTAAAGCAGGTTCAAATTTATACTTGAAAAAAATAGTGGCTCATAAAAAAGAATATGGAACAATGACAACCATGGGGAAAAGGTAATAATTTAAGTCATGAAAAATTAATCAGGGAGTGATACATTATTTTTTTAAGCAAAATGTGTTGCAGTAAGAAAAAAAAAAAGCCTGTGGTTTTAATTAATTCTGCTTAGCATTAATAGAATAAGGTCAGGCACACCAAAAACTGTTGAATAAAGCAAAAACATGTGAAAGATATATTCTCTGATGTTACTCATAATGAAGGGTTATCTTGTGGTCAATACAGCACCATTATTTTTAAGTTAGAGGTACAACTGCTGAAAATATACAGTGGCCATAACAACTTATCTAACTAGATTGTGAAAAAGGGTTCACATAAAAAGCATTTTATGAAATGATACTCCCATTTAGATGATCAAAATTTATGGCTATTTTTAGTTCTTAAAAAAATGCCAATTTTGTTCAGTTCAAAATAGGGAGCCTTCCTAGCATGGATGAACCACACTGTGTATTTGAAGTCAGGACAAAATGACAAGAATATATATTTTGGACTAATTTCTTGCTAAATGCCCGTGCTCCAAAAAATGGCTCTCAGCCCAGCTGTTTTGTGGGTCCGCAAAAGTAGAAGCTCTTGGGCAAAACCTTTGAAAATATTGTTTATACTCAGAACCAACCTCACACAGTTTTCCTGATGGCACTGCATGGGACCTATGGAAACAGCAGCTCCCGGAAGAAGGAAAATGCTTTTAAAAACATACAGAAAAGTGTAAGAAACAAATGGGTTCCCAGACAGTTCAAGGTCCAGCTGTCTTCCTTGTTTGTTCCTGAGGCTGGACTAGCACTCTCTATAGCATACGTGTCACCGGGAGGGATTCACCTCTACAAAATTTCGATGTCCATGCATCTCCTAGCTGTCCAGGTGCCTTTTAGTGTTAGTGAAGTGACACTTTCAGATAGTGATTTTTTTGACATGTTTTAAGTGACTGACTTCGGTTCCCCTCCAGCCTGGTAGCAGGGACTCACTTAAAGAACAGCTGAGATTAATTTGATGGTTTGTGTCTGAGCAAAGCTCCGGCAGGCCCTGAGGACACCTGGAGCCTTAATTGCCCTGAGCAGGCTCACCTGCCCTGACCTCATACTCTCTGCCCATGGGCTTGGGACCTTAGTTGCTGTCACCAGCCTGCTCTGCTCTCTTCTTTTGAGTGCCGTGGTCTTCTCTGGCTCCTGGACTGCCTGACCCTGGGGTGCGTGCAGCCTTGCTCCTGCTGCTCTAACAGGTGCTGCCAAATATGTTGCTAACGTAATTTTCTGTTGAGTTAACAAAAGCTAAAAATATTTGGAATCTCATAGACAATACTCGTCGTTGTTGAATTCCTGGAGCTTTTATGCTTTATTTAAGCTTGACAAAGGAGACAAATGTAAATAGCATTCAAAACATGCGTTTGAGGAGTTGTTACGCAAAGACTGTGCAGCCACAGCTTTGGTTCAAGCGTCTCTGCTAGTTAATGTAGACTGAGCTTTTTCAGTCATGTGGAGCAATTCTGGGGCAGTCATCCTGTTGTGAAAGTTGCTGTATGTTGCTTAGACCCATTACTATAACTCCTTTTCTCTATTGAAACTGCCAACAGAGCTTCAGGCAGGGATACAGGTGCCATTTATTATTTGTGAACTGGACTAACACTTCTGTTTACGTGACCCTTTTGAATGGTTTCTAAGTGGCATTTTTATGCTGTGTGTGGTAATAGAAACGCTTCTTATTGCCTCAATTCAGTTTGACCCAGTGTAGCCTGTATGTTTCATCACAACAGCACGTAGTCTTCAGGCCCGATGAGAGCCATGGGTAAGACCTCCTTAGCTTGCACAGTGCTCCCAGGGAGCTCCACCTCTTGGGAAGACTAACTAGAAAATGCTGTCATTGATTGTCTTCATTATGTTCAACTTCCAACGCAGTTTGTGACTGTCCTAAGGGTCTGTTGCTTTGCCCAAATTTGTGCTGCAAATGATAGGGCCTTCCTCACATTTTATTAACTAGAGATTATTTCTTTGGAAGAATTTCTGACTGAAAAAGGGAGCACTTGAATGTATCTAGGAACAGAGGAGGAGTCAATACAGCTGGTGTCCTGCGTCTTAGGAGCTTAGCCTGGAATCTGCTGAGATGCATAAGAAGATGTGCATGCTCCTTTTACTTTGAGGTAAGTAAGCAGAAAAAGTGAGCAAGCAGTTTTTAAGGAGAACAACTCTGACAGCCCATCTTCAGAGTAATTCCACCACTCGCCACCCCGAAAAACCCAAAGGAAAAAACAGGCTGAAAGGAAGCTCTAAGGCCATCCTAGTGGTGGCCCGAGAAGTGCCCTGGGCATTTACTGTGTGTGCGCTCACCATCGGAGAGTCAGAGTTTACCTGACTGCACTGTGCTCCAGGCTCTACCCTGTGATGCACCAGTCTCTCTTTCTGTTACCTGCTGCTCAGCCAGTGAGGATGATGACCAAGACTTCCTCAGACTGAAATATCTGATGAAAGCTGTGTGCTAATAAAGGGTACTCACTTTAAGAGGAATGTTTTAAGAATACCCTATGTGGATTGCTTGCCTATTTCATAAAGTAAATATTTTCATTGTTTTCCTATGATCTTGCATGTTTGATCAGGTTATGGTTATTTACCTTGTAAATAAAATCCAATAGCAGTGGTCTGCTTATTGATTTGTAGGTGCAGCTTGGTATTTTGTGTATTTGAATATCCTAAGAGGCATTTCTCTCAAAGAACAGGGATGCACACACCCACGGGCAAGTAGGTCTGTGCGTCGGCCTTCCTGTCCGTGAAGGCTGTGACTCTTCAAGTTACTAAGAGAGCAGTCAGTTCTGGTATTACAAGAGAGAGCAGTGGAAGTCACCCACTCCATTAAACAAACAATCTCCCTGTTGGGAAAATGCCTGGATAGTTGAGTTTTTTTGTTGGTTGGTTTTACTCTTGTAGCTTCGACTTTTTCCTTCTGCTTAGGAAGATCACAAATAGTTATGCATAGTGGGATCTTGCATAGGCAGAAAGTGTGTTATATAGAGAAACTGTATGTAGGATTTTTTTGCTTATACTGCTGGTTAGTTTGGATGACTTTAACAGCGTATTATGTAGGGTCCCTTTATAGTTCAGTTACAACTTAGATTTGATTTTGAAAAAGTGATTTACTTTTTTTTAGAATCCGAATGTTGCTAAGTATTGGTGACTCATTGCAAGTTTTCTAATGCTGGATGTGTTCCATAATGCTGAAGTCAAAAAGTGGATTTGAAAAGCAGTGTTAAACTCAGATTTCACTTACGAAAAAGTTATAAATATGTGATTCTTGAGGAAAAGCTTCAAAGCTAAGTAATTGTGGTTTTGTTTTGTTTTGTTTTGTTTTTCCTAGGGTTTGAAAAATAGAAGATGAGGGAAATAAACCTTTTCTACCTTTTTAAACCTTCATGCTTCTTTTTGGACAGATATTTGTTTTTTGAATGTTGCAGTTGAGTAGTATTGAGAGCAATTTGAGACTGCATTATTAACTCTCATCTTTAAGTGACTTACTAGGAATCAAATGGTTTGCCTCCTGTGGAACGGCTTGTGAACCGATGGGTTTTACAACACAGCATACCTCCCCTTCAAATTCACTGCTTGTATTTCTGGCTAACTTATGCTCACATAGAGATTTTGGTTGATATACTTAAGGTGCTGAAAGGAATTTTCTGAGTGACCTGTAACATGCTGGTTTTGCTCTTGCTGAATGTGTCCCCTAAACATTTCAAAGGGTGTTTAAAAGTTATTAAGACATTACATTTGTACAGTTTTTGGACAAAGTAGAAAAGAAACTTCTCAAACGGTATGTTAGAGAAATTAGCGTATCTGTTGGTAAATACGATGGCTGTGGCATCTTCTTTGGAAAAGGTAAATATGGTTGTGAATGCAGGGGATATCACTAGAAAGCAACTATGCTGAGTGTCAGACTTCGCTCCTGCACTCAGTGCCAGTAACACTTTGCTGCCATGAAATATTTTGCATCTTCCTCTGTCCCTAAATTCATGCAAGTTAAATTGCTGTATGTTGGGTGGATCTCAACCCAGTCTGCTCTGACACTGATGCAATGTGCTTCTCCTGTCTGTGTCTGAATAACTGATGTGCTTATTCTTCAATGTATAAGACAAGGTTACCTGACCATCCAAGGGTATTTTTAATGCTTCCTAACTTTATAAAGCAGTTTAAATATTTAGTGAAGAGTCAATTGAGGTGGTAATACCAAATGAAAAAATTGTTACTAATCATAGGACAAGATATTAGGAAAACTTAATGATCTGCTCCATGAGAATTTAACTCACGGTGGGATGGTGGCTCTCCAAGGGGATATGTGCTGTCCTAATGCCGAAGGTGCACAAGCAGTGTGATTTGTGTAAACCCTGGGCTACCATGTGGATTCTCTTGTGCTTTTTTATTCTTAACTGTCCCTTCCATCTCTGCCCTCTGGATGTAACGTTATCCCGATTCTTGCTTAGCCCCTGTGAAATAAAGATTCGTTACTGCTGAGCTGACCCCTTTCTACAATATCCTCTTCATCAACGAAGTAATGCCCTAAGCCCGAGTTCACTGACTGCAGCCATGTTTATAGTGAAGACACACTGAATAATTGTGTATTTACCAAGTCCAATTTAACCTCAAGGTTTGAGTCTTTCATCCTTGCAATTTGACTGGTTTTTCTCTGCAGAGTGAATCACATGATTTTGCTGCTCCTATAGTGTTTCATTAGCACTGCAATTGTTCCCTTGCTGAGTGCTGTTGTCTAAAACTGACAGACATTGGGAAGGAGATACAGTTCATGGGGGACTTTTTCCAGTGTATTTCATGCTGATAATGGATGTCTTTATGCAAAGAATAGGACAAGTGCATATACGTCTTCTTACACGCCTCAGAGGGGCACCGTTTCATAGTGTACATATTACCAGGCTTTTTTTTAGTGTTAATGGAAAGGGAGAAGACTTTTCCAGATAATGTTTTGTATCCACATACAGTTCTTCAAGCTGGGCTTTTTTGCCCTTTCAGTTAGGGAATGGACCTTAAGTGTTTGCATGGCAACTGGAGCATCTTAAACCCACAGTGTTTTGCTCTTTAAATGGGGGCTGTATTAGACTTTCTTCTCTCCTTTGCTTCATCAGTATGCTTTTCCATTGCCACTGCCTCAGGTAGAGGGAAGCTGAATGAATTTTACTGCTAATATTTAATCCTTTGAAGGTCCGTGAATCCTGGTATAGCTTTCCAAAGTAGGTGGTAACATTGACTTTTCCCTCCCAGCCTTCTCTCAGTAAGAAGCTGATAACTGAGACAACAAGTTGAGCACTAACAAGCTTATTTTTTATTTCAGACCACTGGAAATGACCCTGGTGCTCATCAACATTTTTATTTACAATGATCAGCTGCATCATCTTT
Organism: Stercorarius parasiticus; assembly: GCA_013396915.1. Classification (NCBI taxonomy): domain Eukaryota; kingdom Metazoa; phylum Chordata; class Aves; order Charadriiformes; family Stercorariidae; genus Stercorarius; species Stercorarius parasiticus. Next base: position 189,776 of record VWZL01002650.1, on the reverse strand, counting down.
GAATGTATTTATCTTCAGAAAGCAAAAGACTGTCTCCTGGACAGTGTGTATAGGTTTTGACCCTATTCAACTACAGGTGAAGTGAACAAAACCCATTAGTCCTCCTGCTGGTAAGGAGATCCCACCCTGACACAATGAACAGAAAGCAGTACTGTGTGTGTAACTATGCTCTGTTTCTGCTTCTTAAAGGAATGGCAAAAGAACTTGTCTGAAATGGCTCTACTTAAAGTGAGGTCCTTATCTCATCCCATAGTAAATAGGTTGCCATTGGCTATGTGAGTAGGAGCGCTCTCAACGATATTCAGTGTGATATTCTTCCCCCCCCACCTTCCCCGCCCCCGTTTAATTCATTCACTGAAGCCACAATTCAGTATTTCTGACGTCAGACTTAATTCCTATAGAGGCCATTGTGGCCTCAAAAGCATTGAACTGTGGCCTTACTGAATGAATCAGGCAGGAGATATAGGGATGGTTATCAAGGAGGAAAGTGTATGTTTATCCATGAATTGTTGTAATTGATAATAACTGAAAGGCAAATGCAGGAGAAATACATAAGGGTTTTAATGAGGATTTTGAGTAGCAGTTCTCTACTGCTGCAGGAATAATTAATTACTCATCAGAGCTGTGACTCGGGAATTATCATAACGCAGTTTTGTGAAAGTGAACAAGAACCATTTAAAAAAACCCCACTCCTTTAATCAGTGTTTCCCTTTGACAGCAGGTGCTTTAGCCCTGCCAAGAGATTTTTACTATGAAGTCAGTTCAGCATCAAAGATCTAAATGATGCATAGGATTTCATGGCTAGCTCTGTGGTTTAAATGTTATGACTGATCAGGGCAGAAGAAATGCCTTTTCATTTCACTGTGATAGTACAGGAAAGTCTCATGTTGTGTGGAAAGAAACTACCATCTTTTTTTTCTATACCCTTTCCTCTTCACCACACATCTAAAGTTTTTCCCCCTACTGTTAAAACAGTTCAGTCTAAACAATAAAGCACCATAGGCAGGCTGTACAAAGATCAGTCCAGTTCCCATGTTTATTAGCCTGAGAGGTCTGGGGTTTAATAACGGCCAAAGGACAGGCTTTCCTTGCAGAGAAGGGAGGCATCAGCAGCCTTCAGCCTTCAGGGGTCTGCCTACCCTAACAAATATCCCAGTGGTGGTATCGATCTGTGTGGTTTGAAACTTCGTCTTTCTTCTTGGACTAGGTGAAAGGAGCAGATGGCAGAAGTGCTTCTTTTCACATAAGCTAGGCCTCAAACCAAACTAAAGCTTGGGCTTTAGACTGTGGGGCTTCGTGCCCTCTGGGCATGCAGAGGGGATATGGTCAAACCTTTAAGGACCCAAGGAGTGTTATGAACACCTAGGACAAGAGAGAACTGCTTTGTGTACTCTTGAGAAATAACGAAACTAAATAGAACAAGGGAAAATTTGAGTTGCTTACCTGGCACAAAACATTCCTGTATGATATATTAGATGAGAAACTGTCTCTTTAGTGATGTAGCTCATCATTTCCCTAACTCCATAGATATCCTGATCTGGCTGGCATAGGGGTTAGTCTATGATAGAGGCCAGTAGAGCAATTGGATTACCATGGGGATTGATTTTATTTTTTTTTTTCATCTTTTATTTCTGTAACTTCTAATAGGAATGCATGTGGTAGAGCGTTGTTTATGTGTGGGGCCTACAGTAAGAGGGATGTTTGTTTGAATTAGTCAAAGCAGGAAAGATTCATGTTTAAAATCAAACATCTGGGTATGACCGAGATGACATTTCCTAACAGAAGATTCAGTGTTAAAGGTATATATTTATAAATACTGGGGAAAATGGGACACGTGTAGATCTAGCTCTATTGGATATTTATGAAGTGTCATGGTTTTATTTGGACAGAAGTTTGGTAATTATCAACACTAGGGCCATTTATTAAGTTTGAAAGTAAATCAATAACAAATTGGAATTCCATTTATTTTGTGACCACTTTGCTGCCGCCTAACATGCCAACAAGGTGTAGCAGAACATACCTACAGGACTGTCACACATACCAGACGTGAGGAGAGACGTGCATACGCACACTTGCCACTGTTAGTTGGTTTCATGAAACAGACTGTGTTACAGTAAGGAATTTTCAGAGGATAATGAGGAGGAAACTCCCAAGGTAAAGGAAAATCCAGTGCAATGTGTAGGGTTCAGCTGATGGATGCCAATGCTAATGGAAGCTCTGTGGTAAGGTGCTCATGTTATTGTGTGTTCTGCTTAGTAGTTAAATGCCTTGAAGCTTTTGCAAGTGTCGTGAAAGACATTTGCTCCTCATTGTTTTGGGGGGTTTTTTTTGAAAGCTGCTAAATATGCAGAGCGCTACCCTAAACCAAGAAAAGCATTCTGCTCTTGAATTGCTGTCAATGATCGTGATAGTAATAAAAAGCACATTATAAAAAATGACACCAAAACCTGAAACCTGTATGTTTTTACTGGCAACACCAGTTAAATTTCTGATGATACAGGTAGAAGGAAGAAAGTGATTAGAGAAGATGAACCTCTGAGGGCAGCTCTTGCTTGGGTACATTGCACTTCTTTGAGGGTGGCTTGTCTCCTGATAGCATGTGTAAGTTTTGTGGGAGATTACTACTTTTGTGCTCAGTATAGGTATATCTTTCTCCTCCTTTAGCTTTGCACGGGATCACCATGATGCTGTGACGGGCAGGAGTTGACATTGTGGTTCCCCTGGAGATGGGAGCATGATCTTGTCCCGTCCCATGGACTTGGCTTCAGATAAGCTCATGTAATGTGTGCTGTGCTTGTGAACGCACAAGAATTGACGCTCCTTGTTACATACCAAAAAAGGGAGAGAAAATAAAGCTATACTACACGCAGCTTGCAAACTGCTTTGGGTTTTGTGGCAACAGTATGAACAAAGGTCTTGTGTGCAATGGAAGGATTCAGGATTCAGCACTTGAAACCTGCTATTGGGCCTCTGCCTGAAGGGATTGAGCCAAAATCTGAGATCCTGATCTCTACTAATACCAGTGTAGCATCCAAATACAAATCCCTTGGTGCAGATCCATCTCTGTGTGAGTGTGCACTGAGGAAGGTAGGAAATTTTTCATAGTCTTAATAATATTACTCTAATTAAAAACAAGACTGAGTGAAAGAGTCCAGATGCAGAGAAAAAACTAATTGCCTGGAGGCTGTTAAGAAAGCATAATGATCTTGAAACAATCAATCCATAAGAATTAGTGTTTTTCAGATCTTCCTAAAGGTCCTTCAAACTTTGATCATGCCTACTGCTGGTCAGCAGGCGGAACACGGTGTGCTGTATTTGTGAGTTTTCAGGCCTGACTCTGTCATTATGAACTAGGAGCTGCCCAGATGAACTGCATTTTGTTGTACTGAGCTGCTTGAGGAGGAGTCTGATATGCCGCATGTGACAATTCATGCTAAGGTGACAATTCAACATGAGAGAAGGCGGTCTGCCTTCTGCTTTGAGAACTTATTGCATAGGAAGTGGAAGCTGTGGCTGATGTCACCAGTGTGTCTGATGGTCTGTCGGTGATACTGGATGAAAGGATCCAGATGTGACTAGCTAGATGTGGCTATTCCATGGAAATGTATATGGCAGTGCCAATATGCACGTTTGGTGCCTAAACAGTCAGGTTCAGACTGTGTGTGTATTCAGGTGCAATTTGAATCTCATTAGTTAAGCAGCGATGTTACCTATGTTTTTCATTTGATCTAAGGGGCTTTGTAACTGTATTGTGATCACAAAGTGGCGTAGGGTTTGAATATATCTAGAATAATATTATTGGGTACATCAAACAGCATATCTGATTTCCAGTGGAGAAGAAAGTTCAGTCCTGTAACTGGGTGCTGCAGCAAGCAGTGAGAACTGCCTTCAGGACTGATGCTGTGATGTTTACTACCTTTTCTCTGTGCTCAGGGAGGCAGGCTCGGCCAAATCTTTACCTGGATGTAGAAAACAGCCTAGGGGGGAGGTGTCAGGAAAGCAAACTAGCAACCGGTTACCGATGGATTTGTCTTTTGTGGTTGAGGCCCTGGCAGACTCTCTCGTGCCCAAGAATTGATCTGATGGTTGCATACCTCTTAAAAGCTGTGAACTTTATTTGACAGAGGATGCTGTCAGTCATGTAAGCAACATACTTGGGTAACCTCACTCTTGCCTGTCAAGGATTCTGCAGTTAAGTATTTTATCAAAGCACCCTCCCAGCTGTGAGTGCGTTGCCTTAATAAGTATTGCCTGGTGGGCAGGAGGGTGACAGCCTCAAACTTCACCTGAGGAATAAGCCGATGTTTCTCAGCCAACGATTGCCAAGGCTTTAATGGGAATGTTGGCTCATTGAGAAGTATGTGACCAGGCACTCTGCCATGAGAGCTGTGATGAGGTGCTCCGTTAGCCTCACCTTTCTGCAAGCCAGAGTTTTATTTGTTAGAGGAGGAATGGGTAAAGAGTTCTCTTTTCTGCCAAAGTTGCCATGTTGGAAGAGTACAGCCGATAGTGAAATATGAAAATACAAATAGCTTGGAGCCAACAAACCATTTAGTTGAAAAGGAATGAAAAATAAATATTCTCCTGTAGAGCAAGCAGGATATGTTCTGGACCTGTCTTTCCTGTGACCTACAGGATTTTAAGAGAAGAGCTTCAGAATTTTATTGGCATTGCCACTATTAGACGAACTTTTCTTTCTCTTCTGCCCACACTGGGGTCAGCTTTAAAGAGAGCATTAAGTGAATGGCTAATGGAATTAAGGGTATAATAATAGAAGGATATAGTGAGACAATTGTATTAACAAGAAATAAATCATGTTGAGTGTAAGGTAAGTGTTTTTTAATTGATTGATGGGAAGGATGCTTCATAGGGTTTTTTTTGAGGACTAACAGCCACTTGCCTTCACATCTACAGTAAAAAGCCAAAAGGGAAAAAGAGATAAGAAAATTATGCAGTGCGGAGATAAATTATTCAGAGAAGATAGCCATTTTGTGCTGACATCACTAATGTGAAAAAGCATTAAATCTTTGACACTAACTACATTCCTCAGAGGTTGTGGTGGCTTGAACAAGGTATTAGAGATTGCAGCTAGAACTTCAACTTCCCTGGATGGCCTTAAGTGGCTTTCCAAGGTGATCTAGTAAGTAAGAGGTCACCTTTTACTAGCGGTCACCTTTTCCAAAGTGATCTAGTAAGCTCTTGCTCTCAGCAAGAGCTGTGGGTACCAAGCTGCTATGACTTTTTGTTTATTTGTATTATTCTAGTGACTTCATCCCTAGTGAAAACAGCTCCGACGTTCTACGTAGTATGGCCTGAAGATACAGGCGGTGTATGTAGAGGTTGATGAAAGCTGGTGGCTATTTTAAGTGTGGAGCTTAAATCTTGTGTGTACGTAACTCCACTGAAAAAGGGGAGATGGCAGCGTTAAGTAGGAAGTGAAAGCTTTTAGGGCCAAATCTTCATGCTCTGTAAATCATCTGATTTTTACAAATAGAAGCGTAGTGCCCAGTTTGCACCTTTTCAGGATTTGGGTTTCTCCAGTCAGGGGGTGCAAAAACTAGGTCCAAGACATAAGCTGATAAGATACAACTGAAATGGAAACTTTGTGAAAAGGTAGTTAAAGGGTAACTACCAAAGGTCTATAGAGTATGTGAGGAAAAGCAAAACCATGCGAAGGGAGAGAGTTTATTTCCTGGCTTTTTTAAGTTGAGAGCTTTTAAGCACTGCAATTAAAGTGCCTTTCATTGTCAGTAATTCAGTAGAACCCTCCATGTGATGCACGACCTTAAATAGAACCTCATTTTATTCCTCAAGACTTTAATCAACTGTGTCCCCCAACAATTCCCCCACCTATTCCGTGCCTCTGTGTGTTGCTTTTCCTGAGGTCTGAGTTGCAGCTGGCAGTCTGCACTGGGGGAGATCACTTCAGCAGCCTAATTGCTTATGTGGCATTCTCTTGTACTTTTCCACCAGAGAGGCTGTAGTGGCAGAGGCCCCTGCACAGACCGGTATACTTGCTTCAGTAGAAAGAAAGAATTTAATAGGCTTTGAGAAAGACCTTTTCTTTTTTGTTGTTTTTCTTTCTTTAAAGCCTTGGTGCTGTAGAAACAATAGGAACCTGATGGGATTATGGGAGTACATGAGTCACTGAATTTAGGTTCACTGTATTTTTACAGAGAGGCTTAGGGAGGTGTGATGACCCACTGAACCTTTCAGAGACAGTCAGCGTAAGAGGTTTTTTACTTCAAATAGAGTAACCCCTAGCTGCTTGTACCACTTAGACCACAGATTTCACCTACAACCCTTTAGCAAGTGTTAACAATTAGTTTAATGGGTCCATTAGAGTTCAAAACTCCGTATCAACCTCACTGGGCAACTTGAACATAACTGTGGTGTTGCTGGTTGCAGCCAATCTCAATTACATATGAACGTACACTGTTTTTCAAATGAAGGAGCAGAAGCTTGTGTAGTGTTTTCTGTTGTGTTTGTGTAGCTCTCCAATAAAGCAAAACAAAAACATTTCCAAACAGTCAGCTTATCGTAAAATGCAACACAACTAAAATTGAGAGCTCTAATTAATATCTCTTTTGAAAGGCAGTGCTTTGTTCTGTAGGTAATTTTCCAGCAAAATACACAAAACTTGCTAAATACACAGCTTTGGATATTGCTGTTGTCCCTGAAGAGCGTTTTGCTGTGGTGTTGCTGTTCTGCAGCATCAGAACTCTCCAAATGCTTGTCTTTGCATTAGTGGTGTCCTGTGGTCAGGCTGTCATTGACTTGTCAGTAGCCAATCGCACCCATTTTTGACCATGCCGTGGTGTCATTTGCTGTAAATTTACTTTTGCCATTAACCACAGGCAGTATGCGGTCAATTCAATTTTGTCCATTAAAGACAATAACCCTAGCCAAGCTCTTTGATGCTATTCTTAGTTCACCCCTTGGGACTACTCTACTTACATCTCCAGAGGTACCGGCAAATTTATATTATCATTCCTTGTCTAATATTCTTGATTTGTTGGCTTTGCTTTAATACATGGACAGTTTACTCTGTGCAAGAGCCTTTGCATTTAGACTTATCTCAGGGATGTGAAAGTTCTGAGAGGAGAAAGCGGAGTGCAATGGAAATGAATTGCAGGGTTATATCCTCTTCCATAAGGGAAGGCTTAACTAAGCTGTATATGCAGAATAACGGACGTGCAAAGTTGGCCTGGGACTCCTGTCTATCTCTGTGCTGTGGTGTATTTCTTTTCTAGCCCTCTGTAGGGTAAGCACCCCAAAGCCTAGCCCGCTGTAGAAAGCGCATGTGATTGCCTATAGCAAATCTAATCCTTGTTGTCTAGTATGAAGAGTGGTCATCTTTGTTTCCTTATTCCCCAGCTGACAGAGATGACTTGTTTTACCACAAAGTACAGCAGTGTCTCCTAGGTTGCTCGACGCAGTCTTAGAGCGTCCCACAAGCCGTATATGTATTTAGGTGCTCCACTGATGCAGGTCATACTGCAAATAACTTCGTAAACCCCCGATTTAAAGGATAGTTATTATTAAAGTAATACAGGGAGGTTTAGAGATGCATGCAGTTTGTGACTATTCCAATGGCTTTATCAGATATGGGAAAATCTACTAACCTGTTTACTTGGACTCCTTTTATGTGCAAAGATATGTGGCAAAAACGAGAAGGAAATAAAGAAAACTTCTTTGTAACCTGTCCATCTTTACTCATTTGGACTCAGGTTCTTGTATAAACCCTCATATCCAGGTTCCCTACAAGTTGTTTCCTTGCTCTCCTGTGACATGATGTAAAAAGCTGTGTTACTGCTTATGTAGATGTGAGATGCCTGCTAGAGATGTGAGTGTTACGCACCTCTATTGCGTTTGTCCCTGACTTATCTTGAATGGCCAAGTGTTTAGTTTTGGTCTTATGAAGCAGCATCGGTGCCTTTTGTATATTAGCTGTTCACAGTGTGTATATGTAGTAGGTACTTTCAGGAGTCATGTTTTCTACTAGTGATTTAGAAAACCAGAAACCGTATCGAATCGTACATAATGTCTTGTGGTAGTGGGCTCACTTTTTCTTCTACTTGTCCAGTGCAATGAAGAAATGGGTTTACTTCAGGCCTCGTCATAACAGTGTTAGTTTTCTTTACAGGACCTTGTTATCTAAAAGGTGGATCGCACACTGGCTTGCTTAATGAAAGAGCCGGATTAAGTGGAAGGCAGTTGTGACTTTGCAGCCCAGCCTCTAAAAGGGAGGAAAATGCACAGGGAGTGGCATTTGTGGAGGACACAGAGGAACTCTGTTCCTCCAGGAGCCATACGTGGTATAGAAACACTTCTTGCAATACTTCATTGCTATACTTTGGCTGTTCATGTAGAATTAAAAGGTGGCATGAGGCATTATGCATTGGTAGTGCTGTACACTTTTGGACAGACTGAACAGAAAGATCCTGTTTTCCAGTTGTGAGCCTGCAGCACTCGGGGGCGGAGGGAAAGCATCATAATGCTGGGGAACATGGCAAAGTCTGAACTATCAATCTCTGAAAAAGAGGAAAGCAAAACCTATTTATGTGATGCCTTGGCCAACAAGAGGAACAGAGGCTGCATGTTAATCATAGAAACTTGAACAAGCAAGAGACGATTGGAAAAATATCTCCATTTCTTTGGGTTAATGCAGTATGCTAGCCTTTCACCCCGTGAGACAGTAGGATCAATTCAGGTTTGGGTCACAAGTGGAAATGAGGTTAGTGAACTCAGGCTAATCTCCAGTGGACATTTGTCTACATTACAAAGTCATAGTGTGATAGGGTAGGAATGGCCAGCAGTGTTTTCAGAGAGGCTGGAGGAGATGTGACAGCCTCAGCAGTTGTACCTGGAAAAAACATTATCTTTGTTCTGCTTAAAGCTGCTTCCCAGGTATTTTGTCTTGCTGCTGTCAGAAAAACCCAAATGCACACTTGAACTTGCAGTAAGGCCCCGCTGTAGTGCTGTCCAAAACAAAGCTTATCTTCAAATGACTGCTACGGCTGAAACCTGAATTTAATGTATGCACTCTGCTAAGTGCTTAAGCAAGCGCTGGTGGACAGCAATTCTGGCTCTCAAAATATTGTGACTTCTACCTTCAAAGCATGAGGCTCTCGACAAACAGAAACGTGAAAACAATACTTTCTCCAGGGAACTGGTACCTAGGGTATAAAACTATAGTGGCAAGAAAGGAGTCGTGAGGTTAGGACTTTGCTATGTCATGATGGTTAAAGGGGTATTGCTCTAATTGTATCAGCTGCTGAGGATCATGGTACCCTTTGTGGAGCTGCACAAAAAGAGGGGCAGGAGCAAAATCACGGTGGGAAATCAAGTTTTCATGCAGTGTTGTGGCAGATGTGGGAGGTCATTTGAACGGTTGAGTAGGACAGCCAAAAGAAGAGGCTGTGGAAGATAAGAGGATAAATAATAACTTTGAATTTTAAGGAGAGGAAGTAGAGGCATGAATGCTGCAAAAATGGGAAAGGGATGGATCAGAAGATCAGTAAGTGACAATCTTTGAGTGATAGGCTCCAAACGGTGGGGGTGATGGTTGATGCTGGAGGGTCTGAGGTGGAAAATAAATACCTTAATTTTGCATTCTAGCAATTGCCAATTCCGGATGGAGGCTGCAGGCAGCTAAGGTAAACTTACAAGTTAGTAGCTTGCTCAGTCTTCTGTTACAGCTTTTTCCTACTTAAATGGTTAAAGCAAAATTATGTCAATGTTGCTGGCTCTGTTGCTCTTGGTTTGAAAGTGAACAAGTGCAAAGTTGGAACGAAAAGGGGAGGGAAGAATAAGAATGTCAATATTGTGCAGAGCTGAAGCGGTTTAAATGTCTCTCACTATAGCCTGCTCCGTTTCTAAGCTTTAAATTCACCCATTCCCTAATTTAGCTACAGGAATTACTTCTTGCGCCTCGCCTCAAACCCACCTGCTGCTATTGTGTCTTTCATGGGGCTTTTTCTTTGTTAACTACTTTGTAAAACCTTAGAAATAAGTTGTTCTCCCAGGCTAAAGAGCCATGGTGCCTTGAAAACGTGTTTGCTGCTGTGTTAAATTACATACTTCCCGCCCTTTTAATTTCTCCAGCATGAGGACTGAAGTGGGAGCACAGTGGGCAGCCCAGCAGCGGGAGAGGATTGAACAGCGTGTGGCGGCTGTGCCTGTTTTTCTGCTAATTTTAGGGATTTTAAGCTCTGCTGGCCAGCCCACAGTTGGCCCTTGTAGTCACGTAGCCAACTCACCATGGACTGACTCTGCAGGCACAATTGCTGTATGCAGCTGGCCAACAGCTGTCTGGCCCCTAGGTGGGAGGTAAAAATTAGGCTCAAAGTAGCTTTCCTGCACTATTTTGCACACTATTAATTTGCAACGGTTTGTGGTTGTTTTTTTTTCTTAATCTGGGAAACTTCCATTTTCTTTCAGACTGGTAACAGTGATTACCTCTGAGTGTAGCGCAAAGACTGGATCCCCTGTGTTAAACACTTAAGTGCCTGGAGCTTTGGGGAGTATTACCGCGGTGGGTGCACGCCGCGCCTCTTGCTGGCAGGAGCCATGTGTTCAGTCAGTGTTTCTGAGCCCTGGCTTTGCAACTTGACAGTGTTTGGGGTTATTAGCTTAATTGCAGGGTGTGGTCTGTATTGGGATTTAATTGTTTGATATTTGTGCGTCCTGATGAGGAAGATATGCACACTGCAGGTTTAGGATGATGAGCTGCAACTCATCACACTCCTTTCAGACGGTGAGTGGGATAGAAGGGAGATCTTGGCAGGGGAGCATGAGGGCATGCTGTTGGCTCCCGTTAGGTGCTCAAGGCCCCTCTGTGTTGGCAAAATATGGAAAGCCATCGCTTTCTTCCACTGTTCTTTGCTCTCTTCCCACTATTGATATCAGCATATATTCAAGCAACTGACACCCACCAGCCTCACTGCAGGCCTTAGTGAGCAAGGCAATTGTCCGTAAACACCAGCTTAAAAGTAGTTATAGAGATTTAGCTTCATCCAGTACATAGAATGAGTGTGAATGACAAGAATCATACCTTAAACTGCTAAGACTATCCAACAGAAAACAGTTAGTGGAAGAGATTGATATAATTGTTGTTACTGATGTGCATCTACAGGCTTTTGAATGGCCAAAATGGGATAAAACCAATGATCTCTGATCCCAGGGAGTAAAGTCTGCTTCTCAAGACTTCTTTCCTATATACCGCAATAATGGTAACGAATTTTCTACATGCTAGGTCAATGAGGGTCATGAAAATTGTTGGTTGGCAAACGACTTCCAGTAAGTGCTTGTGTAAGATGTTTACTTGAAGGGTCTAAATCTCACTCCTTGGTAGTCTGTCCTATTAAATACAGAATAACCACTTCCTGGTCCAGGAAATGACTAATCCAAACGCTACCAGAAGCTGAGAGACTATTCCGGGGAGAAGCCCCAGTATACTTATACTTTTGACTTTCTTCATGCTATTCCCTAGACCTCTCCTACGGACTAGGATCCTGGGAGGATCCTCCTGTGGAGGTCAGATCCTGGGCTAGACAGGCCTGGATTGGATGCAGTCAGGCTGTTCTTGCAGTCCCAGTGTATGTGCTATTTTTACACTAGGCTGCTCAGAGAAGGCTTAACTGAGCAAAGCCTACCAGGTAGCTCTCATGAGGCCTGCTGTAATTCACTGAGGCTTTTGGTGATGTGGGCTGTAGTCTGCACACTGGAGTTCTTGCAGGTCATCTTCCCACAGTCAGCCCATGCACCCACTCTAAAAGGAGCAGGAGAACATCAAGAGCTTTGAGCTGTGCCTTGGAAATGCAGGAGGCGTTGTGTCCATTGAGGCCTGGGGGAGTCCTGCTAGAACAAGTCTGCGGCAGGGTTTGGACTAAGACTTGCCGTTTGAGTAGCCCTGTTAACCTTCTACAGGTTGCAGGGGGCCTTGCAAAGGCAGCAATGGCAGTGTGATCCCTGCACCTTAAAAGTAAATGCTGGGGTCAGACACTTTCTGCTTAAAACAATAGTATTTGAGCACTGAGCATTTGTCCAGAGCATTCGATTATGCCACAAGTCATGGGTTTTTTTTGCGCTTTCTTCCTGATATGATTTTTTGAATTGCATTGTAGATATTGAGACTATGAAATGCCTTGAGTTTGTACATTAATATGCAACTCATACTAATTGTAATGACATGTTTGGTCTAATGGCCCTCCTGGTTTTCTCGGAGAAGGAGGTATTTGCATTGAAAAGGGGCAGAGCTATTAATTGCGTGGTTTGCTGCTCAAACTCAGAGCAGGCTTTCATCTAGACAACTGAGATAGATATGATACATCTATCTTCTCACTACATATTCATTTCTTTTTCACATATGTAGAGCCAAGAGCAAGAAAAAATATTCTTTTAAAAGCTGTGAAGTGCCATATTATGAATGAAGCATATGTTATAAAAAAATATGTTTTGGAAAGTAGCATCACTGGTCTGAAAGGAAAGGGCACCCTGCTGAGAGGGAGATAGCAAGGACATATCACAGATACAATAACCAGATTGAGACATTTAAGCATATATTGTCTCTCGAGCTGTCAGCAGAACTTTGTCCTTGCTGCCTTCTCCCTTCATCTTGCAACCATGTGATGGCAGGTGAGCTATTCCTTCCATGAAAGGCTGCAGTCTAAGTGATGGTTGCAATTAAATGCTCTGGAGCGTGCAGCTGGATGCCAGATCAGTGAGTGCTGCCGCACTGTTGGGGACCCACAGGCAGGTTCTGGGGTGGGTGTATCGGTTCTGACATTCAGGAGTTGTCTGCTTTTGCTGCAGCTCCTGCATGCTCTTGGATGAGTCAATTTACTGCTTGGTTTACTTTCTCTACCTATAAAGCAGAAGTGATAATGTGTATTTGATCCCTTGAGCAACTTGGTCTAGAGGGAGGTGTCCCTGCCCATAGCAGGGGGGTTGGAACTAGATGATCTTTAAAGTCCCTTCCAACCTAAACCATTCTATGATTCTATTTTCCTATACTCTCAGAATCCACGTGCATAGGTGAGGGCCTTGTAATTAAAAGATGAGATGAAAAGAGGATCTGTTCTCTAGAAAGTCACAAAACTGCCAAGAAAAACTCCTGAAGAGAATTTTTATCTTTACGCTTAGACCCAAAACAAACCTTTACAGCTCTACCTCTAATTAATGGATGTTCAGTTTAGACTTTGCCCTAATAGTATTTGGATACCAGAGAGAAAAGGAGAAACTCCTAGTCCAGTTGTGCAAATATTGCAGCCTGGATTCTGCTGATACTCTTTTAAAGGTTGTCAATGTTTTACCTGAAATACTGGGATGCTGGTCACAGACTCCCTGGCAATACAAAATTTCTACCTGCTGTTTCTTGGAGGGCCAGCAGATGAAAATCCAGGAACCAAGATTTCAGTATATTGAGGGAGATTCTAACAGTCTTTGAGTAAAATTAATGGACTGCAAAAAGTGGGAAAAATATTTTTGTTTTTTCCTGAATTTTTACAGGTCCCTGTTGGGCTCTCCCTGGCCTCCTTGAAGCAAAACAAGTAACAATCAGCCTGTTGAGGCTCTAGAGCTAAAATGACCAGAAATTTTGTTGCTGTGAAAGCTGCTAACGTGAAGCTTTAAAATATTGCAGAGAAAAATAGATAATCAAGACTTGTTTAACGAGTCATTCAAACCCCAGGTGAATGGCTTGACCAAATCAGCTGAAAGTCGATAGTTGTCTCCATTGCACTGCTGAATTAAGCTGTTGTGTTGGCCCCTTCCTAAATCTTTTCTTTGACTCCTGTTGCCATCGTGTACTGGAAGTGTTGGGGAGAAGTACGTATGCCATTGCCCTGCTGGAGTCTCCACTTTTGCTTAGGCTGGTCTGCTTTTGGAGGAAGGGGCTCTGCTCAGCTCCCTGCTGTTGCCATTGAAAGCTGCTTTGTGCAAATGGTTGTGGGCTTTTTGGCTGCCTGATCTTCCCGCAGGAGTAGCTGCTGCACAATGCCAAGGATAAAATGCTTGGTTCAGGGGAGGGGTGAATTAAGAATTGCTTGCCCAAATGGAGCAAATCGGGCAAGCAGGCTCCGGCCGCTTCTCTTACAAGTGGATGGTTGGCTTGACTCGGATAAGTTTATCCCGTAAAAGGCAGCTGCTTGTATACCACCTGCTTCTACATCACCGCCTCGAGCACCTGTTTGAATATGTAAGTAAGTGTTTCTGGCAATTATTGTAAGCAATCCCTATGTTAGAAGAGCTTGGGGTGCTGCTAATGTGAAGTAGTCGTGGGTGAGCAAGAGATGGGTTGCCCCCACCACTTTGTTTTTCAAGTTCCTCTGTGGGCCAGAGAAGTGTGAGGGAGTAGCTTTCCCAAACTGAAGCAGCAGGTGAACAGATCTGCGCTTTATAGAGATGCAGCACCCGAATTCATGGTATCCTGGGTGAACTTTTTTTGGTCAGTGCCTCTTCCCAACTGGCTTCACTCCTCCCCTTGCACTCATGCAGCCCCGTGCTCCCATGATAATCATCCACTCCCAGCTATTATAAGCAGTACAAACAAATGACAGATCTCTGGGTGCAGGAAGGTAACAAGAGGCTNGGGGGGCAGCCGCCTTTGTTGCTCTCGCTCTTTTTTTATACTTGCCATGCTTGTCAGTTGTTTGCAGCACAGGCAGAAATAATGTCAAGCAGGGCCCCTTATCTCAGGATGTTGTAATGTAGCTGCTGTAAGCCCTCGCCTGGAGACGAGATAAGAGCAACCTTACAAGCTTNTCTGGAGCGTGCAGCTGGATGCCAGATCAGTGAGTGCTGCCGCACTGTTGGGGACCCACAGGCAGGTTCTGGGGTGGGTGTATCGGTTCTGACATTCAGGAGTTGTCTGCTTTTGCTGCAGCTCCTGCATGCTCTTGGATGAGTCAATTTACTGCTTGGTTTACTTTCTCTACCTATAAAGCAGAAGTGATAATGTGTATTTGATCCCTTGAGCAACTTGGTCTAGAGGGAGGTGTCCCTGCCAATAGCAGGGGGGTTGGAACTAGATGATCTTTAAAGTCCCTTCCAACCTAAACCATTCTATGATTCTATTTTCCTATACTCTCAGAATCCACGTGCATAGGTGAGGGCCTTGTAATTAAAAGATGAGATGAAAAGAGGATCTGTTCTCTAGAAAGTCACAAAACTGCCAAGAAAAACTCCTGAAGAGAATTTTTATCTTTACGCTTAGACCCAAAACAAACCTTTACAGCTCTACCTCTAATTAATGGATGTTCAGTTTAGACTTTGCCCTAATAGTATTTGGATACCAGAGAGAAAAGGAGAAACTCCTAGTCCAGTTGTGCAAATATTGCAGCCTGGATTCTGCTGATACTCTTTTAAAGGTTGTCAATGTTTTACCTGAAATACTGGGATGCTGGTCACAGACTCCCTGGCAATACAAAATTTCTACCTGCTGTTTCTTGGAGGGCCAGCAGATGAAAATCCAGGAACCAAGATTTCAGTATATTGAGGGAGATTCTAACAGTCTTTGAGTAAAATTAATGGACTGCAAAAAGTGGGAAAAATATTTTTGTTTTTTCCTGAATTTTTACAGGTCCCTGTTGGGCTCTCCCTGGCCTCCTTGAAGCAAAACAAGTAACAATCAGCCTGTTGAGGCTCTAGAGCTAAAATGACCAGAAATTTTGTTGCTGTGAAAGCTGCTAACGTGAAGCTTTAAAATATTGCAGAGAAAAATAGATAATCAAGACTTGTTTAACGAGTCATTCAAACCCCAGGTGAATGGCTTGACCAAATCAGCTGAAAGTCGATAGTTGTCTCCATTGCACTGCTGAATTAAGCTGTTGTGTTGGCCCCTTCCTAAATCTTTTCTTTGACTCCTGTTGCCATCGTGTACTGGAAGTGTTGGGGAGAAGTACGTATGCCATTGCCCTGCTGGAGTCTCCACTTTTGCTTAGGCTGGTCTGCTTTTGGAGGAAGGGGCTCTGCTCAGCTCCCTGCTGTTGCCATTGAAAGCTGCTTTGTGCAAATGGTTGTGGGCTTTTTGGCTGCCTGATCTTCCCGCAGGAGTAGCTGCTGCACAATGCCAAGGATAAAATGCTTGGTTCAGGGGAGGGGTGAATTAAGAATTGCTTGCCCAAATGGAGCAAATCGGGCAAGCAGGCTCCGGCCGCTTCTCTTACAAGTGGATGGTTGGCTTGACTCGGATAAGTTTATCCCGTAAAAGGCAGCTGCTTGTATACCACCTGCTTCTACATCACCGCCTCGAGCACCTGTTTGAATATGTAAGTAAGTGTTTCTGGCAATTATTGTAAGCAATCCCTATGTTAGAAGAGCTTGGGGTGCTGCTAATGTGAAGTAGTCGTGGGTGAGCAAGAGATGGGTTGCCCCCACCACTTTGTTTTTCAAGTTCCTCTGTGGGCCAGAGAAGTGTGAGGGAGTAGCTTTCCCAAACTGAAGCAGCAGGTGAACAGATCTGCGCTTTATAGAGATGCAGCACCCGAATTCATGGTATCCTGGGTGAACTTTTTTTGGTCAGTGCCTCTTCCCAACTGGCTTCACTCCTCCCCTTGCACTCATGCAGCCCCGTGCTCCCATGATAATCATCCACTCCCAGCTATTATAAGCAGTACAAACAAATGACAGATCTCTGGGTGCAGGAAGGTAACAAGAGGCTGATCAGTAGCTTTAGTTATCTTTCCTTCATGTTTATTGCAGTCTGCTGCAGTTATTTCAAAGGCACTGACATTGATCGACAGCTTCTATTAAGGCCCATCCAAGGCAGCTGGATTGAACAGATACATTAAATAAAGCAGTTATTGCTTTTCATTGCCTTTCTGTAAAATATCACTGCTAAATAGCTTCTGCCATCAGATGCAGTTAGGTACATGGTTTTAATTTGAGGGACTGCTTTATAACACTGCACAATTGACACTGGTCTTTGTTTCCCCTACAATAATGATTGTGTACATCCTGGAGAATTGATGAGCTNGAGTGAGGAGGGGGGCCAGCAGTGCCATCTCTGGGACAACAATGGCAGAGCTGTCACTCGCACATTATGACTCTTTCTGGTGCCAAGGAAAGATATGTATGCTGAGTGGTGAATAACAAGCATGAAAATAAAAGTCCCGAATGTTCATCTAATAATGATGTATTTGTTACAGGATTATACTGCCCAATGATATTCTTTCTTTATCTCCTCGCTAAATGGTGGGGCAGCTGTGTGCTTTGGCACGGCATGATGTCCTTCCTTTTGTGTGCTGCATATTAATCCTTTATTGAAGTAATTAAATGTGTGCTTAATGGCAATGAGCTGGCAGAATGAACGTACAATTGAATTAGCAGTTATGATGGGGACCATGCTACAAGATGAACTAAATGCAATTACTGTAGGCATTTTTCTCCAAGTCGAATCTGGCTACATGACATGACTTAATTACAGGTTGTTAGACACACTCTCTGATCTCGTTGTGGTGCATGTGGAGGCACAGCTTCAGCTCTGTCATGTACCCGTAACACATGCACGGGCAACGATTTACTAAGAGATTTAGCCTGGCAAAAGGGTTGATGCAGATTCCTGACATTGCTGCAGGCAGCTCTTGGTTGTGGAGGGAAACACAGATTAAAAAGTAGGCAAACAACAAAAGAGGAAAGCCAGTGTTCTGCTGCTGGGAATCTGGTGGGGTCTTTGACCAGCTCGTTGTTGTCGGGTGATCACCCTCCTTAGGAGATCCCACTCTTCCTTGAGGACAAGGTGGACAAAGAGCAGCTAGAAGAGTCTTCTGTGGAGTCCTCCTCTTGTCACGTGCGCCTCTGGTCAAACTGCTCTCAGCAGGACTACAGATCAACTTGCCTGACCCCAGCTGGACATCTCTAGAGTAGCAGGAACAGAGCTTGGGAGCTGGTACTTGAAAACATTTTGGAAACAAAAAGGAAAAAGGCAAAATGATGTGGAGCTTCTGATTTGCAATGCTAACTAGGCTCTACAACATGACCTACAGTTGCATCAGGACACAGATAGTGCTGTAATTTAGGATGTGGTCAGCCGCTATGATTTCTGACGCTAGGGGGACTGTAACTACAGTGTTGCAAGTATGGATTTGACAGCTCTTTAGTGATCTAAACCATCAAATCCTGGGTTCCCAGAGGTGTTTCGTCACTGGTTCAAAATTGGACTAAGCTTCAGCTGTCATCAAGGAAAGATTGGGTCTGTTTTGATAACTATTAAGCCTGGATTGTTGCTAGCAGCACACAGACATCTCCACTGTCAGGGCCTGCCTTGCATTACTGACACACAAAAGACAAAAAAGCTGCCTTGCCCCGAGCTCCTCCGTGCTCTTTGGTGCTACGTGCCTGTCGTAGTCAGCATTGCATGCCTTTGAAGAAGGCACGCTCTGAGGTATGAAATCTCTTGGAGAAGGTTCCGAGACAGAAATGTGCTGTCTGGAGGCAGGGCAAACCTTTCCGTACACCAGTGAGTGCAATATGGTACAATATGCAGCTGTTTATGAAACAAAAAATGTGGGTGTTTTATTTTAACATAATAAGGCAAACCTTCGGGTCACCAGGGCTCCCAAGGTTTATTTTATAGCCTTCATTCTCTTTGGGACCATAAATGAAACCCTTTCAGCCCTAATGACCACAATGACTTTCCTCGATCATGTTATTGCTACTTTGGCACATTTATTGCTTTCACACGCACTAATGGATGAGTTTGGATATGTTAACAATTTATATATCATTTGATCCTTAAAAAGAGCCCCCTCCCACCAACGAAACTAACTTAGCCCTGAGGATTGAGTAGCTTTTAAGGAGTATAAATGAATTTAATGCTTTAGAAAGAGCTTCTGTAAATTATGAACATGACACCTATTACATTAAGCTGCATTAAGCATTAATACATCTTCATTACTGGCAGGTTGCCCAAACCTCCAAGGTTGAAAAAGCTGCCTGAAATGCCCAACGTGGTAGTCACCTAAGCTGAGATTTATGACCTCTTTTTGGGAGGGTGGGACACCCTCGCTCTCAGCCTGCTGCATTTGCCCATGAAGAAATGTCCTCGTGATACCTGTTGCATGGTGGCTTTTTTTCCTAGAGTTCTGTTGGCCTGTCTGCATCAGGGTGTTAGACTCTCAGGTAAAAAGGTGCGATAAATCTTGTGGAAACCGCTGCAGAAATAGAAACCAGTTTCGCTAACCTTTTTAAGCCACTGGTACTGGATTGCTTGACAGATTTTTCTAACTACTGGCCAAAAATTATCTCACTGAGCGTGTAATAGTAATTTCTTATTGTAAATCCTTTCTGTGCTTTAGGCACCAAAGGCTGGAATTGCTGAATTAGTGTTTCCAATGGTTGTGGAGGAAGAAAGTCTAAAAAATAATCACACTACATTAATGAGAGCCTGCTCTACACGGTCAAAGAAAGAAATAAAAGTGATTTTAGTGTCTTAAAAAGCAATATCCATTAGACTCAGATTTGGCTAAAAGTGGACTGAAAGGCTCTTATTTCAACAAGATGTACAGGCTCAGGGAAAAAAACAAGCTAAATGCTTCTGACATTGTAATTGATTTTACGTGGTACATTTATGAGACTTTCAATTCATGTTCCATACGGGATTTAGCACTGAGGTGTTATTGCAACTTCCGAGATGGTTATGCTGTCGTTCTTGAAGGAACAATTTGGCAGTTCCTCTGTTCCCAGAACAAGTACTGACTTGGGCTCAATGTTTACACCTTGCAATGGAGGAATACTTAAACTAGGGACAGTTTTTTCACAGATGGGAATACATAGCACGTTTTGGGAATCTGGGTGCCACAGGATGCTGTAATGAGACTCACGTTGGCAGGGAGAGGGTAATCCACCGTCTCGGAAAGGCTGTAATATGAGACTGCAATCCAAGCATAAAGCAGTGTGGTCAGTATATGAGATGGAGATTTAATGGATATTGTTCATGGTGTTGGAATATATGAAGCAATAAATTGCTTTTCTGGATGATTTAATGCTGAAGCAAGGTTGAAGACTTAGGTAACTGCACATGGTTTACTGCAAATACACTAGCTTTACAGTGGTAAATGTATAACCTATTAGACAGCAGAGGAGGGAAGGAAAAACAAGCAAGCCCCAAAGTCTTTTAATCAAAGCAATATTCCAAGGTTCAAAGTCAAGCTCTCGGAAATTGAGAAATACAATATTTAAGGTAACCCAGCCTTTTAAATCACATACTCTGTGAATGTGTGCGTGTATCTGTGTGTGCACATTTTGATATGGGTTTCAATTATATAAAAGCATGTTTTTTTCTTCCAGATACTACCAGCTTCAGTGCACAGCATGAACCATGCACAAAGTGTGAAACAACTCTACAATATTTCTTCCTCTAGTGATGGCTCAATGCCAGGGGTTATGTAAACTCTGCAATAAATATGCATTTAATAATTTCCTGATGTTGTTCTTTGTGGCAACCGTCACTGCTGTAGACAAACATTAATGAATTTATCTTTATTGCTTTCCTGTGAAACAGCCAACTAGCATACTTACATCATTGAGTATAATTTGCCAGAAGTCAGTGAGAAAGTTCGAGTGCTTCGAGTTAAGCATGCGCTTAAATCTCTGTGGGATCAGGGCCTTGAATGCCTTTACTGGATTTGTGGCAATGTGAAAAGGAAAATAAGTAGTAAATGACATCAATGTGACTTCTTTGAAACCGTGAAGCTTACTAATGTATCCTGAAAAGCACATTAAAAGGCAATAATTAGACATGCAGAATTTAGATAGGCATTTATGTCTGACTGGAGCTGTGCTTGCTGTTCCTTGGCTCGTTTGTTTGGTTTTTTGGTTGTTTGCAAGCAAATACAAGAAGTGGTGGTATCCGCTGTTCTCTTCACTGAAACTTAATTTGAAAGGGCATTGAGTTTTAGGGAGGTGATCCTGGTTCTATTGGTGTTCATGGCAAAACTCCTATATTGAGAAGTGTGTTTCAGGATGTCCCTGAAAATGATATACCATAAAAAGCTCCCTTCCTGCTGTAAGGTGCCCTCAGAAAAGCTCTGTGCTTTTGTCACCCTCTAAGAAGTTTGGTGCTTCTAAAGAATGTACTTGTTTATTTCATTATCTCTTCTTGTGTAGATTGTCCAACTTACTGTATGTATCTCAAGAGAAAAAATAAGATGGCTTTTAAAATATCTTTCCAATTTATATAGAAGCTTCTTTCATAAACAAAGTCACGTTAATTATTTCCCCAGCCCTTGTCACAGGTTAAATGTTTACCAGAATAATTAAGTTTGCTTTATCATTTATCATTAGTTCCTACACAATTTAAGCTGTACAGGAGAATATGGTCTTCAGCCTTTTTGGCTGTTGTAAAATCCTCTTGAAAAGCTGGCAGAAACTATAGGTCACTACTAAAGTTATGCAAAAATATCTGCATCTACTTGCTTCAAAGGAATTGAAGAAAACTATCCTTAGAGCTTGAATAGAATAATTGAGCTTTTGAATCAATTCTAATATTTAAGCTAAGAATTCGCAAGTGTATCTAAGCATGGGAAGATCAAGTACTTGAGGTTTCTCTGGAAATTGGCAAAGACTACGTGTATGAAGTTAGGATCTCTTTTAATTGAAGCCTTGTATGATAATTGCATCCAAAGCCAAAAGATCATTGGTTTTTTCTTGTACTAAGTGCTGTCCTGACTCTAAAAGATGTTATGGTATGTTACAGGAGGTAATGCTTCCTATTAGGCATAGGGATAGAAAATATGGATGTACTTTAAAGCATATGAACTGCTTTATTCTGTGTATAAAACTTGTATTTCTAGGTATTCTTCCAGGCTATAGTAAAGAGCGTAGTCAATTCCTCTGCTTCACAAGAAAACTTGGTGAATGTGCAACACATTCCCTGACTTAGTAAGTGCACAGAGAGGGTTTTGCAGGTTTCAAGGCCTTGAAATCCTTTCTTGGGGAACAAGTATGAGATGGATAACTATTTGTAATGCTAGAAACATGTATAGTAAATTGTGTGTGCGTGTGTATTATTTTTTTTATATTATATATATATTTCTATATACACAGACTCTAATAAAATAGCATGGATTAGGGTGGTAAACAGTTTTAATGTGACACTGTACCTTCTGTATAAATATACAAGCATTGTAGTCAGGTTAATTTTCTATACCTGTCAGTGATTCATAGTGATGTTACACGGAAGAATTTCCTGTATGTAAAATGTACGTATTTTAGAAACTGTGTATTTATCAAACATGAAATACTGCGCTTCATAGACATGAAGTGTCTATGAATGCATAGAGGTTGGGAATTCTAAAACCGGAAAGTTATCCATATTTAAGTTTAAGGAATTCTGTTTTTTCTTATCTCCCAAGTAAGTAGATGAGAAGATAAGATTTACGCATCTTAGCTGTTGTCTTTTATATGCCAAGCATCTGAATGCATTTTCCTGTGTATCTATAACAAATGCAGAATGACCTCGGGCCCTTTGAGTGAGCTCACTTACATACTTAACTAAGTATAGATGAAGACATCTGAAAATGTTGGCTTATGTTGTTGCAGCTTCAGTCTTAACCAGTGGGATCCCAAATGCATTGAAACCAAGTCATAGTTAAAACTGTATTATTTGATTATTTTAATGCTGCTAGAGCACATGTTTGCTGGGGCAGGGACCAGCTTGATGTCTCTTTCACAGCTTGAAGTGGACGTTGTTTTTCTGTTGAGTGAGTTAAGTAGGAAAATGTTCTGATATTATAAGTAAGAACTGCTTTTCCCCTCTGTAGCCATTGTTTGATATACCTGATTGCTCCTTTATTATGCAAAGGTAACCTAAATATCAGAGGTGAGATCAGTTTAATGCAGCAAGCTGCTTGTAAGGCACATGGGACTCTGTTGGTTATAGCGCGTCTCTTAATGACCTGCTCAGCGTGTGTCCCATTCAAAGCACAGGGCAGGGACTAACCTGATTACCAGTTTCCGTGCTGTTTGATTAGAAATGGACTGAGAGTTGGAAGGAAGGTGCAGGAATGAACTCCTTGCATAACTGGTTTTGTTGCTGATAATGCCCAAGCCACTTCATCTTCAAGGCTCCGATGCTTGCTCAAGATGAGCTAGCAGAGAAAGGAATACTTTTTTCTTCTCCAGTTCAAGAATAGTTGACCTTAGATTTACACACATTAAAAATGTGCGTACAATGCAAAGTATTGCTGTGTGTGTACTCGCCTGTGGTCAGCTAGAGAAATACAGACATTCTATAGATGAATGTGCTTCAAGTAAGACCTCAGCGTCCGAGGGCATGAACTCCATCAGTTCCCTTTCCCTTCCAGGTTTTGGGAGGGAGAGGAGTCTGGCACTGAGCTGTGCATGGGACGCTTCTGCAGGCGTGAGCTCTGAGAGGAGCTATTGGTGAATATGAAATGGTTGTAGGCAGCGCTCTACCACGCTATGTGGATGTGTTTTACAAAGTCTGTTGTGTTTGACCATTTCCAGTGCTTTGGAATAGGAAGGAAGATATGAAGTCAGGAATGTTCTGCAGAGTTAGCTCCTAGATTTGTAGCTGTATTTTAATGGTTTATCAGACTCTAAAGTTAGAGACATTAGTTCTTTCAAATCCCAGAACATACCAAAGGCTTTTGCGTTTGTCCCTGACTGAACTTGGCCAGAATCTGCCCAGCTCAGGTATGCCGGATCCTCTTGCTGTTCCCATTAGACAATTTGTTGTCATGATTGCTGTGAGCTTTCTGGATGATATGACTGCTGAAAGTTTTAATGAGCCTAAGATTGCTTTTACAAATGAGCACTCAATATGCCATTAAAATTGTTCTCTCACTGGAAGGCATCATACTCGAGAGGCTGCTGGGGTAACCACAGGGTAAAATGGCTCGGGCACCAGCCAATGAAGTCAGTAAATAAAAATAAATAAATGGAAATGCCAGGGGCTATGAGCATGCACTTGATGCAGTTCAGAGCAATTACTGTTACCTGAAGGTGGGGAATCCATCATAGAAGCAGCCCTACCTGCGGGTGGAAAACCTGCTGAGATCGGCATGGTTCCAGCAGCAGCCTATCGGCAGCAGGCATTGCCTCTGAGGGCACCACTTGAAAGCTGAGCTTGACATTTTTGAAGGATTACAGTTATTTTTTTGGCTTGCTATTTTTGCGCAGGCATCTTTCTCCCACTAGAAAGTGATCATCCCAGCTTCTGTCCAGGAGGGATGTCATTTTCTTTTGGACTATTGAGAGCAAATGGGTCTTGTGATGCTGCTCATTTGCAGGGGCCAAACATGTTCTGCATGTAAAAAATGACCAGTGAATGTATGTGTGTTGGTGTAGGGTACCTAAACTCCGCGATGGTGGAGACTTTGAACACTGTTGTGAATTAAAGTGGGATTCCTCCATGTATTTCCTTGTTTGGTATAAATGGTGGTATGAAATTCAGCCTAATTTCCCCAGAAAGAAAATCAGTTGACCCTCGCATTCCTAAAAGCTGAACTAAAAATTTGGAGGCTCACATCAAAGCTCTGTAAATAAAGTGAGTAACACTTTGGACGCTTCTGGCGGGGACCGGGGGAGGGGGAAATTCCCTCTATAAAGAACACCCAAGTATTTAAAAAGAAATGGTTGGGTTTAAATATCTCACTGTTTTTCTTCTCCAGGGCTCCATGCTGAGGATTTTATTTTCCTTTGCAATGCTTATGCTGCTAAGCCCTTTTCTCAGAGGTAGGCTGACGTTAGCACACTAAAGCGACTAGCAGGTTCACCAGAGCAAGTTTATTTGTAGTGTGGCCTGAGTTGCCTTTGAGGGTGCCATTACGATTCAGAAGGCTCCACAAGGTTTGAATATCAATGGCACTTCAAAGGGCTATAGCTGTGAATGAGCAGATGTGCTCCCTTGCAGGCCCCAGAACGGGGAGGGAGAGAGAGATGGGTTCGAAGGTAGGAAATGGGTAGCACTTGTTCAAGGGCACTAATGGTAAAGTAGGCACACCAGGTCTTCATAAATGTGGTGGAGTCTCTCTGGGACCTGCAGACTGTGAGGACTTGTAGCAGCCAGACTGCTCTCCCCCCTTCGCTGCCCTGTATGCCCCTTTAATCCAGCCAAGAATTGAGGAGAAAGAAATGCATTCGCTTTTCCCCTACAGAGATTTCTTTTTTTTTTTTTTCCTGAGAGAGATATAAATGGAAACCATGTAATTTATCTTAGATTTTCTCAGGTATCATTTTAGATTTTGGGATTCTTTCCTAAGCCACCCAAAGCTCCTTCTTTTGCTTGGTCTGTCTAAGCAAAACTTAAACTTGGGGTAGTTCCTTTTTCTTAATCTTGTATTTTAAACTAAGCTGAGCACTTAGTTTTATTACTGGGGGATGAGTGAGGAAGAGACCTATGGCAGTTTTTGGTCTTCACTGCTGATGCACTGTTAAAAATTACGTTAGAGATTAGCGAAGCTGTGCAAAATCTAGGACTTTTTGCTAGCATGATCAGAGTTACTTGCTTCTCTAAGAAGATCGCATCTTTATCAATAAGTCCGGTGGATATGGGAGAAGGCCAATAGCCTTGTATTGGTATTAAGTGACTTGACTAAGGTCATTCAAGCAAACAGTGGCAGGAACAAGAAATTGATGGCAAAACAACGTGGTTTCTTTCCGTAGTAATGAGCTATAGCAATAGCGTGGCCTTGATACCTTTTAACTAAAGTAACTCTGCTCAGGCAGCTTGTTTCGATGTTTTTTTCGGTCCGTTTTATTATTTTCAACGGGACTTTACCTCCCTACCTTTCTCTCTGGAAATATGCTATATCAAAACCCATATTGTAAACATCATGAGGTAGGAGAAACCACCTGTGTGTCCATATGGCAAGACATTGGCAAAACATAGGTATGAATTGGATTCGGACCTGAACAGGCTTTCTGGGTATGTCTGCTCTGTGTTGTGAGGAAGGCAGAATACTTTAACGTCCACTGCTACAGCCTCTTAGGAAATGGTTATTTTTCTCATGCGTGGTTAAAAAAAAGAATCAATTGTGTCTCTTTCTGGTGGTGATGTAGATGTTTTCTATGTAGAAGTGGCTGTCTCGTAACTGCTGACCCTGCTGCGCTAGGTATTATCGCAGATTGTTGCAGAGATGCTTTGTGTGGTGTGCACAACAGCCCTGTACTTAACAGCCCTCTGCTGCTGAGAGACCATTTGTCGTGTTTGTGCTCTGAAGGGAAGGACTGGAACTGGACTTTCTGCCCTAACTTTGGCTGCGCTTCTGTTGAATGTGCTTAAACTTTGGAGAACCTCAGCGGTATCCTAGCAGTGTCTTCAAGGTAACTTTTCCAACTTCCAGACCTTGAATGCATGGACGGAGCACACTGTAGGTTTGGACTGGCTGCATCACTTGCAAGTGCAGGGCTCTGGATGCGTTGCCCTGTAGATCTTGCAAAATGAGTGCCAATAACAGCTTCGTATGGGCTAAGCTTGAAGATCTCTTAACGATTTCACGCAAGGTAGTCAATGCACTGATTTACTTAGTTGATAAAATGCTATGCCCTGGGTTCCACCAGGAAAGAGTTCTTCCCATTGTGTTTATAAATATAATTAAATTGAACTTGAACATTTAAGTAGTTGGTTTGCAGAAATCAGCACATAATTTTGAGCACTGCTAGTCCATCTGCTTATGAAATGTTAGACTAAGTACAACACTGAAGTATGTGCACAGAATAGTATTCAGCAATGCTTTTAAGGCGCGCCCAAAAATCTATTAATAAAATGTGCCACACATCGGTGCTTCCTGCTCTGCATAGTCAGTAGCTGAGGGTTCTCTTTTTCTTTGGCCAAAAAAACCATAATTCTCCAAATGGCTGTTTAAGATTGGGTGTTATTTTTTTCTAACTGGTTTTGCATTAACCACAGTAGAAAAGGGACTTAAGGACACCTAACCAAAAGGTACTTACAGGCTGCATCTGCATCTAGATCCTTGTCATAATGTCTTGTGAATTCTTCCAAGATGACGATATGCATGAACTGCTGGGGACAGGTTCCAGTTTGCTGCTCTGCTGCAGGCTTTTTCTGCAGCCACGAATGACATCCTAGCTGGCCACGTTAACTACGCTGATTTGCGGAGGGAAAGTATAATTCAATTTCAGCTAGACAAATGTGTTCTAATTTTAGCTTGTTTTATGCTAGCAGAAGGCTGCCTAGCTATGTGTATTTCTGTATGTAATTATTTTTGGAACTTTTATTTTTATTCATCAGTATCTGGCCTGAGACATATTTTCCTCTTTAGACTGATGGGTTGCATTTGCTCTATTCACAAGGAAGTTCTTCCTTCAGACCAAAGGCCCTATTTTATGTTAATATTCCAAATCAGTTTACCTTCAAAACTGTTGGAGCGTACTTTTGTGTTCTAACCTTTCTATATTTAATCTGACCTTGTTTGGTTTGGAGGAAATGTCTTTGTTAGCCATTGTTTGCTCAAGACTTCGATAATACAGGCACTTTGCTGATGTTAAGTATTTGGTTTTCTAGTATTTGGGGTTTTATTACACCAGACTAAGGCTCAAAGCGTATTACTCCTGGACAGCAGCCTATGTAATACACAGGCATAGTTTTGCTATTGCTTTGGCTCCACTGATAGACCCTGTGTGAGAATCATGGCTAGTTTTGGCAGCTCAAGAACAGTCGCCTGTCCTAGTGGTGCTGTGCTGCTCGGTGGGGTGCATAAGAGACTGGAAACACGTGCAGCACTTGGGGTTTGGACTTGCTCTGTGCTGAAATCTGAGGAGCAGCCAGGGGAGGCTCTGCCCTACCTCAAACCTAGCAGGGCAAATAAATATTTGGAGGACAGAGAAAGAGATACCAGGGATGGGTGGAAGAAAGCTGGTGGTAAAAGCAGTTATCGCAGCTGCTGAAGAGAGGCTGCAGATAAGGAACATGACTCCAGTGTCAGTACAGATTTCTTGCTCCATCTTCTAAGCGCGCAAGGAACTGCCAAGAATCTGAGCATCACCAATGTGTTGAGATGGAAGAGAGTTCATATCTTTGGTACATGGGTTGTTGCTTTTGACCTTCCTCTGAAGACATCTCCTCCTGAATTTGTGCAGCATCTATTCACTTCTTTGTGGTGGAGGTGCAGAGAAGTGCTGAACATGGAGCAGACATCTACAACCCAGTTGGTGGTGCCAAGCCACGTGAGTCAGTCTGAACGTGTGCTTTGTCATTTCAAATATGCTCCTGTCTAGCGCGCCCATCCCTGCCCTGCGCGAGGGCTGAGACCCTTCCAGCATGCCCAAGCACGAAGCAGGAGTCTGTGACTTCACAGACTTCGTTCTGCACATGCTTTGCTGATGGTGTATTAGTGATTCAGCTATTGTGCCAGCCTAATGACACAGTATTGCCATTTTGTGAACTCCGCTGTGCAGACAGCAGCTTATTAGTTTCTGCAAGGATTTACTTTTTTCCCAGACCCATCACTTGTTTTATAAAGCTATCACGTACCATTTAAATACCGCTGTTCTACAGTCGTCTTACAGTACTTTTTGCTCTGATATATTGCAAAATGGTCTATGTTAAATCCAGGGCAATAACGATTCAATACCAATCATTATTATAATTTTTTTCTTCAATGATATTTCATGAGATCTGACTAAGATAAAAGGAATTATTCTTTTAGAGATAGACTGTCATTATTTTTCATTATTTACTTTATTCTTGGAATAGTCTCATTGATTTCTTTTTCTTTTTTTTTTTTCAGATCATTTGCAGTATTAGCATGAGTAAACAGGGTAAGAGTGAAAACATACTGTGTAGGAGAGCTCAAAGCTGGGAAAGCAAATCAAATCTGATAAATTTTTTCTCTGTTAACAGTGCATTTTCTATGGCATGTTTTTACTGCTCTTAGGTGGCTCAGGTTTCTCCTTTGCTCTAAATATACTTTTTACTTGCATGCATTATGAGGGTGCATTCTGGACTCAGTTGCTCACATTTTCTACAGTGACAAGTGGTTTTGTTTGGTTGGGTTTTTTTTTTGAGGTCCATAAACATTCTTAACTCGGGCTTCCATTTTTATAAGTCTTAATTCTTTTTATTAAAATTCTTAGCACCTGTTTTCTAGTGGCCAAGTGATATGTTGCACTGCTTAGGATGAATGAGCTTTAATAAACATGATTATATCTGTCTATAATATCTCTTCTGTGAGTGGATGGCTGCGTACAGTTGTTCTTCCATACTCAGCCATTACTGTTGACAGCATAACTAAGGGCATTTTCTGCACAGGTTTCTTTGGCAGTCCAAGTGGCCGCACAGATTATATCTCATCAGTCACAGGATACAACAAGGAAACATTCAACACTTTTAGTTTAACCCATAACTCCAAGGTATTAAGTTATTAGTTTGAAAACACATCAATGAAAATTGATGTGTGACTTTCTGTCTGCAAAACAGGCCAGAAAGTACCATGGACTCTAGATCTTGAGCCACAGACACGGCCTGTATGCTGTGCAGTTTCCCACTCAAGAGGAGGGGGCATTTGGTGTGAAACCATGGGAGTATCTTTCTGTTGTAGTTCTAGCGTCCAATGATAGCAGTGAGTAGGTGACCTCTCTTTACCCAGTTTCTTGCACTGGAAAAGCTTGCTTTGGGGATGCACCAGAAAAATGAAATCGCCTACCAAATACGAGGGCAAATCATGGGGCTGACCAACTGATAGGAGTTTCTCCACATAATGGGATCGCTGGGACCCAAGTGGGACTGCTTGTCTACTATTTATCCTTTGAGACTGGAGTGTCAGAGGTGGGATATCTGGAACTCTCTGCATTGGAAAGGGACAGTAGGATGACACTCACGTTGTATATGTGGCTAAAACAAACAATGAAAGACAAAGCCCTTCTGGAGATGATATTTCATTTTGGCAGTCATATTGGCAGACTGATTTTTCAGGGGGGATTTTTCATAGTTCACTGTGGTGCAGGTAGGATCAAAATCAGTTTCCCCTTCTCTTGAAATGCTGCTGTGGGTACCAGTGGAAGTAGGGGCAGGTGTGTGGTACAAAAGATGACCTGCTCTCCTTCATCCTAATTTCACCCAGCTACTGTGGCTGGGGTGAACAGCAGGACCAGCACCAAGTGATCAAGTGTCAGCCCCAGAAGCTGTTGCTCTGGGGGACTAACGGTGTGAGAGCGAACAGCGGGCACACTGCGAGCTTGGAGAAGCTTGCTGGACTGAATGTGAAGCTTGAGTGAATAGTTCACTGCAGCTTTTTGGTTTGGACATGTAGTCTACGTAGCCCTATGTCTCAGGGAAACAGGCTCAGCAGAAAATAGGGTTTGTGTTCTAGCTTTGTGAATATCAGAGGGGGAAGATATGTTTAGTGCCAGAGACTAAGGAGCCAGCCCAGCCTTTTGTGCCAGAGATGACTGGAAAGTGCCTTGCCTCAAGCCATGTCGGCAGAGAGGCTGCATGATGTACACACGCAATGTAAGTAGCACCCCAAATTTACTTGGGGGGGGGTGGGGGGAGAAGGAGGAGAATGCTGCTAAGTAATCATTATTCGACGTTATCAATGAATAATTTTTTAGCTTAGTTATAGCTTTCACATAATTAAGTCCCTGAGAATGAAATCCCAATATTGTTTTTATTAGAGAAGTGTGTACGGGTTCCACAAACGCATTTTTGCCAGGGTAGTGATTAGAGTGTGAGACCTTCCAAACAAGAACAAGGTTATTCTGTAAGGATGTGCAAAAAGGGGCAGCGCAAGGTGTGAGGAGCTCATCTGCTGTAACAGAGGGGAATAAGTGAGTAGCTGTAGAATAGAAAATCAGTTTTAAAAGGACTTGCTTGAATCGAATAATTAGATGGCAAATAATAACACAACCGTGTGACACTGTCACACCTGACAGCTGCTGATGTTTAACAGGAGATGTTCTGAGTGTTTTAAAGCTTTGCTTTCTTTCTCATTAGTTGTGTGATAAATAAAAGGAAAATCCTCTTCTAAATTAAGCTGGTAAAATTCCTTTTGACTTGAATAAAATCAGTACCCAAATCTGGGAGTTGAATATACAATAGAGCTAAAAGTAGGAAGGAGCCGTATTCTAAAGTACTTGAGGTGCTCTATTTATTTTTTTTTTAAGTCCTTTATTCAAAAAATCTTTGAGAATTCCTCCAGAGGCAACACACCAGTTGATTAGGTATTTTTCTTACCATAACCTTACCTTTCTAGTTGACAAAAAATTGCTGAACCTTCTATATGGGTTCAATGCCAAGAATAGTAATAGGGGGAAAAAACCTTGCAGTGTATTTATATGTTCACGTCATTCATTTACGTAAATGGTTGTAGAAGCTTCTTTGATTTATATGGCCAGCAGATGTTGGAACTTAAAGCACCTGCTAAGAAAAGCAGATTCTTTACAGCCATGGCCTAGCCCTGTCTCCATAGGTTTTTATTTTTCCCCTGGCCTCCTTGCTGTGGCCCAGCGGTATCTGTGCTATTAGTTCATCTGTGCAGGCAGCGTCTGTGGTGGGTCTTGGATGCTCTGTTCTGTGTATCTGCCAGGCCCGCTTTGATAATGCAGCCAAGCCACTGCTGGTTGAAATGTGAAAAATGCCAGAAGCTTCTTTTTCTGTGTGTACAAAATCAGCCCAGGAGGCCTGTGACATGAAGAAAGCATAACTCGTTCTACTATACTGCTTAAAAAAAAAAAAAGGCGAAAACCAAAATAAATAAAGGAGGCTTACTAGCAACACCTAGGCAGCACTGCAGCTCAAAAGCAGGGGCTTGTATTGTGTGAATTTGATACAATTGCCCTAGCTGGATAAAAAAAGTCCTATTAAGAAACTGTGGAGGAACTAAATTAATCCTAAGCAGACGAACTGTTTACTCTGCTGTTTGTCTTGCACCCATCAGTGCGTCTGGAAATGTCTTGCCCGCGATGTCTAGGAGCTGATGTTCCAGCAGCGCTGCCCAGAATTACAGTCAAAGCGCTCTGGTTTAGCCCCCATGTATTTGGATACACAGTAGTAAAAACAATCTATTGTTCATAGCTGTTCTCTTCCCATCATAACCTCTATTGATCTTGCCTGTGCCATCCCTGGCTTTCAAAATAGATGCACAGCAGATGTAGAGCAAGTGGGCCAGAATTTCCAGTTTGATGGTAGGCATCAGTGAGCTGAGTGTTTCTGGAGACGATGGGAAATCTGCCTGTAGGGGCCTCTGTCTCCTTTTAATGTAACTCTGCTGTATATGAAACTGAGAATGGGCGATGTATGCCTCGTCAACAGATGACCTGTTGTTGGGGAATTCATAGGATAGGGGGTGAGGCTGATGTGGAAATTACTCCATGATGCTGGAAACAGCTGAAAACCTCAGATATCTGCACCAAGACCCACACAGAAGGGTCATGTCCTCTTCCTTAAGTGAGGAGCAGACTGTACTCCTTGAAGGGAAAAGGCAAATGCTGTAGACATGGGGCTCCTGGCAGACAGGCTGGAGTAGCCAGCCATCGTCGCCGTGAGATGAGATTAATTGGTTTGGGCACGTGAGGGTAACGGAGTAGCAGGTGACACTTGGAACAACAGTGAGATGTTTGCAATGACTGTTTTGCAACTCCTTCCCTCGTCAACTTCCATGCAGAAACGCATGCTTGCCAATCTTCAGTGTGCAGTGAAGAGCTGTGCCTCATTGAAGTCCGTAGTTTGTGTAAAGGACTATAATTTAAGTGAGCGTGGATGATGTACCTGAAACATGAAAATGAGGCTTGCTTACCTTAAAAAAAAATAAAAGAAAAATCACATCATAGTTAAAAATCCACCAATGATAAGGTTTTAAATCAGTTATAAATCTCTAAATTATATTTAGATCACAAATACTCCTTTTATAACACTTCTTGTAATGCTGTGAATATTCTGCCAAGCACAGAAGCTTGAGTGTTAAAGGAATACATCATACCAATTAGTTAATGATATAGTTTTGTCTAGCCAAGTATTGTTAAAAAAAAAAAAAAAGTTGGAGAGCACTAAAGGAAGTGACATAGTTTGGCATCTTGACTGATACTGCATGATCCTTGACCTCATTTATTTGGAGTAGCAACTGATCTTAAATACAGTATTTCTTTTAGCTCCTAATGACTTTTGTAATATCTGCTTGTAGAGTCAGTTCTCTGCTGTGGCTGTTTAATGCTTGCTTTTCAGTTCTCAGTAAGTCTTGACTTGTGCCCCATCCTGTGTTACCAAAGTTGATGCCTTGGCATTTACCTCAACAGGTGCAGCATTAGCCCCTAGCACAGGAGGTACCTTCTGAAATGTTACTCTGCCCTGCTGTTACTAAAGGAAGGGTGAGTTCAAGTCATTCCCCCAGGGATGGGGCAGTTATCTCTAACTTCACCAACACATCCCACCATTTGTATCAACAGTAGTTCTTTCACCTGGTCTGAAACCAAGTCCCTTCCAGTTGAGAGCGCAGTTTCTCTTAGTCTTTACCTTGATCTGACACACTTTACCGTTGTTACCTCCCATCTTCTCTAGACAGCCTGCAAGTTAGAACCGAGGATTGCTGATGTTTGTTTGTCAGAACATAACTTTGTCATTTTTTCTGCTGTCTGGCCTGCCAGATAGGGAGAAGTAGTAAAGACAGACTGTGAGTTACAGGGTGGAAATGAGAACAGGGCATTTGTATTGTTCAGCAAGCTGGCAAGCTATCCTGGCAGCAGCCAGCTCTTCAGACGATGTTCTTTGGCTTTGCCGCATCTCATTCACTAAAGCACTCTCATTTGAACACTGACCGAACCCGATTCTTAGAGCTGAGCGTTTAATCTTGTGTTTGGCATTAAATTACAACTTTACTCTGAGGAATTTCAGAGAATAGCCTGCTATGTTATAACGGACTCTACTGGGTGAGTTGGGATGGGCTGTCTGAAGAGAGAGTTCCCAAGTGCGTTAAACGATTGCAAAGAAAATGAAGGAGGAAGTTAGATCTGCGGTGTGTAAATGAAGTCAGATGAAACGTTGTCTTAATTGGACGTGACAGTCATTTATGCTGCCCTAGTTTATTAGTGATAAACTAATAGAGGCTATCCATAGCTGATGGAATTGGCATACCATTCCTCATTGAAGTCATTCCTAATTTAAGGCAAAGGTATCTACTCCTTGACTGAATGAATGTCTTGCTGACATGAAGCAAGAGGCTCTCTGAGTTTAGGATTGCATATAGAAATAGGCCTGTTTGTGAATGACAAACTCAGCTTGAAAAGACAGCGTCAGGAATGTGAAAAAAGCAGAAGTGACTTGGGCATCGGCACAGCTCAAAATTGGTGTTCTGTATCATGATGTAAAAAGAAAAGAATCCCTTCATAGTAGCAACAGTAATTATACAGTATTGGCACAAACCTGTGCAAGGAGAGGCCAGTGCGTCACAGGCAAATCACCACACTGAACTGCTGAACTAGAGAAATAAATCCATTGTCTTGGCTGGCAGAGGGGACCAACACAAGTGAGCATCTCTGAGGCACCTTGTCTGGCGGAGAATGCGTGTCCGCGTCTGAGGACAGAAGATACAGAGGACAAGTATGTGGGATCCGGTGAAGATGAGGGAAGAGAGTTGGGTCCCCTCTGTGGAGAGATGATCCTATTGACTGGCTCTGTTTTGTTTCACCCAGATGGCTACTGAAGCAGAACACAAAAGTAACCGGGGAAACTTAGGTTGGAGAGGCTCTGGCATCCCAGTAGAGTCTTAGAAATATCCTACAGCCTCTTTCTGCTTGAAAGGGAGAGATAAGACATAGGGCTTGATGAATAGAGGACGACTTATCTCTAGAAGAAGTGATTAGTTATACTTAAAATTATTAGGTTGGAAATTCAAATCTTATCGCCTTAAAAAAAGTGAGGAGAGGTGAGGGGTGATCAGACTTGAAACGGTAAGGTGAATTTAATCACGTATATACAATACAGCTCTAAGGGACAAAATGCTGAGGAAGAAGGTTTAAGATATTATTTAACTTCTTTAATGATCTTGAAAGGTACTAGGCAGTACATTAATGAACTGATAATAAATTAGGAGGATCTTTGGATAGATAAATGATAAAAAAGGGGCATTGATTTCTTAATACGGAAAGAATAGCAAAATGATTTTCAAGCAATTGCCACCGAAGACAGCTGTGAATGCCAGAAATCTCTAATATTAAAGAATTACTTGTATAAAACAGTGGGTGTTCTGGCTGCATGATGTTTGAAACTAAAGTTTTTGCTCAAGCTTGTTCTTCTAGCAAGTGACAGAAACAACTCTTCTACAAATACTTCATAAATACTTAAATTTTGGTAGTTTATCCTTGATAACAGGTTTTCCAAAGCTATTTAAGTGTGAACCAGCAATACATTGCTAGTATGATATTGTAGGTATGTTTCCAGAATATTCTTGAAAAATTAGCCATCCTTTTCCCATTCACATTTATGTGTTCCCCTGCAGTTGGGCCGTCAAACTGAGGGAAAAGTTATCAATTTCAGAATTTTTCCCACTACTTCTTTGACTGCAGCTGAAAAATATTGGGGCAGCACTGCACAAGATAGTCTATAATTCCCCCTCTCCGCACAAACAATAACAAAAAATTTAGTAGTGCCTTCAGTTAAATATGAAAGGTGCCTTAAAATTCGATGTCTAGCAGCATAACCCTCTTGGCCAGGCCAGTTGCAAGAGATGGTCCCTGAGCTAAGGCAGTATACGTGTAGTTGAATCATAGAAAAGGAACGGGAGCACCCCAGCTCCTGAGTACGTGCTGTGCCATGGGGAAATTACACGGTTTGTTTCAGGCTGCTTAGGTTGAATGGGGTGGGGAGTGTTCCCTTTGCTCACAGACAAGATGTTTTGATTACAGGCCTAGAGATGAAGACAGTTATCTATCAATAATGTAAAGACTTTTTTTTTTTTTATATTAAACTTCTGTCTAGGAATACCTGCAATCATTTTGGTCAGAGATGGAGCAAATATTTGCTGATGCTCTAGACAAGCTAAAAACACATGACAATTTGTCTTTTTGTTATGTGTTTATTGAAAAATAAGATACTTTTTACTAAGTACTGTAGAAACAAGGTCAATAGTAACATGAAATATAACTATTTTTAAATAGTAATTTAATAATTTAAGCAAAGGCCAAGGAAGGCTTGAAAAGATATGTTGTGTTTTAGGGGTTGCTGTTTAGGTATCATCTAGTGGCACAAAATAGGGCCTGGAGGGTTTTTCATGTCAAGAACTTGGCTTCCTCAAACTGCTAGAAACCGCAGCCTATAGCTCGTATGGTGTGTCTTATAGGCGTTTGCTCCTCTGTCTCTTGTGTCCTTTACAAGTAGGACTGTAATTTTGCATTTTTTTTTACCCGTCGTGTTCTCTTGAACTTGCTTTATATTAGAACAAAGTTATCCAACCAGTATAAGCAAGAGAGGTTTCCAGTGAGGAGCCCTTGATGATCCTGGAGAGCTGGGTATTGCTTAGCGCTGGTCCTTCTCCCTCACCCTGCAGACTGTGGCTTTCCACTCGCTGAGATGCCAGGTACAAAACCAAACTGTTGGCACATTAGCCGAGGGAAATATTCTGGTATTCTCACTGAAGCATAGGCAAAGGGCTCACAGAAGAAGCTGTGTTTTTTAGAGGTCTCAGCTGCAGCTGGGGTTTCTGGAGATAACATTTGATCGAATGAAAGCTGCTGCTCAGCACAGCTTGTGGTACCATCCCCTGCTCTTTATGCTTGTAGTTCCCCTCGGTGGTGCTGAAGTAAGGAGTCTCTCATAGCGAGATGCTGCTGGATGTGAGTCTCTCATAGCGAGATGTATGCATGCATCAGGAAAATCAGCGTTGTGCTGGGAGCTCACAGGCAGATGTTGGAAAGCATCCTTCCCGTTAGCCAAAGATGTATCTTCGCTATAGCCTTCCTGCGTTATCCTGAAAAAATGCATACTACTGAAATTAAGGTGACTGGGCGAGCCTGCTCTTGGGGGGGGAAGAGGCAGCAAAGCCCCGCTCCAGATGCCAGGTGCTGGGCAGGGACCCTATCTAAGGTATTCTCTATGTCCTTGCTAGGTATTGCTGAAATACAATAAGGAAAAAACGTTGTGGGAAACTTCTTGGGTGAAAACTATTGTCACTGCTTTGGTCCATTTTACCAATTAAGTATTTAATTTTCACATGGTTTTTCATTTTACCTGAAACTGTGTGCTTGTTTAGGTTCTTTAGATTCAGCAACTTCAGCTTAGCGAAATATCCGATGTCCTGAAAAAGGGACCATCTTCTTAAAATGGAAACAAAACTTTGTCATGTGTTTGCTGGTAAATCCAAGTATCAAGCTATTTTTTCTTGATGTGCAACATAAGTGACTTTATACAGAATTAAACAATATTATCTGCTGGGATTTTAGGTATAGTTGTGTGTGTAATCTTGTTGTAAAAGTACATCTATTTACGAAGACAAGAAACCTTGTCAGTTAAACACCAAATACAAGATAGAGGGTGATGTCTGTGATGAGTGAGCATTTAGAGGACTGAACCAGGAATGGTAGCCAGGAGTTGGGGCATCTGAATCTCATCTTCCATATTCATTATTACTAGGGCAAAATAAGTGTAAAAAAAAAAAGTAATATATATATATATGTATATTCCATCGAACATCAGTGTTAAACTCTTCCCTAGCTTCCCTACAGTGAAAGGGGATTGCTTCTCACTGCTGCTTGTTAGTTGGTCCCAGGGAAATTCTGTCAATATAATTATTTTGTAAATCTTTTGAGGTGGAGACTTTTAATTTTGTACGGTGTTCTGTTGGTATCCCTTGGGCATAGCCACTTACCAATTAACAACACAGATATAATGCCTCTAATGCACAATACATAGTCCATAGATATTGACATTGAAAGCTACAAATGTCAAGAGAATACATGGCTCAAGATGACTGTTACCAGGGTCTATTTAGGCATCGCTGGCATCTCACCTACTAGGTCAGATCTTCAGTGAAACATTTGGTTCTGAGTGCTTTTGCTTTATGAAACTGTCACTTTTTTTAATCCAGGCTTAATACTCTCCCTTCTGAATAAATTGGTTAAATGTGCCATGTTAATTTGAGAGAGAATGTAGCAGTAAGAGGCAGTCGCGTACAATTGGAAAGAAATATTTACGGTCAGTTTAGCAGGATCAGCTATCAGATGACCTCTGACATCCACCATCATCTACTACAGAGCTAATTAGCTGTAAAAGTAGATGACAAGTCAATTGCATCAGCACAAAGAATTAATTTG
The DNA here is from genome assembly GCA_013396915.1 of Stercorarius parasiticus. NCBI lineage: Eukaryota > Metazoa > Chordata > Aves > Charadriiformes > Stercorariidae > Stercorarius > Stercorarius parasiticus. Next base: position 151,553 of record VWZL01002650.1, on the reverse strand, counting down.
TCTTTTTGGGTTTTGCTGATAATAAAGTCTGCCGGACAAAGATAGGCAGAGAGCCACCGGCGTGTGAAAAGCAAACTTTCCTGAAGGAAGGTTAAAAGATGATGCAGCTGTAAACAGAAGCATAAAGGCAAGGTAAAGGTACAGAATGAGGGGATGCTTGTGGTGAAATGGGCGGAGGGGCTTATAGCTGCAATGAGGTAATGAAGTACAGGAGAAAATTCAGTCTGTGGACACCAGATTTAGCCCCATGCTAATTTAGATTATCTTGATTTCTTTTTTTTTTTTTTTTCAGAAGCTGCTCATCCTCATTGCAGCTCTTGAGGATGCTGTTGGCTATATTCAATGGCATGTTTACCTGGGAATGAAGTAAAGGCAGCTTTCTCGCACACTGCTTCTCAGCACACAGCTTTGTGCTTTCAAATACACAGGCTGCTTATATTTGTGTGCTAGTTTCCAGTGGGACTTGCTCCAGGCTCATGCCTCAATCTTAGCTTCTCCATTTCTGCGCTTGTAGCCTTGAGACAATTTAAAGTTTCCTTCACTTTGGCGTAAGTTGGAATTAATTGTTCTGTGGCTTTGAAATCTGCTCCAGCTAACTGGAGAGAATGCTTGACCAGGTCAAGTGAAACTCCCTGTTTTGCCTTCTCGGCTTTGTCTGCTCCTTGACATGTTTCGAACTGCTGCAAGCAGATACAGGGTGGTGGAGCTGTCATATGGCAACAGCCTCTCTCATGGGAGTCTTGGTGGAACTAATGCTCCTCCTCTCAACTCCTCAGCTGAGACCTTCTCAGCAGCTTTGAGAAGATCCTACGTGAGGGATGCTGCAGGGAGCTGTTTGGCCCTACACTGCACAGAAGACCTTCTGGTCCATACTCATCCTTTTTTTCCTTTTGTGTTCCTTTTTCCTCTAAAGCTCCCATCTGTGATTTAGTCTGGTTTTCTTCAGTCAGTCCTGTACCATGCTGTTCTCCACATAGCCGCGTAACGTGATGCACTGGTGGCTTTACCCAGCAACAAGTCAGGGTAACCCCTTCCCTCCTGTTGCTTCTGAAATGCTGTTTGTCATTAGGAACGTTGTTTCTGGCATAAAGCTTCTACTAAGAGCATTCTCTAGTGGCTTAAAAATAGTAGTTACTAGTTAAAAAAAATACAGTGAGGGAAAAATGGGAGAAACTGCACTTCCTGGTATATAACACGGGCTCTGTGGGGTATAATAAAACTAGTTAGCAAAACTGATTCCCATTTCTACAGTAGCACAAGTAGCTACATTGACTATAAAACCATCTAATTTAGAGAACTAGAAAAGATGAGATAAGGAGCATTTACTTAACCCCTTTTGAAGGGGACCTGCAAGGAGTTATGCTCGCATGCAGAATACCGTTGGTGGTTTATGCCCTTCTGGACCCGGTGAATGCTTCATCTGTGTTAGCAAGCGGGTAGGGGACGGTTGCCACTATAATTTTTGTAGAGAAGACAACTGTGTAAGCAGCAGGCAGATGCTGAGTGTCTGGAGCGCTAGCCCTAGCCCAGGCCAGGTTGTTCTCAATTGTCTTCTGTTGTTGAAACACTCTGACAGCTGTTACAATTGCGGCAGCTGTTTTGTCTTCATTATGTGACTAAAAAAAAAAAAAAAGACAACTCAGGCCAATTTCTAAGGTTCATATCTGGGCACAAACCTCCACTGAAGCTGAGGGGAGTTTATGTGATTGTTCCACAAAACCGGCTCAGTTCATAAACTGTAGCTGTAGGGAAGTCTCAAAACCCCTGAAAGCCCTTATTCTAGGATGCTTTAGCCCCACTGAACTTGGCGACTTCTGCACCACTGTGGAGTCTACTTAACTAGAGTACCTTTAAAAGGACTTCCCGTGTGTGTGTGTGTATATATATAATAGAAGCCACCAGAAGCTTTGCCTAGCCTTCTTGCACCCGTTCTCTCATAGCTGAGCTACTTTGGGCATGACATTAGCCCGTTGTAATTGTACACCCTGCAACGTATTTGTAAGCAGTGAGGGAGGCAACGTGGCCTGCTCAGTTAAGGAGCAGCTTAAGATGCGAAGCTCTGAGTCTGTTTTCCATTGGTACTGCTCATTTGCTGTGGGACCTTCTCTGAGCCTAGTTCCACAATCTGCAGAAGGAAGATAATTACACTTGGAATTTATTAGGGAAATCAGTTAACAAGCTAGCTATTAGATAGACAGCTACTTCCATTAGTGATGTTGAGATGTGGTGAGACCAGAGTTTGCTTTGGTTGAAATGATGTTCTCATAGCTTTGTGTTTCCCTTATTCATTCCCTACCTGCTCCTGTTTTCTCTTCACTTGATGTACGTGTTTACATTTGTCGGAAAGGGAGTCTCTCCTCCTCCAAATGAAGAGCCAAGCAGTCCTGGCTGAGGGACAGATTCAGTTTTGGACAAAATGAGATGCTGTTTTGAAAGGACTGCATTGCTTTCTGGTAAAGCAAACCTGAACGCTTCACGTAGGCTTTGACAAGTAACTGTTGTCAGCAGCATGTCGTGTGTTGGCATTGCTATACTGATATGTAGTGGATAGCTGAGGGCTCCAAGAGCCACGCAAAATCTCAACTTCCACCTATTTCTACTGTGATGAAGAGTGTAAGCTGGTTTTGAGATGCCTATGGGTTTTTTTTCTTCCACCATGTGTCCTAATGATCCAGGTGATAAATTCAAGGTAGCAATTTGGAAGGGAAGGATCAATCTCCTGTCTAGTCACATGCCAAACAGAAGTATCCCTGAGGCATTCAGCCAGGGACAAGAGTCATGTGGCAGAAAGTAGTACTCTAGTACTGTACTATGTGCTTTAATTTTTTGGTAGAAATGCTTCAACAATAAAAAGAAATCAATATGAAACCAAACTAAAGTCCAAAGCAGATTGCATTTTTATAAATATGAATAATGCAAGTTTAGTTAGATTTGTTTTATTATTTTTTTTAATTTGAAGTCATTTGAGGATGTGGGGTACAGTACAGATCATCTATCAAAGTCTGCAATACTCAAGTGTTTGTGTTGCTTTTCATATTTTTAATAGAAATTCTTTTTTTTAAACTATTTTTTAAAATGATTTATTAAAAATGAAAACATTTTCTTCTGCTGTTGTCCCCTTATATTTTATTCAGACTCTTCTATGACGCCCACTTCTGTGATGCATGAACGCTTAGCTATACCACTGCACTACAGCAGACCTGCATGAAACGATCTAAGAGACTATCACATCAGTGAGAAAGCATGATTGAAGATTTTAAAGGGCTGTATAGGTCAGGGAGAGCACCTCCAAGCTAATCTGAAATTTGACTGGCAACCGGTGGATGATGGAGACAGAAGTGGAATTACGTGCTCGCTCCATCTGGTGCCAGTCGGAATCCCAGCAGCAACATTTGGTACCAGCTGCAGTCTGTTAATTGTGTGTTCAGGGAGACTGGCAAAAAGGGCATTACGGTGGTTCAAACTGAATGAAACCAAAGCAGGAGCAACTACCTCCCCTTCTGCAAGGGCAGGTTGCTGGCACAGTCGGGTGGTGTTTCTGAAGTAAAAGATGATGCATTGCTCAACAGAGAGCTTCAGCTGCCTGCGTTTAATTTCAGGTGCAAGGAAAGGTCTGCCTCCTAAATGTCTTACTAAGGGAATAAATTGCAGTGATGTTTTCAAAAGATATAAATAAAAGGAATTGAAGGAAATATATGTAGATGACTTTCGCAGTACAGTACTTATTTTTAAGTTTTAATTAAAGATCGCTTCAGATGCTTTGTCCAGGCTTTGGTATGGCAAGAAGGCAGCCTAGTTGGTAAAGGGGATGTATGTAATAAGGATGAGCAGAATATCACAGCGGCGATGGTTTGGTTTGACTTGGGAATTGATGTAAAAACAGATACCTAGGAAAAGTGTCAGAGTTTATGGATCTACAACTCAATAGTGGCCAAATGGAGAAGTAATAAAAGTGGGACAGATTTGGACCTTTTTTTATACCGGATAATGTGTCAGAGGAGAGAAGTGCAGAGGGCCCAGTTCAGCCTTCTGATGTGCCTTACCTTCCCATATAAGTGAGATACTTGTGCACCAGGAACCCAGAGTTCGAGTCTAAGCTGTTCTAAAATAAACGAGTTTCAGGAAGCAGTGTGTGACGAAGGCACACAAATCTTAAATGCCTGAGGCACAGCATATAATATCAAAATACCAGGAGGGCCATAAGAGAGGAGTTTTAGCTGCACCTTCCTGTCCTGCTCATCACAAAGAGAGTTGGATGCTCTCTATATCATACACTGACAAAGCTCATGCACTTGGCTGTACACTCGACGTACCTTCCTGGAACGCTTTGCCTTTCAAATCTGCAAGCAAATGGCTGACTCTGCATTGCAGTGTTTGCTCTACCTGTCCTCATCAGGTCTGTACGAGCTGGAGGAAAGATGTTGACGAAAGTAATCGATAGAGTAAAGAATGATGAACCAATGGAAGGAATCTGACTGAAAGGCCACGATGGACACCACAACAGTCATGACAGTATCATAATTATCATTTTTGGGGATGGTAAATCAAAGTGCTAGCACAGAAATAACAGGATCAATAATTTAAACCTTGTCAAGTGTAAGGTTATAGCAGAAAAGACCAAAAGCAGTAACAAAAGAACACTTTCTCTACTATATAGTTTACCAGCATAATCATCAGTCGTGATGCGGTCCTAGGCCTGTTTTCAGACTCCTTCAAGTACTGATAATACGCCAAAGAACTGGAGGGTGTGGGGGGAAAAATGTTTTTATATGTAGTGATTCCAGAAGTCGGGTTTCTCCTGGGTTGTATTGCTATCAGCTGCTTGTGTGACCTTGAGCACAAGACAGTTCACTTCCTAATAACTCCTTTTTCAACTAAAACTTAAATTTGTGTTTTGAGAGTACTTTGCTATACTTGCATGGAAGGCAACTGTAGATGTTTATGCGCAACTTTCAGATTTGCGTTAGAATATTGCGAGTTACTGTCAACTGTAGTAAAGCTGTGGCTTCAGATCTTGATTCACAAATTCTCCTAATGTTAATATTTGCTATGCTGGGAGTTTAGAGCAAGAACATGACTAAAGGTTTACAAGACTTGTGTAACCATGTGGGACAGTGTCATTATGGATAAGCAAATTAGCTCTGTTTAAATCTATGACAATACTCCTGTGCATAGAAGCTGAGTTTTAATTTGCATGAGTTGAAAGCTCTGCTTCCATTTGTGAGAAACTGAAAGACTGAAAAGAAGGGTGGGGGATAGGGAGCCCAAAATTTAACAGGAAGAAAGGAAGTGAAAAACAAATACTGGAGGTGAAAGAAGTAAAAAGGAAAAATGGGAAAGGATATGTAATAACTTTATTAGGCGCCTTGCGGAGCTGTATTTCTTAACATAAAATCAGAGTGGTTGAGGCTGGCAGGGACCTCCAGAAGTGGCCACTACAACCCCTGCCCAAGCAGGGTCAGGGAGAACAGCTTGCCCAAGACCACGTCCAGTTGGGTTTTCAGTATCTGCGTGGGTGAAGACTTTACAATTTCTCTGGGCAAGGCGTTACACTGTTCAACCACCCTCACTTTTCTTGCCTTAAAAAGAAATTTCCTTCCATTTTGTTAGTACCAGTTGAATCTCGTCCTGCTGCTGAGCACCACTCAGAGCAGCCAGGCTCCCTCTGCTTTATACCCTTTTCTCCTCCCTGGCTGAACAGTCCCAGCTCTCAGATTTTCTTTGTGTGAGCAGTCCCTTCATCACCTTTCTGAGCCTTTGCTGGACCCAACACAGTAAGTGAACGTCTGTCTTGTACTGGGAGCCCAGCACTGAACCCTACACTCGAGATGCATCTCACGGGGGCTGAGTCAAGGGGAGTCACGTCTCTTGACCTGCTGGCAACCCTCTTCCTGATGCAGCAGTTCTCGGGGACTAATCTTTGCAAAAGATCAGCTCTTACAAAATAAATGAATAACTAATTTTTTTGGTGACCGTGCCAACAGACTCCCAAGAGCACTGTGTGGTCTTGAAACTGTGGTCACCAGCATGCTGATTCCTCAGTGGGTGCAAGCCCACTGCCCACACTATTTGGTGTCTGGATCATTTGAATTGAGACTTGGATTTCTGAAGAAAGTGTTTATATTGCATCTAAATGTTAAGATGTACTTCTGAATATTTTTCACACTTTTGTTTTTTTTCCAGCTTGTGTATTACATTGTGCAGAGCAATTGTACTAGCTTGGCTCAGTGCACGTTACAAGCTCTGTAGGTGCTCTGAAGGTGGAAAAGAATGCTGTTTAGTCCTAAACCTAAAATTTTAGTTGGTGGGCAGGTTTTGGCTGCAGCCTTAATTTGCCATCAAGCATAATCAGGAAAAGTGATTTTTAAAACAAAATTTAAAAGCAATTCTTTCAGGGCTACCTGCGATCAAATCCTGCAGTTGTTCAGTCCCTACAGCAAACTTTGCATGATCATTGTTATTGACTCTTCTGAAAAGATCAACAGTTGAATGTTACGCAAAAATTTCAGTGAGTGTTCTTCCAATGCAAAACTTAATTCCGTTGTTGCTGGTTTGCTGTGGCTGAGCTTGTCTTCCCCTAACGCTTCTGTGGCCAAAGAACTTGCGAAGACCTGGGGAAAACGAATTTCAAAAAGATCTCATTGGTTTTACTGAAGGATTGGGTTCAAACTCTTGCATGTACATATATGTATGAGGAAAAACATTGGATAATCAACTAACAAAAAGACTGACTATAAATGTATTAAGGGAGAATTCATTATAATTACACCAAAATGCCTAAACTTGTTCCGAGGAATTAGGTTCTTTCACTAAGTCTGCATTTGCCATGAAAGAAACAAGCTTGTGTTCTTAAATTCTTACTATTTTCTTACCCGATTCCATACTTCAATTGCATCTTAGTGCAGAATCTCCTATAACTTAGATTTTTCTGTACTCTTCTGCTTTGCCTGAATTAAACTCAGTTTATCCAAGGCTGAGTAACAACACCATGTGACACGCACCAATAGCTTTTCGCAGATGCATTCTGCTTTAATTGCCATGTGTCAAATGTTTCCAACCAGCTTGTGGTCTGCAGAACAAATTAAACATCTCCATGAAGCAGTTAAAAAAAAATATCCAAAACTAGACTAAACTTGAACTATGAATATATTAATGAAAATCTCAATCTGTTCACGGGCATTTTGTGAGCAACAAAAAGCAGCATTAATCAAGTCAACTACTCGCTTTGCGGTTTTCACTTGACGATAGGGAATGTCACAGCATTTGTCCCTCTAAATTCTGGTAGTAACACAAGCAAGGGAACTTGATTTTCAGTTTTCTCTTCAATATGTCTATTTCTTATAACTTTTACTTGAGCATAGACCTTTCTACCTCTGTAGGTCATAAGGAAGAAAGTGTCTTTGTTAGCTTGGGCAGTGTTAGAAAAAGCAGCCTGGCCAGTCAGTTAAAAGGCGTATTTCCCTGCTCCTTCTGGATGAAAACAAAGCCTGGCTCTGAAGCATGCATCCTGCCTATAATTCATGCTGAGGGTGTCAATCAGTAAGCTAAAACGTCCACAGGTATCTGCGTCGGTGTGTGTAAAATAATATTGCTTTTCATTTTCTAGTGAAGGGCATTATTCCAGTAATGGCACCATTCCCAGTATCCTTGTGAGCTTGCCTAGGAGTAAAGCGTAGCTCCTGAATATAGGTCAGAAAAGGACGTTGTTATAACTAGTGTCCTTGATGGAAACTGATATGTGCTGAATTTGCAAAAAGTCTGAGTTCAGTGTCATCCGTTTTCAGTATTTCCCGAACAATTGATTTATTTCACATTATTAATGAACTTTGCAGCAGTTCCACTTGTCAGGCCTACTCTGCAGGGGTCAATAATGAGAGGAAACCTGATGTTAGTGGATCCAGCTTAAGTGATTCTGTCATGCTAACGATTCAATATATCAGGACAAATGTCAGCTCCTTCCAATATGTTAATTCCTCTGATCCTATTTGCATAAACTACAGTCAATGAAATACAAGTTCCCCCTCTAGGATAGTTAATGGAGATTTGTAAAGGATTTTTAATTTTTTTTTTCTGACTTTCTAAGAAGACTGAGGAGAATGGGACCTCATTCCTGAACTCCGTACGTAACCTGGAAGCAAAGATGTAGCTTTACTTGAACGCGAGCTCTTGAAGGAGCAGGTTTAGCTACCTGATTAGGTGATAGCAGAGATGAGGACTGGACAACCACTGTACCTGATTTTGTAGGTCTCGGAAGGGATTGCTCAGGAACCAACCAAGCAGAGCTTGTTGACTTCCGGCCTCCTGTGCACAGAATAGAGGATTAATAGAGGATTAACCCTTCAGATTAGTGTACACGTGAGACTGTATTTTCCTAGCCTTTCCGGCAAAAGTGTTGCCAAATTCTGTGTCCTCATAAAATGAAACTTGTTGTTGACAAAGTACCCTCAGTAGCTCTGCACTAGCAAGCTTTCAGCGCATGTGCTTCTGGCTCTCCAATGTGTTGTCTGAGTTCTCAGTTGCTTAATCTGAAATTTTTTCTGCGTTTAGTGGCATGAAATTCTTACCTGTGGCTCATTCCGAGTTCTTCAACATGGCTGAAGTGGGGCTCCTGTGGTTTGCACCTGAGTTTACCATAGGGATAACCTTGTTTTTTCCTTACAGTGCTGGGGTTTTGTGCACCAGTTTGCCTTTAGGAATGAATAAATAATTTATGGACATCAGAAGTAGAAAAAAGTTTCCCTGTATAGTTGTGGAATAGATGTTACTTCTCATGCACTTTCTTGTGGCCCACACGCTGCTTTCCTTGGTACCTGAAGATGCTACAACATTTTAGTAACTTAAACATTTGTCTCCACAAGCAACTTTAAAGGCATGTATTTAAAACAAGGTTTCACTGAGGTTCTCTGTCATTACTTTGCTTCTGCCAAGATTAAATTAAAAATTGAGGGGTTTTGTATTGTACTTCCTCTCTTCCCTGGGTTTTTGAGATGATGCTCCAGTGTTTAGCAGCAGGAATATACATGTGGAATACTGATGGTTGCAAACACCACGAGGGGAAGCAGTCTTTCCCACAGAGTGTTAAAGTTTCTCAGAACAAAATAAGATAAGTAGCCTACTGCTTTGTTTTCTTCTACTTCCTCTGTATATGAAATCACTCTGATAGATCTGCAGGAAGAGATTTAGTTGCAGATGGCAGAGGTCAGTGTATTGTGTATTCAATGTAGTCAATAATAAAGTCAGGACTTATGCTAACTGAATGTTAATAAGGAATCACAAGGACCTTGGAAAGTCATTATGTCTGGTCATTTGCTTCACAATATTGCTCCAAACAGGCTCTGGAGGCCAATGCAAGGGGATTTAAAAAAAAAAAAAAAGTCTAGAGGAATAAGGGAAAGCAGAAAGGCTAAAAATAGAAGGTTCGTGTAATGTGCAGCAGACCATTGTAAAGACAATTTCAGAGTATGGTTGTTACACAGTGAAGAAAACCATATTACTTCATTAAATGACTTCAACATTGAGCCTCATCCTAGTCATCCTTTCTCCCCCCAAGGTTGCTGTCCTGTTGTCCTAGAAGATCGTGATGAATCTACGTGTTTTTCCTGTAACAGCAGAAATCATAGCTATGGCTATAAAGCAGAAGTGACACAAACTACATTCAATAGTCAAGATTACAGATGAAATAGACACAAAACAGAAGTGGGTTAATTCCTGTAGCTCTAGATACTTGGGCAGAAATTTTGTTTGTTGGGATTTTCATGTCTGAACAATTCAAGATTTATCCTAGTTTTTGGGTTGGGCTCAAAAGGAAAAACCTTTAGGCTACAGCAATACTCAAGCCAATAGTCTTTCCTTCCTGCAAACCAAATATTTAGTATCACTTACATTAAGTCATCATTACTTTGCTCCCCGACCTTGAAATGACCAAAACCGGAACAAAACCCCCAAACTGAATCATTTAATCTCACCCAGACAAAGCTCTCTTTGGAGAAGTAGTGTCACTGTACTTAATGTAGGATCTTGGCATTGCTCCTCGCCTTTATTTCCTGAGGCTGCTAATGAAGGAAATATCTTTCATGGCATTATCAATGTAGTCAGTGAGCACCCAGCGGATGTTGCTGCCCTGTGACATGTGGTTGCCCCACTTCTTGCTAGTTGCTCAGTTGAACCTCCAGCCTTTATCTTTTCAGTGAGCGATGACCAGTCCTGCAATATACCCAGTTCTACTACTTGGCTATGCATGATACTGTCTCTGTGCCACTGGGCTGGCCTCCACTAGTTAATTTATTGCAAATGCCTATAAAATGCATGTAAAAGGCAGATAGGTCTGTCATAAATCTCAAAGAATTAGCTTAATGCTCTTATTGTTTGCTGGTTGGGTCCATGGGCATAATGTCTGTGTGTTCATTATAATTTGGTCCAAGGGTAAGAGTTCAGTAGACAAAATTGCTGGTTTTGCAGCCCATTCCAGTATATTTACAGTGGAAAGGACCAGTGAAGTTGTTAATATTGCATTGAATTCCATTACTGGACAAGTTTCAAACCCTTTGCATAGGACACCTTAATTTCCAGCAATTTTGCAGTAACGAGGAAGTTCAGCCTTTGTACAGAAAGTCAGTGTGGGATCGTAGGCTTCAGATGACTTGGGGTTAGGAAAAGTGATAGTCTCACTTATGAATACGCTCTAGTCAATGAAGCTATGTCCACAGTTTAGATGAAGCAGATTGAATACCGGAAATACGCAGCCTGGTGAGTGACAAGGATTCTGTTGGGATTAATTCATTTTGCTTGTCACGTAGAGTCAAGATTTGGGCAGAAGTCTTTGCTGCTGCCTTGTCCTCCTGAGCCATGAGTGACTTGCACATTTTAAAAAATGTTGCTTGTCATCAAAAATATTAGGACCTGCAAAGCATAGTATTTTTTTTATTTGAGGCATTGAACTTCCTTACTCAGCTTCTATGCAAAATTGAGATAAATACAATTCAGGCTGAGTTTGACCAATCCATCCTCTTGTAGATGTGAAAATGGGGAGTGATTTAGCTCATTATCCTGAAGACAGTGTGAATGTTGAGCCTTTCCTTTGAAAGTGTTGGGTATTTCTAGGGAGATCCACCATGTTGGATAGGTTAGAACAAGAAAGTCTGTAAAACCTCTGCCAAGGGCTCATCTTGTCAGTGCTCATCAAAGCAGATGGTAAATATAAATAACCTGTGAAGCAGTTTTTATTTAACCTATGCCTTCCACTTTAATCTTCACTGGAGCAATGCTGGTCCATCACAATTTAATCCTCAAATATCACATCCTTGTTATACTGAAAAAGCCTTTGGGAAATGCCCTGCATGCTGATCTACAAAGGGAGTAAATGAATAAAAAAATTACTAAGTTGTCCCTCAAAAAGTTGATATTTACTGCTTTGCCACTATTTGTTAGTGCTCAGAGGAACATATCCAGAGTATTCAAATATCACAAGAGCTTAGTATTTTGGTTTATGCTGGAGCCTTGATCCGTCGAAATGCTTAGTGCCCTCAGCTTCTATACAATTTCCTCAGAGGAGAGAGCATGGAGGCCCTGGGTTGCAAAAAGCTTGTGTTTTCAGTGACATTGTCTTCATTAAATTCTTACACGTAAATCCTGGATTGTATTGTGTGTGAAGGGCAGTGAGGGATGGAAGCTTTAATGAGCATGCACATCCTTTTCTTGCTTTTTTGCTCAGTGATCCTTCATTTGTTAAGGAATTGGAATGTTTCAGAGTTCCAATATGTAAAACTATGTGCATTTTTAACAAACTCGGAAGTGCAGAGATTAACTGCCTCTTTCTGCTCGACCCCAGGCTAAACGACACATGCATGGTGATAAAATTAGAATGAAGTACAAGTTTCTATACTGCAGTCAAGGTATAGAAAGGGTATTTAGCTTTTGTCACATCCTAATACTTATAATGAAAATGTGACTGCTCTGTTTCAGATACCCTCTATCTCGGAATAATATGTTGGCATACTAGAAAACTTTTCAGGAAGATCTTACTCTTTATATCTGTTTCCCCATAAGACTCTGAATGACAACATATTTAAGCTTTGGAGATGCAGCTGGACTTAAATCAGTGTAGTTTCACAGTTTCATTGATTCTTTTTATATTATTATTATCATTTTTTTATGGATCTCATTTCCATGCAGTGTGGTACAAAACAAATACCAGGCTTTGCATCTACCCTAACTTACTATGGAGAGCCTTCTGTCACTTGAGAGAAGGAGAACTCAAATAGCCCTATAAACATTTTGCAAACACAGCTAATGAAAACTGTCTTCACCATCTCTCAGGTAAACTCCAGTTGTACAAGGTTCCTTTTACTTTGGGGAATTTTCCCCTTCCACCCAAACGGACCCAATCACATAATCCTTTTCCTATTCCTCCAAAAAAACAACACTGCATTGAGACACTGCAGGATGTGAGAGGCCACTATTGGACATCTCGCTTCTGAGTCCCAAATTGTGAATGGACTGAACTGTCTGTGACTGTGGGTCAATGCAGCCTTGGGCAATCCTCCTTCTACAATTTCCTAGTGGGAACTCTATGATTGTCTACTGTTCCTAAAACATGGAAATTATCTAGTACACTAAATATATGTCAGTGACATACTTCTATGCTACCCTGGTTAAAATAAATGTAAGTGTTTCAAATATTAATGCTCTTCCTCTACCAATTATTAGAGTCAGTGGGACTTAGATAGGAACTCCTCGCAGGATGCAGCTTCTTAACAAATGGAGACATGAATTGCGGTAGACTTCATGAGGAAGCAAGTGCAGCACCAAAAAAGCTGCACAAGCCTCCAGATGTGGCATGGTGTTCAGAAGCAGCAATCTGTGTATCAACACTCCCTGCACAAGATTGAAGAGCAAGTTTCAATTATAGTCCTTTTAAAAACATTTGGAAAATGCTGCTACTTCATGCCTATTGATTTCCTTCTTGAAATCAATATTCATATAATGAGGTCTGATGCATTTCTGACCTGTGTAAATGCAGTGAATTCTTGGGGTGGGGAGTGGTGGGGGAGAAAACTCTGGTAATGGAAATTTAAGGATCTGTCTTAAACCTGCATGAGAGACAGGCACTTGAAAGATGCCTCTCATAAGGCAGAGTGTGCTATGGTATACTTAGTTTTGACCTTGATTACGTAGGCATTTTTAGGTATGAGACAGGGTCTTTGCTTATGCAATCACCTAGCAATAATCAATAAAATATATTGAGGTCATATTTACTTTGCAAATCCTGAATGGTACGAAACTGGATAAATGCTTGGATGATACAGTTGGTCACCATCTCCACTGCTGAAAAGGTGAAAATGAGGACAGTGAATATAAGAGCCCAAGAACACATTGCTCTAGAGGGATGAAGAGAACTTGAGTGTAGTCTGCAAAGCTGTGCAAGGTAAACTTACTAAATGTTTGGTTCAGAATACAGCAGGGGGTTCTCATGTGTACGTGGATCAGGCTGTAGCTTGTTTGTGTCTTTTTTTCTACTGTGGTCTTGTAAATAAAGCACTATAGAGAGATCTGGGGTATATGTTTGGCACTGTTACTGCCCTTCTGGACAGATTTGTTCTGTGCTGCTGTCTTGATCAGTAAAAATAGAAACACTCTCTTTGTAAAGCTCTGACAAATAAAAATTGTGGAGAGGAGTCAATTTTCACTTGTGGTCTACCTAATCATAGAATCATAGAATCGCCTAGGTTGGAAGGAGGGACCTTTCAGATCATCGAGTCCAACCATCAACCTAACTCTGACACAAACCACCACTAAACCATATCGCTAAGCACTGCCTCTACCCGTCTTTTAAATACCTCCAAGGATGGTGACTCAATTGCTTCCCTGGGAAGCCTGTTCCAATGCTTAATAACCCTTTCAGTGTAAAAACTTTTCCTAATATCCAATCTAAACCTCCCCTGGTGCAACTTGAGCCTGTTTCCTCTTGTCTTATCACCTGTTACTTGGGAGAAGAGACCGACCCCCACCTCTTTACAGCCTCCTTTCAGATAGGTGTAGAGAGAGTGTCCTTTTCTCTAGGCTGAAGAACCCCAGCTCCTTAGACTTTATGCTTGTTTAATACCTCTTCCTTTCTTGTCTTGGGAACCAACAGTTGTCTTAGGATTCTTCTTAGTGGGTTTTGATGTTCTCTGTGTTTACTGCTAGCCTGGCACAGCTACTCAATCAGCTACAAAAAATAACCACTAAAGGGCAGTTGCAAATGAGAGAGCTAGAACAGAAAATGCTCACTTTCTTTTTTTGCTCATCAGGCATTTTAGCAAACCAAACAGCTAAAGTAAAAACGTGGGCCTAAATGAGACTTCTGACAGTACAGGAATATACAGGTCCTTCACTAGTTCAGGCACACCCATAAATCCTGCATTAAGCCCAAGATTGTGTCGCTGCTTTGCAGTTTCTCTTCTTAAGACAACCCAACTCTCATTTAAGAACATGACATTAACACAATCTATCATTTCAAAGGAATTGGTTTTAGTGGTGCTTGGCCTCATTGCTAACAATGTGAAGTTCATCAGTAGACTGAGTTTATCATGCTTCAGTTTATAGCAACTGAATTTTTTGGTTTTGATTAAAAGCTAAAAATCTACCCCAAACCTCTATGTTCTCTTGGTAGGTGATGATATTACTCCTTATCCCATTTTACCCTGCTGCTAATTCCTCTTAGTCCTAAATCACTCGTATATGTTGAAAAGCATAATCCCTAAAATAGTTTTGGGAGTACCTGTATCTGTTTTCAACTTAAACAGCTGAAAGTACCTGCAAGGAATAAGTAGATCAGTGTCTTGCATTACACATCTGGGGCTTCCTCTTTCCTGCTATTGGGGATATTTGCACTACCGAGATCTCCACTGAGGAAATATTCCAGAGTGCTTCTAAGAGATAGGTTTTAGTTAGGGAGTAGACGATACAATTATCTTTATAGGGCGTATATAGATAGTCAGGAGACTCAGGAATCACATGAAAGAACAGAATCAACAGCTCCTTTAAAGCCTCATTCTTATGAGAAGTTACAGTGGGAATAATATTGTTGGTTATTTCATGCAGTGAAATAATGATGCAGTGGTAAAATATTTATGCCATTTTTAAGTGTACGTGGAGTCATAGGTCTCAGACAGTTCATTGAGGGTGGGGCAATCATATATTTGATTTTCTCCTGATAGAAAGAGGCTGATTAGGTAAAGGTGACTTGGTTATTTTTCTGCCTTAGTACTGAATGATTGGCTAGCAGTAGATGTAATGTCTCTATTTTCTGCTTTGTAGTAAGCAGCTTAAATTACAATGTTCTCAATTACAACAGTCTAAGCTGTTGATCTAGAAGTAGTTGAAAATGGAATGAAAAAGCTGAATGGGATCAAAATTGATATACATTTCTTAATGCCAAATTGTGACAGACTAACTTGACACCTGTCTTTAATAAGACGAGCTCACTGTTTAGCAGATAAAGGAAGTACAACAGGTTTCCCACATGGGAAATTGTTAGTGAAGACAGACAACCACAGTGGTGGATAGAAGTGCACGGTGGTCAAGAAAGCAGTTACATGCCACTGATGAAAAGGCAGCGTGGCTATAAAGCTCAGAGGAAGGTTGCTAAGGTTTTTTCCCATCTAGGATTGGTCTTTGGTGGCTCTTGCTCAAATTTTCATCAGTGACCTTGTCAGCACATTCACTTTTTGTGCTGAAGCTGGAAAAATGTGGGAGTTAACAGGAGAGCTGAGATATCACAAGTCAGAAGAGGAGGCTACTGAGCATTGGAATAAAAAAAAATAGATGGCTTTACAACAACACAAAATGCACTCAGTGCCTTGTATACTAAGTACGTCTGTAATAAGGTGAGGAAAATACGATTTGTGGATGGCTGAATATAGGGAGGGAATGAATGATAGGATGGCTCTGGGCCATCCAACGTGAGATGGCTGTAGGAAAGATGACTATTGGTCTTGCCAAGGTGTCAATTTGTGGAGGGGTGAGGTGATGCTATTGTACTGGGCACTTGGGAGAGCTCACGCGGAACACATGGTACTCTTCAGGTATAGTGCAAAAAAAGATGAACTCTCTGTGAATTGAATGCAAAAAAGAGACCTGGGAATAATTAAAGAACTGATCTGACTAGCATCCCAGAACTGAAAGAGCACGGCCTGCTTAGCCTAGCAGTATTCAGAGGTGATATCATTGTTTCCTATAAATCTATCAGGAGAGTGAATTTCTGAAAGAGAAGCTAGTGTCAGCACAAACTCGTGGATATAAACTGTGAACCGATTTCAGCTGGAAACCAGGAGACTTTTTCGTTGTGCTACTGCTCCTTGGGATAATGAGGACATTTCTCCTTCCAGCTCCTTGCAGTTCTTACCTAGGGGTAGGACTGAGCTTGGCTGGTGTATGAGAGGCGTGTACCTGAACTACTGGGTCTAAACTCCATTGCCCAGTGGCAAACTTTAAAGGCACGTGAGGAAAATACCTTAAACTATTAAACTATTTAAGGGCCCTTTACTGAGTGGTCAACTCTCTCCTCCCCAGCTCTTCAGATGAGGAAGAGCACCGTTCTAACTGAAAAACCAGTCTGGCTCAGAAAGGGGCCTTGAACGCAATTAGAAAAACGTGGACATCACATGGAAGACAGCGGAAAGCTGGTGGTAAATAACATAAATCAGAAGATAAGGATGGTAGAAAGTTGGCATGGAAGCAAAAAGGTGCAAGGAGAAATGTGTGGCTGGCATACTTAAGGTTAGTAAACACATCTTTTTAATTGTGTTAGGAATGAAAGATATCTCAGGAATAGCATTGGTCTGTTGCTGGAGGGAGAATAAAACTGGAGATAAGAAAGCAGAGCTTATCAAGCAAAGTATCTACTCTGTGCTTGCAGTAAAGGTCACATGGTCATCATGTGATGTTGATCTGGCTTTCTGTTCCGGCAGTGTAAGGGTTGTAATACAGCAGCATCGAGGTGGATGCTTCTTAATTGCGGGGGTAGGGGGTGTCAAGGCTCCGCTAATTTGCTTTCCGAGAACAGTACAAGAATTGACCGAGGACTTGTTTGGTAATAATCGTGAAATATATACTTAAGTTATGGTGACGCTCATGCTTGGTATTCGCATGAGAATTTGGAGAAACTAGGATGATGTGAAGTTAATGCAGCGCTTGGTATTGCTTGAAACACTGGTAAGATTAAGTCTCAGAAGGTATTTCTGAGCAGCTGCTCATTCCCGAGTAGTGAGTGAGTTGCCAGAAGGGATCCATTGTGGTTGATTCTTGGCTCTGAGACATTTAACACTACTAGTGGTCTGGCAGGAAGAACGAGCCATGGCAGGTGAAATTTTCAGCAGGGGACAGACAGACACCTGAATCACAGGGGGGAAAGTCACTATGTGGGACCGAATAAATGGGACTATGGGAGAAAATAGCTCTAGTAGCAATTCACCAAAACGGTTGTATTTTTTTTCACTCGTGCTGTTTAAAATCAAAGTGTTTTCTTCAATTAAGCGTGCTTCAGACAGCAGTCATGTCTGATGCCTTTGTGGAACATATAAATAATAACTCTGAAATCATCTGCTGTGGGTTCAGCTTGTGTGTCATGTGCATCTCCTCCAGATGCTTGAATATCTCGTGTCAGTTGAGAAACAAACTGCAAGGGTTGGTGTTGACCTGCTGTTAACACAGTAGCTATTTGGCTACCTAGAGGAGGGGCAAGTGTGCAAGCATTTGCCTTGCATGACTATTAATGCTATAGATTGTAAGGAATAATGGCTTTAAAACTCTTTCATAATGATACTAGTTAGCAGGGGGAAACAGTTTACTGAAGTGACAAAGACAAGACAATTTCTGATCTATTAATGTCGCTTTCAGTAACAGATGTTGAAAATCATTAATGCTCTCAATGTAATTGGGATGTTTGTCTGACCTGGCCTTATATGGTACGGTGAAATCATTTTTTACTGTCATAGAAGGCAACTGATATAATGAGTCTCAGTCTGAAACCTGAGTGGGACTGAGCTAGTTGGTTTCTGGCCAGTTTCCATGGAGTTGTGGGAATCAAAAAGCAATCCCAAAAGCTAAGTTTGGTAAATTTAAATTCTGCAAGGGGGAGACTTAAGCAGGGGGAAAAATAATCCAAATTGGATAAACTGAAAAAAAATGAAAACCACCAGGGGACTAGCGAGTTGGTAGTAATCAGTATCTTTTAAGCAGAAGGAAGTTAACTGAGATACCTGGCATGGCCTTTCTTCTTGAATTATATTTCCTATAGTAAGGGGACTTCCTTTGCAGAAAGTTGACTTAAACTGCTGTTTCTGAGCAAGGTCAGTGGTACTGACAAGGCACTTGAATGTGTGACATTGGGGGCTGTTGTAAAGACAGTCAGTCCTGTGGGACCTCGTACTGACAAACAAAGAAAGTCTGGTTGTGGATGTGAAGGTCGGGGGTAGCCTTGGCTGCAGTGACCGTGAGATAGTGGAGTTCAGGATCCTGCGTGGAAGAAGCAGGGCAAAAAGTAGAATTACAGCCCTGAACTTCAGGAGTGCTGACTTTGGCCTCTTCAAAGACTACTTTGAGGGATCCCACGGGCTAATGCTCTAGAAGGAAGAGGGGTGCAAGAGAGCTGGTAAATATTTATGCACCACTTTCTCCAAGCTCAAGATCGGTGCATCCCTAGGAGCAAGAAATCAGGCAAAGGAGGCACCTGCATGGATGAACAGGGAGCTTCTGGATAAACTCAGATGGAAGAAGGAAATTTATAGAATGTGGAAAAAAGGACTGGCCACTTGGGAGAAGTATAGGAGTGCTGTCAGAGTATGCAGGGATGCAACAAGGAAGGTTAAGGCCTGCTTGCAATTAAACCTGGCAAGGGATATCAAGGACAATAAGAAGGGCTTCTTCAAGTAGATCAGCAGTAAAAGGAAGACTAGGGAAAACGTGGGCCCACTGCTGAACGAGGTAGATGCCCTGGTGACGGAGGATGCAGAGAAGGCAGGGTTACTGAATGCCTTCTTTGCTTCAGTCTTTACTCCTAAGGCCAGCCCTCAGGAACCTCAGACCCTGGAGGTAGAAGAGAGAGCCTGGAATAAGAAAGACTCTCCCTCGATTGAGGAGGATCAAGTTAGAGATCGTTTAAGCAAACTTGNGCTTCAGTCTTTACTCCTAAGGCCAGCCCTCAGGAACCTCAGACCCTGGAGGTAGAAGAGAGAGCCTGGAATAAGAAAGACTCTCCCTCGATTGAGGAGGATCAAGTTAGAGATCGTTTAAGCAAACTTGACCCACAAATCCATGGGCCCTCATGGGATGCACCTGTGAGTGCTGAGGGAACTGGCAGATGTTATTGCGACGTTGCTCTCCATCATCTTTGAAAAGTCATGGAGAACCGGAGAGGTGCCTGAGCACTGGAGGAAAGCTGATGTCACACCAGTCTTCAAAAAGGGCAAGAAGGAGGATCCAGGAAACTACAGGCTGGTCAGCCTCACCTCCATCCCTGGAAAGGTGATGGAACAGCTCATCCTGGATGTCATCTCTAAGCATCTAGAAGAAAAGAAGGTCATTGGGAGTGGTCAGCATGGATTCGCCAAGGGGAAAACATGCTTGACCAATCTGGTAGCCTTCTACGATGGTATGACTGGCTGGGTGGATGAGGGGAGAGCAGTGGATGTTGTCTACCTTGACTGCAGCAAGGTTTTTGACACAGTCTCCCATAACATCCTCATAGGTAAGTTTAGGAAGTGTGGGTTAGATGAGTGGACAGTGAGGTGGATTGGGAACTGGCTAAATGGCAGAGCTCAGAGGGTTGTGATCAGTGGTGCAGAGTCCAGTTGGAGGCCTATAACTAGAGATGCTCCCCAGGGGTCAGTACTGGGTCCGGTCTTGTTCAATACATTCATCAATGACCTGGATGAGGGGACAGCAAGTTTGCTGATGATACAAAACTGGGAAGAGTGGCTGATGCACCAGAAGGCTGTGCTGCCATTCAGTGAGACCTAGACAGGCTTGATAGTTGGGTGGTGAGAAACATAATGAAATTCAACAAGGGCAAGTGTGGAGTCCTGCACCTAGGAAGGAATAACCCCATACACCAGTACAGGTTGGGGGATGACCTGCTGGAAAGCAACTATGTAGAGAGAGACCTTGGAGTCCTGGTGGACAGCAAGTCGACCATGAGCCAGCAATGTGTCCTTGTGGCCAAGAAGGCCAATGGCATCCTGGGGTGCATCAAGAGAAGACTGAGAGGGGATCTTACCAATGCTTATAAATATCTAAAGGGCAGGTGTCAAGAGGAACGGGGTCAGGCTCTTCCACTGGTGCTCGGTGACAGGACAAGAGGCAATGGGCACAAACTGGAACACAGGAAATTGCACCTCAACAGAAGGAAAAACTTCTTTACTTTGAGGGTGCCAGAGCACTGGAACAGGCTGCCCAGAGAGGTTGTGGAGTCTCCGCCTCTGGAGATATTCAAAACCCACCTGGATGCGTTCCTGTCCAACTTACTCTAGGTGAACCTGCCTTGGCAGGGGGGTTGGACTAAGGTCCCTTCGAACCCCTACCATTCTGTGATTCTGTTAATGATACACAAAGCTAGGGATGAAACTTGCACCCCAGTGGTTGCCATTCTACTCTTCCTTTTTCAATATTTCGACTTGTGTTTGTAGCTAACATGTTCTTGCCTGGCTTCTAAAGTTCAGGGTTGTGGTTTTGATTTTCTGCTTTTTTTTTTTTTGGTTCTTCTTGAACAAAGTTGGTTGCAGAGCAACAGCTTTTTTGTTCTTACAACAAGTTGGGTGCACCTTCTGGGGACCTATTCCCTGCAGCTACCCAGGAAACAGGGACATACAGCTGGAGTAAAGCTTTGCATGGGCACTAATTAACAAGCCAGCAAAATGCATCTTGTTTTTAAAAAGCTGTAAATGCTAAATATGGGGTCAATCTTTTAATTTCAGAAATTAAGGGATAAAAGGTACCACAGTGCCCTTAGGTATTTTTGAACAGCTTGTGAATGTAGGTATAGGTGTTTAATCCCAGAATCCATTTAAAAGGGCTTAAATCCATACATATGTACAAATGATGAATTAAGTGGATCAATTTTGCCTTATGTGTATTCATCACCATACTGTTCATTAGCTGAACAAAGAAAATAGCTTCAAGATTTCAGATCAAGAGTCTATCAAGGTTTGGCAAGCTGAACAACTTATGCAGAAGCTTGGCCTCATGGGACACGAATGGTCCGGAGTGACCTTGAAAGCGTGATTTTGCAGGACAGAATGGGCAGGAGTGTCATGGCTGTAGGGCTGTGTGAGTAGGTGGAGGGGCTTGGGTTTGTTAGCTGAACTGTGCAATCAGAAAATTCTCTGTGGTCAGCCCCAGAGTACAAATGCCCTTACTCAAACAGAATACCAAAACACTGTGAAAAAAAAAGAAACACTTCAAAACTGTGTACGCTTTTCAAAACACTTTGCAAATATTAAATTTTACTTAACTGTGACACATAATAGGAATTTTAAAAGGTATTTCTATACATAAGTTTACAGCTTGCTTCAGGAAAACAAGGTGAAAACTACATTATACTTGAATATGTTCCAGTCAGATGCCTAACTTTCTCACGTGCACCTGCCTACAGCTGTAGGATAGCAGGTGGGGCTTAGGAACGGGCAACAAGGGATGATTTTTCAGAATGTTGAGTTTAGCAGAGTGTGCAAATCAAATAAAATGGCCTTATCTGTAAATCTTCATTCAAATACAACTAAATTCCATCATTGTTCAGTACTGGCAAAGGGAACTTGCCTAACTTACCTTGTACCATTGCCTTTCGCTTCTGGTTTGGACCAGATGGCTATAAATGGCTCTGTGGCTTTGTCTAGTACCATTTGATATAGACTATATAAAAAGTCTTATGAGAAATCATTCAGCTGGCATGGTGAATTAGAAAACAGTAGCGTGAGCAATTATTTCTATTAGAGTAGTAATAATGCCCATGGGAAGCTTGAATTCATTTTTTCTGGTACTCCAGTGGAAGCAGAATTTCTGCTCTCAGTCTGGGTTGTGTAAGCTTGCCTAGAGGGCAGCGGGGGGCGGGGGGGGGAGGAAATAGCAGAAAACAGGGGTTGAAAGGAAGGATTACTATTGTTCTTGTGTTGATGGGAGTGGCACCCAAGAGTGCCACAGCATAGGATGAACTTTCATCCTGACTGCAGTTAGTTCTTGCCCTGCTTTTTGACCTTTGTGTCTTCAACTCTGTATTGTGTTCTGTCCAGATCTGAAATGTGGAAAGGTTTTGGGGGAACTGTTTAATGATCTGCAGCTGAAAAGGGTTGCTTAAATGGAAAGCTTTATTCTCACTGAAGCTCATCTGATGCTGCCTAGGCTGAGAGATAAGAGTGGAAACCCTTCGACAGCGTTTGAGAAATTTAACTTGAATACGCGTTGGCATGAAGTTTGGAAAACTTTTTCCTGATATTTTCAAGCTTGTTTTCAGAACTAAATGGTAGAAGTAGGTGTAGGTAACTGAAAGCGGTCTGTCGAGCCAATAGAAGAATTTTGTGTGAAACTGGTGGATAAGCTCGGAAGAAACAGCACTATTCATAATTGTTCCAATGAAGTGCTGCTAAGAGGAGGCATTCAACTTGACCCACCAACATCTATACTCTGTAGCTGTACTGCAACTCAACCAACGTCTCTCCATTTCATTGTGTAATTCATCCCACCATCATCACAAATCTAAACTACACTTGTAACCTCAATATGCTGAATTGGCGATAAAATCAAAGTGGGGGGAGAAATATTTTTTACAAAGAACAGACATTACTCCCTTTTGACAAGAGACAAATGTTTCATTCAAATGCTGCATTTCGCATATTGGAAACAGTAATGAATTCTTGTGCACCTTTCTCCCTAGTTCACAATGTCAGCCCCAGGCGTAGAGGCACTTCAGGCTTTTCTTACAAAATTAAATTTAATGTTACACCCTCCAGTGGAATGATGCATAAATCAAGTGTTTGATTTGCATGGACTCTAGTGAACAGCCCCATTCTGTGCAAATATAAACCCAGTCTTGAATATTATGTCAGGGACAGGAACAAAGCAATCTAGGGTTTCCAATGAGAGTCTGGTACCAAGTGTAATTCAGGCTGGTATTATGTTGCTCTCATGTCAAGGCTGTTATTAAAATTCTTAGGTTTTGCCTCCTTTTTTTCATCTCAAAAGAAAATGTTTTTTCTGACCTCCTTGTATTTTGGCAAACCAGTATACACCAGTGCTGTTTATACACTGTCTGTGAGGAGCTGAGATAGAATTGTTGGAGGTTTTTAGTTTCCTCTTAGATAAGCAGTGAGGCTAGCAGGCTAGAGGGGTAATGAAAGAAGGCAAAGCAAAGATGACCATGGAATAAAAATGCAAATGGGAAGAAAAAGATTAGGTAGCTTTGTAGCCTTTTTGAAAATAGGCCACCTTCCATGTGAGTATTCAGAACCTGGACTAGGTCAGCAAAGTTAAGGGACTAGAAGGCAATAAATACATTCTGCTTCAACGTGCAAACGCATTTGTGTTCAACGCAATAGAAATCCCTCGGCAGGGCTTTCTCGTGGAGCCAGGCTGTTAGGTACTGTGCTGCCATATGTTTATTACAGCTGGATGTTCTGAAGTTCTTCATAGTGGTGGTTGTTTTAGTCCGGTGAATTGTAAATACCATTCCTCACAAACTCTGCTGAAATTTTGATTGCTTTGCGAGCCTGAAGTTTGTCGGTGAGAAGCTGAGTTTCTGTATGACGAATAAAGTGTTTCCACAGTACACGTGCATTGGGATGGGGTTTCTTTATGTGCCTAAATAAGTCAGAGTCTCGTGCATTCACCTTTCCTCGCCCCCCCAGCTTCAGTTAAGTCTAGGAGCTCATCCGTTTTTCTTAGCAGATGCAGCCTGGGGGTACCCTGCAGGAATTCATTGCATGGGTACTAGTTTGTACTTGGCAAGGATCTGCCTCCTAGTATTGCAGGACTCTGGGTTATGATAACGAGAGTGCAAGCAATAACTCTTATGATAAAAAAGAAAATCTACCATTCCATTGGTGATCTATTTTCAGTCTCAGTTCCAACTGAATGATGCCTTCCCCTCCAAACTGTGGGTAATATAGTAAGTGGTAGCATGTGTCATAACTTATTAAACCTACTTTCCTTTAGCTTCAGCAATTAGGCTTTCTTGCATTTACTCACTTGTGCAGTAATCTTACCTTAGACAAAAACTTATCACGGTGGTAAAACATAATACTGGATTACTAATATAATTTCTATTTTAACAGTAGATATATAATTCTTAGCAACTTAGTCTTTAGTTTAAGATTTACCTTTAGTTTTACCTTTGTTTCCAAACAAGCAGTGCACAGTTTTCTTGGATCAATCACAAACTACCAAGAAATCAAACCTGAACTTTTTTCAATTATTCTTCAGTAAAGGAGGTCAGACGACCTCCTGCTCAATCTACTTGCCAATAACCAAGATCTGGTTGGGGCTATGGTAGTCAATGGCAGTGTTGGCGGCAGTGACATGAACTTGTAGAGTTTAAGATCCAAAGGGTAGTGAGGCAGGCTAACAGCTGGATGAAGCTCTGATTGCAAGAGAGTAAGCATTGGCTTTCGAAGGATCTGCTTGGCAGCATCCCATGGGAAGCTGTTCTGTAGAGCGAATGAGTCTTGGAAAAACTATCTGACCTTCAATGACAGCCTTCTCGAAGCACAGCCAACTTGGGTCCTGCTGTGCTAGAAAAATGGCAGCTAAGGAAGGTGGCCAGCCAGGTGGGTGCAATGGGGAATTCCTGTCTGAGCTGAAATAAGAAAAAAAAAAAATAATAAAAAAATCCACATGTGGGAGATAGAAGTAGGGACTAGCTACTGAAATGTATAGAAGCATCATCCATAACATTAGGAATGGATAACTAGGCTAAAATTATAATTAGGATAAAACTAGGAATGGTAAAATTCAGTTGATTTTGAACTGGTGGGGGATGTGAAGGAAGAAGAAACAGTAAGAAAAGCATAGTCTCCCAGCTGAATGGGGTGGGCAAGAAGTGAAGAAGGGTACAGAAAAGGCCGAGGTGTCTGACACTGTCTTGGCATAGTCTTTGCTGGCAAGGTTGGGCTGCAGGGCTGGTTTAGGAAGAAAGAGATTACCTGCTTCAGAGAACTGTATAATGAGCTATTAACTGGATGTAGACAAGCTTCCGGGAAGGGATAGGATAGGATGTGCCTGTGGGTGCTGAGGGAGCTGGTTGATGTCACTGCAGTTACTGTCTAAAATGTTGGAAAGATTATAGCGATTAAGGGAGGCCCCTGACGGTGGAAAAGGCAAATGCCCACTTTAAAGAAGGAAAAATAAAGCAAGGACTAGGGTCTCACTAATTACAAGCTTGTCAGCTTTATGTTGGGCCAAAAATGGCCTTTTTGTGCATCCCATGAATTAAGGGTCCTTATGACTGCTACAAACTGGTTTAAGTTCATATTATAACTTGCCCTGTTGATCTTTGTGTAAAGGTTTTATAACTTGATCTCGGATCTTAGGAGTCTGTACATCTTAACTTAAAATACATTCAGAAGCTTTTTTCTGCTCATCTGTGAAAAACGCCCCTTTTTTACCTTCCTGTATATATATCTCTTGTTATATGATTTCTAGCAGTATTCATTGTTCTCTTATCACCTGTACTGTTAAAGGAAGGCACTATGAGATGGCTGTGGTAATACCATGTATGTTACCTGTTATGCAGTGTAGACGTAATATTTTAGGCAGAGGAAAAAGAGGCTGATGCTGACTTGTTAAGGAAAAGATTGGCATTTCTGATGCTAACTGGGAAGATAAAGCAGTCCTTCCTTGCTTGTATACCAGCTAAGGTTCAAAGGTATCTGAACGGCAGTACAATCACTGTGGTTACTACTGACATGAGAGTTTTGTGGATGGTTAAAGGCAACAGGGGAGTAAAATTCTTTTTCTGCCCCAGACAGGCTAACGTAAGGTCTGGTTGCTCAACTCTGGTCAGAAGTCACCCTGGAAACCTTGGGCACTCAAACTCCTCCCAACCCTATATATCTCCTGTGATACATCTCATGTATTTAGAATCCCCTTTTCTTGTGCCATTATGGTGCTAAATGATAAACTTTCCTTACAGTGTTCAAGCTCTTGTTCTGTGGCTGATATCAGCTTGTTCTTCATAGGATCTTTCACAAAAAGAAATATCTAGTTAGTTTGTTCATATAGGTCTTACTTTTCATCTCAAAATTGAGTGCTGGATAAAGCACGCTGTTGAGGGTCTGTCTGCTGGGAAGAACTGGCAAAGCCGAACGTGAGTGCCACTGTAAGTGCTGAGGAGGGAAGCATAAGGCCAGATCTCACTAGGAGGCCTGAAATCTATTATCAGTTATCCCTGATGAAATCCCTTGTAAAGACGAAGAGCTCTCTTGGAGGGAGGGACTTAGACTCACCAGTGAAAAAGTGTATTTACGGCCATCTGCGTGTTTTCGAAGATGCTGGATTCCTAGGAGCTTTTAGAGTGCTGTTGGGAACTATACTATCAAATGCTGAACATCCGCGAGCACACCTGCTTTCAGTGCTTAAATAATACTTACTTTTATGGTAAAATGCACAGGACACTTGTGAGGATTGTCTTTCACCCCCATACTGACTTCAAAGTCTGTTTTCTTTGACGTAAGGACTGTTAAACTGAGTTATGGGTAAATAAAGTGTAGTAGTATTATTATTATTATTTAAAGAAGCATAAAAATAATTTTATTAGCCTAAGACATTAACAGTTGAATAAGAAAAAAATAAGATCCAACCCAGAGTATGGCACATACCTAGCATTATAAAATGGCAACAGGCTTTTCAGACTTAATAATGCATTGAAGAGTGAATTTCCAAATCACTTGAAATTTTTTGCCTTATTTTTCCCAGTTTGTACAATGGATAATACGACGGAGTGCATGATGTTTTCCTGCTGCCACATGGGCAGTTATGTATTTAACTCACTGTTTCCAAAGCCCTTCATTGGGCCGTTACTATACAGGTGTAAAGTAGCACTACTGTTAGCCACCTACATTTTCCTTCGGTAAGCATTTTCGCTGTGAAATGTATTGAAAACATTCTAAAAGGACAGGGCTTCCACAGTATGACCTTGATACAGCAGCTCACTTCTATTTAATTATCCTCTACTGATGTTTATGGAAGTCAATAGGATATGCTCATTTTCCTGTATTAAGTACAAGTTAAGTGTTCCGATGGATTGGAATGCTTTTAATTGTGTATTTTAAGTTACACACCTGCTGAAGTGCTTTGCCGAATTGGAGCCTAGGCAACTTACTGTTTTGGTTGTCATAATCTATGATGGAAGTTGGAACATTAACTAGATATTCTCAAGCAGGTGAGTGATGTCAGGTGCTTATTCTCTTCGTCTTCAGGGTTTTTTTACAAGTATTTTAACCTCAAGTTCTTAGCTTACTGAAGTAGTTGCTGTAGTTAGCAGAGATTGCATCTGCAAGAGGGATGTGATCTGAGCAATGAGGAATAAGATGAGGGCGTAGGTTAATCTTTGGACTAATAGATGATTCATGATATGAAAAGGTTTGAGATCTCAAGTGCCAGGACTTGTGGAAAATAAGGGCAGCTCTGTTGCTTCATGTCGGTGAGAAGGTTACATTGCAATGGGGTTTGGTTTTGATTAGGGAGATGTTTTTCATGCTACAGCTGTACAATCAGTGCTAACCAAAGTAAAAGCTTGATGATTATCTGTCACCTTGTTTTATTATAGAATTGAGAGTGGCATTGGTATGATAATAGTGTGTAGTGAACTCTCTTCATGTCTCTTGCCTGGCAGAAAGAGGTGTGCTGTACTGGCTTCCTTGAACTCTTTCAAGTTGATCTACTTTGATGAAAATCTGTGCTTTTTTTGGCCTAGCTGTCATGGCTGCAAGGTGAGGATGAGGGATCTTTCAGGAAAGGCGCTGGACTGCTTCAACATGAAAGGCAACTGAGTTTGTAGGTCTGCCACAGACCTTCTGTAAAACTTTTTGGGAACTTCCTACATAGTTACGTCCGTATGTGAAATAGGCAGGTAATAATTTTGTCACATTTGATCTGTTAACTATGCGTACGCATCTTTGGATGATGACTTTGTGTCATGCTACACTTAATAGGGCTTCAGTATTTTGGGTTGGGGTCCCAAAGTGCTTTTTATGTAGATAAAGAGAGAAACAGACTGTCAGTCTCTATGGAGACCAATATTTTAACTTTTAAGTTTTCTATCTGTCCATGAGTGCCTTTCAGGGAGACTTAAAGCATGCTGGAAAAAAAAGATCATCCAGCTCCCCATTGAGATCAAGCAGTCACCTTGAAAGACTTTATAAGCTTATCAAAAAAAGTGTGGTTCTTTATTTTATAGGAAATCTTGTTGGGAAACATCCAAAACTTTATGGCTTACAGAACCACTTAACAGTAAATAAAACTTTAGTTGCTTTAGGATTTTTTAAACATGTCATCTAGTTAATAACTGTGATACATGGACATACCTAGGTCTGTAATGCACTTTCAGAGACTGACAGATCTACCTGTTTTGGTAGGCTTGTATGCAACTATGAGCATTCTGCAAATTTTGACTTGTACAAAGGACGTGACTATTTTGATTACTGGGAGTGTGTAACCACAGGAATGGTCATATTGGAAAATCAACTTCATCAAATGCTTCGAAATTCTTCCATAAGCTGGCCATGTGCACACATTTCCAGGCTCCTGCTTTTAGCTCACATCTCTCTTCTCTGCTGGGTTTTGGCTACTGTTTTAAAAGGCAAGAGTTTGGCATCTGCACTTTGAGAAGAGGTCATCTGGTTGAAGATGAAGAAGAGTTGGCACCCTTTTGTCAGAGCCAACGAGGCAACTGTTCCTCAACAGAGATTAAAGATTTTCGTTTTGAGGAAATCAAAGCTTGATGTAGGATTTTGTAATGCACTTGGAAATCAGGACCACGTCAGATTTCTGTTGTCATCATCATGATGAAGGGAGGATGTGAACAGTGACTCTTGTCTGGATTGAACACATAATAAATAATGCTGAGGGTGGGAATGTATTTTAATCAAAGTGGGGGAAAATTTCAGCTTAAAAAGTTAATGTAGAAAAAAACCTCTGTTTTTATCCACTCTACCTAGTAATGTAATATCATAAAGTAGCAAAGGATCTCATTCTTAATACAAATGGGGAGAATCCAATTTACTTCAAAGAACAACCTTAATAACATCCTTGGAAGGCCTGACTTGCTTTCAGATTTTCTCATATGAATGACGATGTAGTTTAGGAATGTCATCTCTAATAAGCTTGCTTTAAGTTGGGAATCTTGAACCTCAAAAAAGAATAAAATCAATTTAAAAGAAAAAAACCCTCCCATCAGCTTCACCATGCAGGATCTAATCAATCCATGCAAGTGCATGTGCTGGTGCAGCTGGCTGAATTGCATCCCCTGTAACCAAGTTTCTTCTTGCAGACAGAGAGTACAGTCCTTCCATCTTTGTAAAGGGGTCTTTAGCATATCTGGTCTTTAAAGTGGTCTTTAGCAGTGA
Source organism: Stercorarius parasiticus (assembly GCA_013396915.1). Classification (NCBI taxonomy): domain Eukaryota; kingdom Metazoa; phylum Chordata; class Aves; order Charadriiformes; family Stercorariidae; genus Stercorarius; species Stercorarius parasiticus. The sequence continues at coordinate 121,965 of VWZL01002650.1, read as the reverse complement.
ATCAGAGAGTCCTGGCTTTTAGAGCTTAGAAAGAACTTGGCTCAGGCTATGTAATGATTTTTGCCTCAGCAGTTTTCTTATTAAATTCTTGTGGAAAACAACTGCGAGGTTATTCAGTGAAACAAGCACAAAATATACCTACCCTGCTAGCTCTGTGCTCTTATATTCAGTCATGAAGACTAATGAACAGGAGACAATTGCTGTGGTAAAATCCAAATGTAGATATTTGCTGTCCTTGCTAATGGGAGAAAAATATAGTATGCCATTGGCCTACAGGCTCCAGCTGTGATTCCTTTGTAACTTGGAGTGCATTAAAAAAGCTTCAGTCAGCAAGATAAGTTAATTTTTTATGACCTTTATAAACTGTTTTAGCCTGGAACTTGGGAACATCTCTTTAAGATTAAATGCTTAAATCCTTTTAGCTCAGGATTGCTAAGGATCTTGAGGTCTCCTTTGTTTCAGAATAAACCTCCAAAATCTATGTAGAAATTCTGTTTGTGACAACTATTGTTAAAGGAATGATTAGCTAACGTGGAACTCTAAGATTTTTAATGGTCATATCACTACGATACCAATCTAATAGAGGACAGCTGCTTTCTTTTAATGTAGGACTTCTCAGGGTGTGCATGGTCACCAGTTGCTGTTCCCTACACTTGCAAACAGTTGGAGGAACAAATTGACTTGTCACCAGAGTCATTTTGTCCTGCCACAGCCAAAGAAATTGAAGAAAAGGACATCCTTCTCTTCTGTGAAAGTGCACAAGTGTAAAACACTGGACTGCTTTGAGAAATTGCACTGGAACTAAGCTCACAGCACATCAAATGAAACAGGTGAGAAAATGTGACTAAGACTTCAGGTGGGCTATTTTGCTGTCGCAGCTCAGCTCCTCTTTAGTGCTTTATGTTCAAAGTTGGCTTTATACATATCTGCATTTCTTCAGTTGTACCAGAGGATGGGTTATGTCCGTGATAACAGTACCACTGGAACAGCCTACTGCATTTCAGTGAAGCTAGCCTCCTATGTATAAAAAGCTATTGGCTCCTTGGTGTGTGGGTTGGTTAGTTCTTAAACTAAGCTATTTCCATTTTGGTTTGATACTTAATGCTGAAAATGACAAAAGCAAAATGGCAGCAGTAGAATATTGGTGAATTAGGCAAGTATTGTGTGTTGCCCCTATTTAGGGGATAGGTTCAGGTAAAGATTCACTCTCCAGAGCTGGATGCTGACACTGTAATCCCCTGGGTACTTTTCCAGATCTGACTGAATGAGTTTTGTAACTAGAAATAGTATCTTTAATCAATCAAAAGCTATAAGTGGGAAAAATAACAGTGATGGGGAGAAAGTGGCTTTTCCTTGCCTAATTGAAATCTGAGATACGGATGAGTATATTAAAGTCTAATATTTTTCTCTCAACTGCATCAGTTGGTCTAATGAAAGATTTTATTCCACCTAAAGACCTTGCCTTGTTTTATTCTCTGCACTGACCATTAAAGTGGGCTGGCTTATATAGAAACGTTTCTTTTTTTGCCATGTCAAGCTAGAAGAGGTGGATTCACCTGTTCTTTATGGTGTCTAGAATGTTGAGCAGCTATCCTGGATTGCATTCCATGGGATCACAGGCAAATAGTTTAGGATTTTGCTTTTAACTTAGCTGTATTAACTTCTTGGTTTCTGAGGTTGATGTTTTGCTATCAATTGCAAAGTCAAGAAATGTGTGTATTAATCATCTATTGGAAAGCGTGGTGGTTACAATACTGACTTCAAAGTAATTTAATTTTTCTTTCTGGTACTCTGAGACTCCTTCTTTTTATGTTGGTGGGTTTTTTTGTTGGGGGGTTGTTGGGGTTTTTTTGGGTTTGTTTTTTTTTTTTTGAAGGCTATAAAGGGTATCCCATGATTGCTATTTAATTCATTTGTAGTTTATAACTTGATATCTTCGTTTGATGTAAATTGAAAAACCTACTTCAAGACTGAATGCCAAAAAGGACACTAAGGTTTTGTACAGCATTAGCAACAAATGGTTGTGCATGTTTTTGTGGAAATCCGCTTTTAATTTACATACAAGAAGCATCTCTAAATATAATTGATCTAACAAGGCATGACTGCTGCTTATACTTTCCAGGAGTGTTCTTTAGAGAACTGAAGACTGACTAGAAATGTACGGCTGCATCATTTTGTGCAGAAATCTGTACCTTCTGCACACTGCTGAACAACACAAAATGTGTTATTGATCATATACATGATTGGATGGAGGTTAGTGGAGGGGATACCCTCTGTAAATTTCCTTTGATCCTGCTAAATGTTGTTACCAGTGTGCTACAGGAAATAAGTGAGTGTAATGATTTTAGAGTGGTGATATTGTTGGCTATATCAAAGATGAAACACTGCCTGTGTTCCCTTAGCAGACTTTACAGTAGTGCCACCATGAAAGATCTGAAGATCATTATTTACTGGAAATAAAAGAACAAGGCAGAAATCGATTACTGCGACACTAGATTTATGTCTCCATTGCACTCTATATACATCTCCTATTTGTTCTAACTTCATGGAAGGATATTTAATACATAATGGAAAGAGGCTTTTGCTTTTGATTTATTTTTTGTTTATTATTTTTGGCATTCCTTGGAGAAATTCTGGAAATCAATACTTGGATGTAAGTGTGCCTTGGATGTAGGTAGTGGGAGGCAGAGGCAATTGATGTATCTGTGCGTTTTTGCACTGACGTGAGTATTTGGCTTACGCAGTACTCTGTTGTCGCAGTAGAATGTGCTCAGCCTAAGAGGGGAGAAAGTCATATTTCTTCCATCACCTGTTTACATAAAATGACCCAAGAAGCATAGGTAAATTTGGGTAGTTAAAGCCTGGAAATCAGTCCCACTGAAGTATTTAATTGCAAGTGTAAATATTTACTGCATCAAGATGAGAGATGAAGACAAATGTTCTTGATGATGAAAAACCACGAGCAGAGATTGTCTTAAAAGGAGGCAGGGAATGGGAGGGATGCCAAGTGCTGAGAAATTTCAAGTGAATTCACAAATTGCATGAAAATGGACATGGCTTTTATTTCTCTACTGTCTTTTGACCTGTTAGGTGGCGCTTAGTTGACTTTTCCCTTTGTCCCAATTTCAGTTGAGCATCTTAGATGTTACAGGTCCTGCAGGTAAAGGAAAATGCAAAACGCTGCTTTTCTTAAGATAAAATAGTGGGATTTGTTTTAAAAATTCTAAAGTTGGTCACATGCTGCAGCAGAAGTTGCTATTGAATTAGACCTTATAGAGGTATGAAAGCAAAGTCAGCCTGTTGTCCCTTGAATACCTTTTGGTAAGATACAAGGGGTGACCAGTGGGCGAGATAAGGATAGGATCGACTGCCCAGCTAGCTAGTGCATGGTAAGGCACAGACCAAAGGCAGTGATGTGAGGTGTCACAACTCAGAGGGCCACCCAAAGTACCCAAGAAAGACCACAACACGACCTCAGATCCCCTCTCAACAATGCTGTGCTATCACAGGCTGCAAAACATGAGGTTCTCCACAGAAACAACCCTCTTCCCCAAACAAGCACATGCTTTGAAGCTTGTTGTTAACCCTTTTTTTTTGCTCTTAATGTCTCATTTGTAGAAGGACCTGTTAAAGCTTGACTTGCCTGTGTATAGTCTGCATAAGATAAGATCTTTAATAGTGTTCAAGGCCCTTGTGGCAGCTGTTGCTTCCCTCCTGCAGAGAAGATTTTACTGTTGAGGACCTGCAAAACCAGCGACTGGACCGGTCACTGAGGTGTGGTAAGACCTAGTCTGGTAATAGTCCCATTCCTGCTCACTGTGTGGTATGCAAGGTGGAAGGAAGGGAAAAAGCTCTCTTGACGCCTTCACCCTCCCCCAGTTTAAAATAAGGAACCTGAATATTGTTGGTTCAAATTATGATAGCAGTGAACGTAATCTGTGGATGTCTTGCGACCATTCGAGTTGTCAAGGACGGTTGGTTATATGAAACAGCACTGGGCTTCACCCAGAAAAATATCTACTTTTCCAATTCAAGGGCAACTCAGAAACTTTGTACTTGCACAGCAATGTAAAGCACTAAAATGCTTCCCCTTCTGCACAGACTAGTTTGTGACAAGGGGAAAAAAGAATCATGCTGATTCCCAGGTTGACATGTTTATTCACTTTATTCCTTGTTGGGCTTTAGTCATGAATATGAGCAGCAGATGGCCAACAGCAATAGTTTCGTGTTTTTCCTGTTCAGCATTGACCGGCGATCGCTCAGATTCTGGCTGTCCTCTGTGGTTGTGCAGTTCTGAAAACACCACTACCTTGCTAAAACATCTATCAATAACAATTTCTAGCTGATGTATATAGCTTTATGAAAAAGAGCGTCAGCTGGAGTCTAACAATGTGACTCCACCAGGGCTTCCCATAGCAGCGTGATCAATATCCTCAGTTAAGTTTATGAGGATGCTGTGGAACCCTCTCAATGCAGTGGCATTCTCTCCAACCTTTCTTGTAGCCCATCAATTACAGATTAAAAGGTCAGTCTTGCTGTAGGAAAAGTCTGTCTTCAGTAAAGATTTTTTTTTCTGCTTTTCATGCTGGGGGGTAGGGGGAGATGTTTGTTTTGGCAGGAGCTGTTCCCTTATAGCAAACCTTGCCAAAAGAGCCTATTTCTGAATCCTCTCTGGTAAGTCAGGGCTATTTTGAAGTTGGTGATTATCTGCTCCAAGTAGTGAAACAGCCAGTGGTGATGCAAAATCTGTACCGAGTTGGCAGGGAATAAACGGAGCTCAAAAAGTAGGTGCCACATTACACTGCTAACAATTTTCTGCTTCTGAAATGATTCCAATTTTCTCTGAAGAACTCCATGAGGTTATGAAGCCAACTGTGAAGAGACCGCCTGTCTTGTATGTGCCTTAATGTTCTCTATGGCCTGTGAGTACGCAAAGCTACTTACGTATTTAGTTGTCTGAATACAGGCAAAGAAACAGCCATGGTGCACGTGGCTTGATGTTTTTCTACTCCAGCCTTAGCTAGGCCAGAGGCATGTCTCAACCTCTTTGGAGCAGAGCTTTTGGAAACCCATTTCATTAATGGTCAGTTATTTTGAAAATTGTCAGCATTGGCGTAGCTCCATTCAGCCTGGTTCTCTGACTGCAAGTAGGAACAGTTTGCCCATCGCTGAGCGGTTTTGAATGCAGCGCTCTAATGTTTTATTGAAAAACTGTCACCAAATGCATATGCCTTCATGTATATTCATAACTTACTTGCAAAGTTCAGCAAATAACAAAGAGGATGGAAGGAGAGGAGGAAATACTAAGTATTTCCTCAAAAAAACCAGTGGCAGTGGCCAATTACTTAAAAAAAGCAGTGGCAGTGAGTAAATACCTTTTTCAAAAAAATGTGAGTAATCCAAAGGTAACAACTTTAGCATCTTCTTTTAAAAAAAGGCAGTTTATAACCCTGAATTCTAAATGAAAGCTTTCTGGGCAGAGTCAAATCTCACTCTGGGGAAAAACTGGAGGAACCCTCCATGTTAGGCTGGATGTGAGTGCAGTGGTGATGTTCTTTCACTTTTTTTTTTTTCCCCCCTGCAAACTAGATGTTTTTGTCCTGTACAACAGCTTTTAGTACTGTGACAATTTACCTCCTATACCTGGAGGGTTCTGAGCCCCACCTTCTTCCACCCTATGTTCAGGGTAGTTGTCAGGTAGAGACATAACCAGAGAGATGGTCAAGATGGATCAAGTGCATGCTTTTCATCTCTTTTTTTGAGGCTGTACCCTTACAGTCAGCAGCTGCCAGTGGGTTGCTGGCATTGGGCTGTAGGTAGGATTTCATTTGGGTAGCGTAAATGTACAAGGGAAATGTACTGAAGGAAGGGATTTATGTAACTAGTACGTATGTTGATGGTAATTTCATATGAGATCTTCTTGTAGGTTAAGTTAAGTGGAAGCTGCTGTTTGTTAATGGCTTGCCGGCCTCATGATTCCATGAATGGATTTATTACGACTTACTACTCTGAGGACAAGTGCCCCATTAGATTTGCTTCACAGTTCCTCTACTCAGGGAAACCTGGCATCAAACATGATGCCAAAAACCATCGGAGCTATTCCCAGGGCAGGCAAACAACTGTGCCATCTCTTCTGTCGGTGCCTCCCAGGAAACCTGCCACAGCACAGCCGGACCTCCGCCCTTCTCTCTTGTGCTGTTGTGACAGCCTTCCTGTCTCACATAGTTTGCTTTTTTGCAGAAATAAGCCACAGGCAATTGGATTCCAAACAATCCCAGCCTTGAGGTATCTCTAAGGACCAGATTTTAGCAGTTCATTCTCACTCAGTCAGGGGATGTTGGTACAAGAATATGAGGCGCTGGACTGGGGGTATTGGCCCAACCAGCAGGTAGGAACTGAAAGGACTGGGAGAGAAGGCTGTGGAGAAGCTCCTCCACCTCCGTCATTTTGCCTGTCACTGTGGCCAACTCATTGCACCCTTTCTGGGTGCTTACGCTTCAGAGAATAAGCACATTCATATTGCAGCTGTCCTGCCTTGCATGGCAGTGATTAAAGGTCCTTTTGGAGTCAGACTGGAATGAGAGCTGGACACACATCGTATGACCGGGTCAGGGAAAAAAGGTAGCCTCTTATTGTGCCCCATCAACCAGGGATGGGGCTACCACCCAACCTCAAGAGGGGAGGGTGCAGAAGTCCCTGCAGAAAGGTGTTGGGTTCTGAGTTGGTGTTTGTTGTTTTAGGTTTTTTTGTTTCCTTTAACTAAATGCAGAATTTAGTTCTAGAGAAGCCTCAAATGATTTTACTTCAGTTTACCAGTTTTAGGGCAAGCCATAAAATATTTCGGCTCTATCAGCTTAGAGGTGACTGTAAACAGGTGAAAATGTAGGATAAAACAGAGAATTAATTGTAACCACTGTAAATTTTGCTCATACATCTCAAGTGCTATATCTGTGTGAATATCTCTGTGTATGGGTCTATATGTTTTCCCCCATCTACACCGTCATCTTGCAGATGAGCAAATTAAATTCAGTTCCAGGAGGGAATACATTACTGCCTCTAGATCATCCTCTGTGTTAGAAGCCTGGCACAGTTCCAACTTGGATTACTTTTGTCTATTTTGGTTTTTTTGCGGGGGGGGGACGACAGGGACACAAATCCTTCTCTTGGAAGTACTGCCATTCACATGAGGGGTGACGCAGGCCTTGTGCAGCACATGGCGAGAGGTAGGCTGTTACATGGCAAAACACGTCTGCTAGGCGTCTCCACACAGTTTAATGAACTTTTGTATGAATGTGTTTGAAAAATCACCAGGTAGGTACACCTGTGCCTCAGGGAACCGATCGTGTGACATGATGGCTGCTTTTGTAAGTGAATGAGTTGGGAATTAGTCATGCCCTACATGTTAGTTGTTTATAAGTACTTAAAACTACTAATCTGAATAATCGCTATATTCTGTTTTTCAGAAGTCAGAATTCATTTTCTGGTCACGTGAAGCAGTAATTGAGAATGAACACTGTATGTGTTTTTCATAATATTTTACATTTGTAAGCTGCAGGCAAAACCAGTTGCTGTCATAAAGACTAAATTGTCCCTGCATGGTCTCACAGCTGGGACGGCAGCAAGCGCTGGCTAAGCAGAGCTTACTTGTTTGAAGTGCATCTGACTCTTCATGTGGGCCACGTCTTTAAAATGAGAGAGAGGAGAACTTCGTCAGTGACAGAGTCCTCCTTTGTGTTGAACTTTTACCTGTAACGAATGACTTGACTGAGATGAGCAATGCTAAACCCTGGCTCTTGGAGCAAAAAGCAGTGGCCTGTGCCAGCATGGAGCCCGGTGGCTTCAGCAGGTCCTTTACTAGGTATCACTCTACCTCTGCACAGGTGTCAGTGCACACAGAGGTCTTTAAACATACTTGTGAAATGACAGTGAGGGCGTAGTCTTAAAATACAATAGGCAGAAAGCACCACAATTCGAGGTGTAGATGAGCGGCGCAGCATTTTCAGTACACAAATGTTTGTGAGAGGAACTAATAGCAACTTGCTTCCTGTGATATGGTCCCAAACAGGACAAAGACATCCTCTGCTCTGAAGAATAACTAAAGTACCATTTTCCCCCAGTAGCTCCAGCAAGCAAGAAAAAAAATACCACTGTAGCAGCCCCTTAATTCTGTCACCGCCTAAAGACAGGAGGATTTGCTGGAGGATAGTTTGTTAAGGAAGGATTTCTGACAGTGTAAATGAAGGTAACTCTTCCCTGGCTCCCTCTGCTTGCAGGCATCCAGTTCAGGATGGACTGTCTGTGATACCATGGTCATAATTCAAAGCCTTTTCTAAATAAATTATAAATAAAGCCAGTGAAGAGTTAAATGCAGCATATATTAGATTTCAGTGATGAAGCCTCTGATTAATATAATGAAAAGCCCGGTTTAATTGCATTACCTTCCATTAGCTCCCCTCTTCCTTTTTTTATAATTGTTTCTAAGGCTCTGTGTACCTCATCCCTACTGGGACTTTCATCCCACGTTTAGTCAAGTGAGATTTCTGCTTTCAAAACTGCACCTTTCATCAATCTCCTATTAATTAGCCAAATGCTGCATCATATTATACATTGATGCATTCTGTCGAGCGTGTGCCATAATGAGAGGAGAGCCCGTGGTCCATCCAGGCTCCTCTCAGGAGCTGGTCATTGGTATTCCAGGATAAGTCAGCTTACTGTAATTTGAAATTGGTCTGCCGTCCCATTAGGAATCTGCCCGATCAATACCAAGTGAATTAGAGTTTCAGTGATCTGATTAACTCCCCATTATTTTCTACCCTGGCTGATTTAGAATGCATGATGAGACAATATTCCAGTTTCTTTGCTTTATCCCAGTTTAAATGAAATATAGACATCTGAGGAAGCAGTGGCTGCGCATTTGATTTGGCTGTGCTGTAATAAAGTCAAACACTGTAAGTGTCTGCCTCGCCATGACAGCCGGGAGCGAGGGCTGCCATGCCACACGGAGGCATGGCGGGTGGCCAGAGGGGACAGGGCTTTTTCTCTGCACTGCTGCTCCTTCCTAGCTCGTCCGTTCTGTGCCTTGGTTGAGCACAGCTGGCTAGATGGTGCTCAGATAGCTACACATTGAGTTGGTAGATGGCCATACCCCTCGTGGTCCTGTGCAAGTAATGATCTGTGTGCAGGTATGTGCTTTCCTGAGTAGTAATCCAGGGTTCAGAAGTGGAAAGCTCTGTGTGCAGTCCCAAATTTTGTGTGAGCCTGAGACAGGGCCAAGGCCTAGAAGATATGCAATGGAAATGGGAGGTACGCTCTGAATTCGTGTACGTTCATGGGATCTCTGCTGTCACAAAAGAGGAAAGTTAGGAAATCTCATCAAATTTTGTTAGGTCGTACGTACTTTATCGTCAGGACATGGATGATTATTTTGAGCAGCTTGTACATGCAATCCCTAAATGGAGCTTCCAGTATATAGCAGCATGAAACAGGACCAGGAAAAAAGGCTTCATTTTGTGAGTCTGGAAGGTAGCTTTTAAGGAGAAAGATTGCTGGCCTTGATTCATCTGCTAATTTTAAAGTGATGTTAATAAGTCCTACTTATCATCTCTTTTTTTTATTCTTAAATTTAAATTTCCAATATAAAAAGACTTAGTGTTTTTACTGCCAACTTCCTCGGCAGTGCATGTTAAAATTGGCCTGGGGAGACAGTGGTGAAAGAGCAATCCTGGTTTGCTGTAAAGAACTGAACAACTTGATAACCTTAATGCCAACTCTGTCTCAGTGTTCACTGCTCGTGGGGCCATGGAAAAGAAGATAGTCAGAAAAGATTTGCCTGTGTGATAGCCAGAGATGTTTCAACAAGTTATTCCTACCTAAACATCTTGTCCCTAAAAAATCAGGCCTTGCCAGCTACATATATGAAAGACAAAAAAGGGCAAGGTTTCTAATTATGCTTTGATACGCCAAAAGAGGATTTGAACCCAAAGCAGAAGATGCTCTGTTTTAAAATGTACAGTCTTAATGTACCAGTAGACCAGAATTACAAAATACTTTAAAAATCAGAAAACAATTTAGAGAAAGCTGCAGATGCGTTTATTTTAGGAGACAAAATCTTTTTTGCGTTCCCCTTCAAGGTGTCATAGAGTCCTAGCCCCTTTAATGTATTTCAGGGCATAAAATAATGAGCAGTGTTGCACATTCTGTGTGCTAATAGGCAAAAAATGGGTCATAATCTGCTTAATATGTGCAATGAGTATATTAATATTAATTTATATCTTTTACAAATTAATATAGATTTGCTGAGTAGTACATGTGTAATACATAAATACATACATAAAAGTTTAATGGGGGCATACTCTTGTACCTCCTGCCAGTATTCATTGACCTGATTTTAGCGTTTCTTTATCGCTGATTCATAGACAGTTTATAGGTTTGTTGGTTTGTGTTGTAGTTTTTTTTTTTTCAAATGAGAAGAGAAAATAGAAAAGAGAAGACTTGCAACTGCTGAGAATTTGAGTCATCTGTGGGCAGCGAACCTGGAAACTTTGACTCTCCAGGTTAAGCCTCTGTTAATGCTCTTCAGAGGTCCTGGGGCAGGACACCACCGATGGGATAGTAAAGCTCTGCACGTAGCCCACTAGAGGGTGACAAAGCCTAATGTTAGGAACATGGAGGTGACATGCTCCCCTGGGCATCAGGGGTCTAGAGCCCTTGGCATCCTCCTTGCTTGCCTGGCGTGCACTCTGTGGTCCACCTGCCAGGCTTAAAATGCCCATGTCTAATGGTATAAACCATCCCTGCCTGAGAAACATGAACTGGACCTTCAGCTCATGGGTAGTAACGACCTCATGAATCTCCTCGTAGCATCATGAGATGGAGAAAGTAATTCACACTCTATTTGTGCTAAAAGTTATGGGAAAAATACTAGAGCAAGTGCAAGACAGCTGACCCGATTCACAGTGCCATGGGCAAGGACTGAGAGCTGTGCATTGGAGGGTCAGTTTTGCCAGCAGATGAGACAAGGTGGTGTGGAGAAGTGGCCTTAAACTAGTTTGGTGAGGCAATAGCCCATTGGCCTATTCAAAACCCACTGAAGCTGGTGGAAAGATGAGCTGTTGACTTGGCTAGGCTTTCAAACATGACTGCAGCAGAAAGACACATTGGAGTGTCCCAGCAAACCTAGCTGTCCCTTGGGCTGGAAAGAGACCCTGCACTGAGTTTTGGCTGTAGTGCTCTCAAGCATGTTGCCTCTGCAGAGAAATGCCATTTTATAGCATGACGCGTGACAGCTCTGTGAGAGACGCCTTGCCCTGCAATATGCCTCTTAAACTAGAAAACTACACGTTTTGGTAGTCGCTACCATGTCTATGCAAGCATTATGACTAAATCCCAGGTTTGCAACCTGTGTCTGATGCTCAGAGTAGGAAACTCCAAAATCTTCAGAGCAGCAGTGCTGAACTGGTCCAGTTCGTACACCCCACGTGGGCTTCCACGAGTGAATGGGAGGATACCACATTTCTGGTGGAGAAACTGGAAATGCAAGGTCTCTGCTAGATCTGAGGTGGAAGGAAGCACCATGGGAAGCTGGTAACTACCCAGGAACCAGGGGCTGAAGTGAAGCCTCACCTGACTTGCATTGAAAGCACCAGCAGGCTGTTAGGTGCCTTCCTCAGATGTCCTTTGTTGCCTGCTTATGCACTAGGCTTGCAGAGAGGAGCTGTGCCCACCCTGTAGGCTTTCATTGAATAGATACTTAGTTGAGTGTTTTAGATGTCATTCTTATGCTGAGGTTTCTTTAGCGTTTGCAGCATCATTCAGTGGGGTTGCAGGAGTTAGGTTGATGAATATGAAAATAACAAATTTCCAGGAAAAATGTTGTGAGGTCTGGGCTGGGCGTAACTTAATGTTCAAGTGCTATGGACCGATTCAGTATCTCTCAGAGACTGAGGAAAGAGAACTGGAAGGGGAGAGAAAAAGGTGTTGGCGAATATTCATGTAAAATGTAGTCTTGAACTAACAATAAAATAACTTTATAATCTAAAAGGAAAGTGTTGCAGTAGCGTGAAATTGCATCTCAAAAGGGCTAGTCGTCTTTGGAACTGTGGAAATTGTGAAATCCTAAATAAAAAATTTGTAGGATTTGAAATAAGTTTGTGATGGATTTCAGGTATGATTTACTACTTCAATGTTTTATTATTATTTCTGAGAAACCCATATAGAACTCTATTAATTAAAACTCAGACCGACACTTTGGATCCATAAGATTTAGGAATTAGCGTGATTTTATCTCATTAGTGCATTTATTGCAGTGTTCGTCCTTTTAATTAAGCATTAAGTCCCTCCAAGGTGAGTTTTATCATCCCATAATGCATCTGGACTTTCACTACTTGTCTAAATATGCATTAGGGGATGACAGCCACTTCGGAGAAACCTTAATTGTGTTATCACTGAAATTTGATTCTTTCATTTATCTATTTTTGGGTGATAGGTTTTAATTTCTTTACGGCCTGCTGCAAGTATGCAGGAAACATACTGTGATGGCAGTTGTGTCTAATGTCAGTGTTGCCCTATATGGGTAGGAAGGCTGCATTCAAAGGACTTGAGAAGGACCCGAGCCCAAGGCCAAAGAGGTCTTCCCACTGGTTGTGGTGGCCTTTGGAAGGGATCTAGGACATGGCGATGGGCTGAGAGCTGCTGGTCCTGCTTGCTTATTGTCCCAGGGAGAGGGCACACACAGCAAAGTGTGCTGGCACACCTCCTGTCACACTTGGGCTTTCCAGCCAGCAGGTGAGGCTGGTGGTAGGCTCCATCTGACAAAGGTTCAGGTTAAGGAGACCATAAAGCTCACATCTACCGAGATCTTCAGGCCTCTGCTTTCCATGTAAAATATTGAGGGATGGAGTCCAGGCTTCCGTGGCGATAGTCAGGTGTCATTTTCATGGAAACGAGTAGGTGTCTTGTATGTATGTACCACACATTTGTATGTATATACATACATGTCTGTGTATATAATGTATCTGTATATGCATCTAAAAGAACAGACCATTTTTGTCCCAGAGAATTTGCAGCGTTAGCACTTGAAGGACACCAGGTGAGCACACAAAGAAGTGATGTGTAGTGACAGAAAAGCATATTATAATGAAACTATAGCTACAGATATACACAGCTGCAAATACAGTCCTGTTTAAATAGTAGTTTTTGCAGTAGGGATGTGTATATTTATAGCAGGAGCCGAGGTGATATCGTCAGCCTATTTCAATAAGCCATTTTGCTGTCACCAGATGGCAATGTAACAATATTTCGTCATTATTTTGCCTTGATATGTCACTGCCAACTTGTGGTACTTGGTGTTTCTCTATAAACCCTAACTAAAGGAGCTATGGGTTGTTTTTTTTTACCAAAAAAAAAAACAAAAACCAAAACATTTTTTTGTTTCCATTTTACTTTGTTGCTAACTTCTTTATTTAAATAAACAGTTTCCTGAGCGCAGGAATTAAGAAATGAATTTTGCGTGGGAGTCAGCCTTGCAGGTCCAAATCTCCCAGGTCAAATAGAGAACCTCGTGATTTATTGTCATGACTGTTGTTGCTCTTAGCATTAATATGTGAATTATTTATTTTCAGTAAATGCATTATGACTGCGAAGTGGAGGAGTTGGGCAGTAATACAGATTTTTCTCAGTAAACAGAAAAGGCTGAAAAAGGGCAATTTGTTGATACAAGTCAGACTAAACACTCAGAAACGAGGCAAAAATATTGCTATTTGCCTGAGTTGTGTTACTTCTCGCTTAGTGAGAATTGTGTGTGATTTAATAAAATTAAATTTGGGGAGCTTGGGTAACATCTAGAAAATCTCAGCAAAAAGAGCTTCATTATTACTATGAAGCTTGGATATTCCTGTGTTTTCCTATCTAAAAAAAAAAAAAAAAAAAAAAAATCATCAATTTGTATTTTTCTTAACCCTAGTACAAAACATACCTTTAAAATAACCAGCACTAGTGAAAACTAAACAAGTATAGCAGTGTCAAAGTAGTATGTCTTCCATGTATAGAGATAAACTACATGTATATAATTTTCGTATAAAACCCTCTTCCCTTCTTTCTGTGGCTGTCTGACCCTGAAGAACTTAACAGTCTTCTTATCTGCTTTCCATTGGTCTTTATGTAATGCTTCTACCATTGCTTTGAAGGGATTTTTAACTGTTTCTTCTAGAAAGTCACTTCAAGTCTGAGGATGTAAAGACAGGAAAACCAAAAGCACAGTTAATTACCATGTGTAAAATCTCCTTATAAGAAAAATATCTTTTGACAGTCAGGTAAATTACGCAAAAAAGAATTGTGGCTCTCGGAACTGTTCTGTCCAAGCAGGCTCATAGTTTACTAAAACCTTCTCAGGCTGGCCAGGGTGTGTGCTCCTGGAGACCAATAGTGACCCATCCAAGAGCTGAACCCATCATGCATCTCCATCTTTTCCCCCAGACTCTCCTTAGGGAGAGTGTGTCAGTGTGTCCAGAAGGCAGTGAGCAGGCATCCGAGCAGAGGTCCTTAGCTAGAAGCAGACCTGCTCATGGTAAACCCAAATCTTAAGTTGATCTTTGGTAACAAGGCCAGGTGTTGAGAGGAAACATGGCTGGCCCAAAGGACGGATTTCTCTTCCCATTCCTGAGACATCAGAAAAACAAGAGTGAGCTGTGGGGAATGTCTGTGAGGTGGGAGCATGGGGCCAGCTTTGTACGTCACCCGGCATGGTCAGCAGGAAGTCTGTGGAGCAACCTGTTCTGGGCTCTGTGCCACTTCGCTTGATGTGAACAAATATCATGTTCACTATTGTGCACCGCTCGTACCTGTGAATCGTGTGATTGGTTTCTGTCCAGAAAAAAATGAATTAAAAAATCACCACTGTGATTGTGACACACAGTCTTCTCACTTTCTTCTGAACAACTACAACCTGTACTTCCAGCACAGTTCGAAAGGCTCGTAACTGGTGCTGGTGAGGCAAGTCTGGGAGCCACAGCAGAGGTTAGTTGTAGATGAGTGGTTTTAGGAATGTACCGCATAAGTGGTTCAATTAAAGAATTTGAGTGGCATTTGGGTGCCTGGCGTTGCAAACTGTTTAAAAGACACAGATGGATGTGTTTGTTCATATCTTAAATTGCCCCTCTTGTTTTACATGTCATCTGAACTTTGGGTTCAGTTTTGTCTTTTTTGGACAGGTTATTGTACTGTATGTGAGGGTGCCAATCCCAGTCACCTGGTTCTTGACCGGTCCTGGCACTTGGAGGCAATCTAGTCAGAAAGTCTGATGCTCTTCTATGCAGGTAGAAATCAGAAGATGTTCTCCTGTCTAGAACTCAGCTGAACATTGCTTGCATAAAAGTGCCCTGAGGAGAGACTGAGGCACATGCAGCAACACATATTAAGCAATATGGGGCATTTGTGATTTTGTGCTACCAAATCCATTTCCCTAAATTTCAGTTTTCTCCTGTGTAGGCAATCCTAGTGCTGTCCTCTGTGACAGTGATAGGATTACTCTGTACAATTGCAGTGAAGCTGTAGTAGAGGTCCAGGTGTAGGGACTCGCCCCCTCCTATATAAAGAGATTATAAATTCTGAATATAATCTGAGGAAAAGTTATCTTGCCCTGCTTCAGTAATGAAAAGTCACCTATTTTTCCAACAAATTACAAGAAAAGGTTTTTTATTGTATGAGAAATCCAGCCTACCACTCTGCAGCAGGGTGCAGGAATCACCTTTTGATCCCAAATATGGATGCTCAAATTTTTAAATTTAATAAAAAAGATAAAAAACCTGTGGCAGTGCTTATACCAGAAGCAATAAACTCTGATTAGATCTCCATATCTTTGTATCAGAGTCTCTGGCTTGTACAGAGGTGAGAGCTTTGGACGAGATAATAGCTTCAGACAAATGCTAGAGCATATGAAGTTTAAAGACCCATTCAGATCTTGCACTGTTTAGGAAATTAAAATAATCAAGTATGTTTTCTATCACTGTCCCCCATGTGCCTAACTGTCTGTGCCCCTCCATCATTCATTCTCGCAGAATGGAGGATATATTGATACTTCTTCTATTGCACAACCTGGGTGTCTGCATGCTATGAATATCTCCATCAGCACATCTTTATTAACCTATAAAACAGCGAAGAGTTCGAACCAAACAATTGAGTACCATCAACACATCAGAGATGCTTTTGGCATTTGTGTCTTATTGTTGTCACTTACAACTGAGTAAAATGAATGTTTAAGAAGTGCGACAACATTCTCCCCTCATGTGTGATTGTCATGCATTTATCTTAGTGCAAGCAATTAAGCAATTGTGTGCCACCCAATCCAACTGTTAGCTGTGTTTCTTCAGGTGGACTTCTTGAGCTTTAATTGGAAAGAAAATACAGGTTATCATTGTGCAAAGGTGACTGATGACTAGTTGAACCTTGAACCGAAGGCCTGAGTCAGCAACTTTTATAGAATCATGTAATGGTTTGGGTTGGAATGGACCTTAAAGATCTTCCAGTTCCAACCCCACTGCCATGGCCAGGGACACCTTCCATTAGACCAGGTAGCTCAAAACTCCATCCAACCTGGCCTTGAATGCTTTGAAGGATGGGGCATCCACAACTTGTCTGGGCAGCCTGTTCCAGTATCTCACCACCCTCACAGTGAAGAATTTCTTCCTAATGTTTAATCTAAATCTCTACCCTCTTTCCATTTAAAACCTTTACCCCTCGTCCTATCACTATGCTCCCTGGTAAAGAGTCCCTCCCCATCTTTCCTGTAGGCCCCCTTTAGGTACTGGAAGGCTGCTATAAGGTCTCCCTGGAGTCTTCTCCAGGCTGAACAGCCCTAACTCTCTCAGCCTGTCTTCATAGGAGAGGTGCTCCAGCCCTCTGATCATCTTTGTGGCCCTCCTCTGGACTCTCTCCAACAGGTCCAGGTCCTTCTTATATTGGGGGCCCCAGATTTGGACGCAGTATTCCAGGTGGAGTCTTACCAGAGTGGAGTTAGAGGGTCAGAATCACCTCCCTTGACCTGCTCCCATGCTTCTTTTGATGGAGTCCAGGATGCGGTTAGCTTTCTGGGCCATGAGCGCACATTGCCAGCTGATGTTGAGCTTCTCATCAACCAACACGCCCAAGTCCTTCTCCTCACTGTTGCTCTCAATCCGTTCTCTGCCCAGCCTGTGTTTACACTTTCACTCAATCATTGTCATTGGTGAAAGAGTGCCTGTATAGATTGCACCTCATCTTCTAAGAAGCTCCTCAATATGCATAAGGGTGAGAGAAACAGAGGTTTGAAAGTCTATGGTTGTTTCTTTTAAAGGCAGTGAAATGTTCTTTATTCAATTTGAAATTTGAAAGAAGACGCGTGATAGCTAATAAATACTTCTGCAGTGAATTTTCTTGGACTTCAGTTGGGATTTTGGACCAAAAAAGATTCCTCCTGCTTGCCTCTTCCCATTGTGCCTATTACACGAAGTTGATGAGTTGGCAGAATATTAGTGGAATTTTTTTTTATTTCTATGCTATTCAAAAAATTAAAAAATCAGCAAGCGTGTGGCATCCCTTCAGTCCTGGGCTTATGCATCGCAAAGCCACTTCCTGGCTGAACGGCTTGCTTATGTTAAGCTGAATGCTTGAAGCTTTGGGTGCTTCTGTACAGCATGCTTCGAACCCTTTTGACAGTCACTTGTTTTCACTACAGTTGGGCAGCTGCTTATTGCAGAACAGTGATTTCTCGATTTTGCCTGATAAAATCAAAATAATACAAGTTTATACTTAGTACCTTTCCTCTGATGTTCCCCTGGCTCTGATGTTTCTGCCTGTTCATGAAGGCAAATGAGTACCAACTTCTGTTTTTCTAATACATGAAATCGTCACCTTCAGCAGTTTTGCCACCAAGCCGTTGGTGTAGTAGGGAGCCCTGCTATGTCTAATGGGAGGGTGAAGCAGACTGGACGGTGATAAAGGCTAGGCTGAAACGATTTTGCTCATATTGGTAAGCCAGGAGCCTCCCAAATGCCTAGGACCACATGAAACCCCATGCAAAGCTTTTAGATATTTCAAGATGTATGTTGTATGTACTTGCAAAATTATTACTGTGTGATGGTCTGCCTTGGGTAGACTTGTATGTTCGAAAGTACAGATGTAACCTGAATGTTAGGCCACGTCATGTTAAGCTGAGGGAAAACGGGGGGGCGGGGGCACACGACTGTAATAGCAGTTCCTCAAGCCTTTAAAATGGTCTTCTTTTTCTAAGTGAAACGACTATAAAGCTTACCTTTCTTCTAACTCAAAAATACCTACTTTTTTTTTTTTTAATTGGAAGTAGAAATCTGTCTCAGCAAACTAATGTTGTGGATTTTTATTTCTTTTCCGCAAATGAAGTTTTTATAACATGAAATTTGTCCTTTAAAATGAAATACATAAATCTAAGCCCCTGTGCTGGCCGCTGCTTGGGCAAGGCGTAGTCTCGCAACAGCTTGGAGTACTGTTTGTCCAGCGGGAGCTAGATAGCATTAAATCACAGAGCTTCAAGTGGCAAATCCCCCTCGTCTACACTGCTTGGAGAAGCAAAAGTCTCAGGGATGTTATAAGGGGATATATGTGTGAGGGAGGATTGTCCTTACGCAGCTTTTGGAGAGGTCTATTCGCAGCAGCAAGGATGGTGCCTTAAACTGGAGCAGGGGAGTGTATGCAGTCTTGTTTCGTAGACAGCATCAATTCAGCAGGGGGAAAAAAAGTGTATTACTGTTTAAGCGCAAAAATAATCGCAAAATAAGAAACGCTTGTCTGGAAGGATAACAATATAAAGCGAGTCTGAAAGTCACTCATAAAGGACAGGATATTAAAGCCAGGGGTAGGGGAGGGGGCAGGCTATTAATCTATGTGTCTGCGATGTCAAAGACACATGCCAAATGGTTCTTCTGCAATTTGGACACCTTCCAGCAGAGATACTCACCAGGCAAAGTGCAGAGCTTGGCCTTTCTTCCCCCCAACTCTCTGGTTTCTGGGGAAAGAGCAATAAGTATTTGACAAGAAAGCGTAACTGGAGTAAACAGAATTGAACTCTGGAGCGGTTCAGGAAACACAAGGTGCGACAAATCCTCCTGTTCATGAGATAACTGTGCTCTAAAAGACAGACTATAGGAGAAGCCTATATCCAGGCTACAACTGCGTGACAGTCTGCCCCTAGATGTTTTTTGTCCAAACTTGATGCTGTCGGTCTCGAAAAGGGGCAGATAGTTGAAGCTGCTGAGTGGGAGAGGTGGAGCCCTGCATTGCCTTGTGCTGTCTGGATGGCTGGTTGAGGGGAGGTGGCAGGCATGATGGTAACACCTCTGCTAGGCACTATACACACTTAAAAGGAGAAGTGAGTAAAGAAATGGCCTTTGCCAGTAAATTATATATTTTTTTCCCTTTGCACAGATTGCTTGGTACCACGGGGTGTATCACAATGTGGAGTCTGAAGGCAACTGTTGAAATATTTTCTCTTCCCTCCTGACAACTTTCTCTGTAGGTTTTTGCTGATGTAGGAACAGCTTGATATTTGTATTGGAGCAGCAAACAGTTCACCCGTGGGGGTGTAGATTTACTCTGCCAGTTGTTAAGCGTACATGAAGTAGGATGGATTCCTGCTTGCAGCCTACATGGGCAGGCAGGGCTATGGTTATGGCAGCAGCACTGTTGGCTTTTAAAGACACCTATGAATGACTTGGACAAGGTCACCGTGGAGGAGTCTGCTGGAATCAAAAGGTGTTTTTAGCTAACCTGGCTCCTTGTCTAACTCAAATGACAAGGGGTTGAGGTATCAGGCAGACAAAATTCCTTTGCAAAGGAATTCCTTTACGAAATTCCATTACAGGTGCTAAAAATTATCATGGTCCTGCTAAGTGAATAGTTTTGCTTACCCAGGTAACCAAGTTGGTGTTGCCTTAATCTATATCTTTCTAAAGCTGTTTAGAATTACCTCATCCAGAATATCTCAGAGACTGTAGGCAGAATTCGTGGACAGACACTGGTTATTTTCTCATAAATTTGAGGGAAATCTGGCCACGTTCTCAGGTCATGCCAGTTGACTCTGCTTGCTTGAAGTTAATGATGCAACAACACTGGGAGTCAGGTTGGAACCTGGACTGTTTGGCTGGAACCCGATCTGTGCTGTGTGCTTGCCTCTGGTTTACATCAGAGAGAGAGGGAGAGGTTTCACTTCATCTCTGAAGAAACAGAGAGATGTCTTTGCCCTTCCGGAGAAAGAGACTGCCAAATTTGCTTTTGCAAGTTTTGAATAAAAAGGTACCGGAAAGTGGGAAGATGGGCTTTTGCACGAACTAGCTTTTTGTTGAATTTTTGGTTGCTCAGACTCCTGTTAGATGGAGGAAGCGGAGCCCGTGTGAACCTGTTCAAGTTAGCTGATGTGGCCTGGAGACAGCAAGGGTGTAGCTGCAGCATCGTGCTGCTCACCCTGGTGTTTCTTCTCCCCAAACAAACTGAGGGATCTGCGTCTATGTGGCATACTGCAGTGTAGATACATGCACAGCTGGTGCTTGTGCTTCGCTTCCTGCCCCTTCCTATTAGGGACCATACAAAAAGATCCTTCGTAAAGCAAGTTTATAAATAATTTAATGGCAGATATAAAAAGCTTTTACTTTTTTTTTTTTTTTAAACTGGCACTTTTTTGTAAATCTGTCTATATGAAAAATATTCCCAGCAAAGTTCACACAGAGAAGGCGTAAAGTTATTATTAGGCATATAAATTGACTGCTTTCTCATTTATATGCAGGGAAATTTCTTTAATTTATTAATCTGATTTGCATAGAAAATTACGGCACTCATTGTCACTGAGAAGCCTTATTTAAGGAAGGTTTTATAAATGCTATAACTAAACAGAAACAGAAGAAAATACCTAAGTATTTTTAATCTTTTTCCCTTTCCAAAAATATTTTTCTTTAGATGGAAAAAAAATTTCCAAAAATGTACCTATTGCAAGTATCTGGAACTTGCTTGAAAATTGCTTAACCAATACATATTTTGTTTTCTTGTATTTAAATCAGGACAGAGGAGTTTTAAAGTTCACCAGGGGGAAAAATAGCTTGGAGGAACCGTTCTGTGGTAATGTAGGAAGACACTTAATTAACTTGGGCTTCATTTAAAACTGTAGTGTAAATCTTTTCAAAATGAATCAAAGTCTCTGCTGAATTATATCTTTGCCAAGTTTTACAGTCAAAAGGATCTTAAATCAGTAAGACCTGTCACAGTGAGAGCTGTGGTAGTGTTTTCACGTTCTCTGCAAGCTCATCCACTCTTGGACTTGAAAGTCTTTTCCCTGGGTCCATTTGCTCTAGCAACAGCTGGCTTTTTGAGGCAGCACATTAGCAGCTCACAATTAAACAGTATTCCAGCTAATTTGAGCTCAGGCAGATGAAGAACATTAATGACAGTGAGTTTCCTCCCTCCCACCCTCTGCTTGTTCAATTTTTAAAAAAATCTTTCTTTTACTTTAATCACTCTGTGGAGACATGGTTGCTGGAATTCTCTCTTCATTGTGGTGTCCAGCTGAGAAATTGTTCTCCCATCTTGCTGAGGCGACAGGAGAGAGCGTCAGCCCACACATGCTGCAGATGTGCAAGGGGGTAAACTGGGGGAAGCAATGGCAATTAAAGAGCATATGGGCAAAAATAAATCTGTACAGTAGTGCCAGTCCATATTAATCACAAGATTAAGAATAATAGCATATCTGTACAAGTAGCATGCTAAATCTCCTATTACATTTACTAGCCTTCATATATCTGTATCTGTATGTCTATCAGGGTGTCTTATATGATATACTATATGAAGTGAGGGAGGATTTATAGTACATTTTGTGTAAATGGACCTGATAAGAACTGCAAAAAAGGCACGATAAAACATTAACATCTGGAAAGACGTATGTCACTGGAATAAGACACACCAAATCCGCGTATGAAAGAACAATAGAATTAAAGCTTTATCTTAGCAGAACTATAGCATGCCAAGCTTTTTACCAGTCTGGGTTAAAATGTAGTCTGTAAGTTTTCATCTCAAGCTCGGCATTGTGGGGAGGCTTCGTGCCATATCATCATTAACATGTTACTTTGTGAGATCTTGGGGTTTTGTTTGTAGGATTTATTTTAGAAATAACTTCATACCTTTTTGATATGGGTCTGTTTGGCTCTGAAGGGTGCGTGCCTTGGAGGGACTGAGGAACAGGCAGAACTAAACTGGGAGAGCTGTTCAGCGTGTATGAGGTTTTATCAACCGAAGCAACACTTTTAACAAGTCTGCTTATATTACTTGTGTTCTGCTAGGAATGGGCAGGGAGGGGACGGAGGACACCAACTGTAGCATTACCTTTGCGGCTGTGTCCATATTAGGAGTAAGTGGTCTGGATTGAGAACTGGTACTCTGCGTTCAGGTGTGAACGTAAATTTTGGGAAGGGATAGCACTGTCTCAGGCCTTAGGCTTTGAAAAAGTCTTTCCAGAATGGCTGTTCTTCCATCATCTGGAATGGCGCAGATCTCTAAGAAGTCAATTATCTGTTACAAATTAGTCCAGTGTGAGTCTCTGCTGCAAAAATTAAGCACTTAAGTGTCTTCAACCATGATAAAATACAAGGGATTTTTCCTATCAGCACTTCCACGAAGCTGTGAAGTTGCTGTTACCCAGTTTTCACAGAGGGGACGTGGAAGTGGGTGATTCCTCCTAGAGAAGGATGGTGCCCTGGGCGGAAGGAGGGGACGGAATGAGGGGACGGATAGGAGGGATACCGGTTTGGAAGTAGCAGCAACTCCAGGCACAGCTCTGTGTGTTGCAGCTGTCAAAGTCTGTTGGATGTTGCTCAGCCTAAAGTCTGAACCAAAGGAAAACCCTGCTTTAGAGGAGGAGCTCTGTCAGGCTACATGGTTTTCTCTGAAATTCTAGGGATTTTTATTTTTTTTTTTTGTAAAGGATGCAAAAGTTTCCATTACCCCATTAGTAGTGGCTTCAAAGAACCATCACAAGTTTCAGGCTAAGCAGGTGCTCTGCATTAACTCAGAGACTCACTAGTGTATACTTAAGTCGGATACCTGCCTTTAATACCTTGCTGAATTATATCTGTATACCTGTTTCTGCCCAGCAAAGCACTGAAATGTGTATATCAAGCACTGTTGAAAGTACTTAACCATGGTTAACCAGACAATTACAATATTTCTATCTTGTACAGTGTTTTAAGATGAATTAATTTTCCCAAAGAATATGAATGTATATTTAAGAATGAGTGTCAGAGACACTGTACCATATAGTGGTATTAGGGGTTCCTGATATTTCGTTTTCCTTTGTTAATGAGAGAATGCCTTCATCCTGACAGAGGCGAGCAATGAGTCCCTCTGGAAGTACGAATGTACACCATGAACAATCGGACAGCTTTTCTTCCTCTGGGTCTTACTTTTTGTCTTCATCACCTGCTGCTCAGAGTTTCCAAGCATGCCTCTGTCTGCGTTTCTCATTTGCAGAAATAACGTTATCTGGAAAGAAATATAATGCATATGCAAAATATTATCAGAAGTACAGGGTGTCCTTGTGCCTGTCGCAGGCAATAGTTGCACCCCATTTATAAGCTTGTCTCTGTGTAGCGGTACATGCCAGGGCTGGTTTGCCCAGGCTAGGAATGGGGCTGCTTCAGAAGCAGTAAGTATGCTAGTAAGGTGCCTGTTGGAGGCACACTTCATCCGACAGGAAAGATAATAGAATTGCTATTTTAAAATCAGCTCCTAAAATAGAGAACTTTTTGACTTGATATTTCAAATAGATATGGAATTATTTATCAGCCTTGCAATTCCCACGATCTCACGAACCCATCACGCAAGAAATACCACAACTGTGCCTCTGCCAGTGTTTGCTCCTGTTCTGCCACTGATTGCAATCTTTTATCTCTAACCTTATTAAGTAACTGGAGTAAGAGAGGGTAAGAAATAAAAATTCTCCCTGCTCAAACCCTGTTCAGTTAAGCATCTCGGGTGGTGTATGGTCTTGTGCCAGATTTTTGACTGCAAAGGGGATGCAACTTTCCTTGAATGAAAGCCTGATCTTTTAAACTTTTGCAGGTAAAAGCACCTGCAGGGAACTTTTTAGGTAGTCTGACAGACACTCCTCTTCTGTTGTTCTTGGCAGTGTCAAAATACTTCTGCAAAGCTACTATCTGAGAATGAACGTGCTGCGTGGTTGGGCTGTGTCGCGATTGTCGACATGTTTGAGTACAAAGAGGCTGGCTAACATGGGCTGAGCCACATTACTAAATTCCTCAAAATGGAAAGCGGTCATTACACTGCTGAAGGTTTCTTAGGTGGACGGTAACTTTCTGCTGGTCAGCATCTCATTTTTCATGCCAAGTCTTCCATTCTTTCCGGCTTCCTCCCAACCACATGATATGTGTGCAGCAGCCCTCCTAGATTTACTGTTTTGCATCTGAACGAGGAAGCAGCTGCTGATGCTGTGATGATGCATGCAATCTAAGGCTGCCGGGCTTTTATTCCTGTCTCTGGGGGTTTTCTTTGGCTTATACCGGGAAGCTTATTGGCCATGGTCAGAGTTTTAGGATGGGCTGGGGACAGAGCTAAAATACAGTTAATGGCATGCCTAGGTACTTGGAGATGTGCAAGTGCTTTAAATGTCCTAAACAAGGTCCTGATGTGGGTAGGAGGGATTTTTTCTGGACGACTGACCTCACAGAAACGTTTTTAGTAAGTTGCTTTGTTTTGTGTGATAGTTTCTGAAGAAGTGATCTTTTAACATTAGAGTGTCAGTTTATGCATTTGAACAGCACAGAGGCTACAGTCAAAGGATGGCTTTGGTGGATGCCTCGATTTTTATGGCAGACTGCACAGAACTTGGTCCTGATGAAGAAAATACAATTTAGTTAATTAGTGGACTGATATTTTTTTTCTCTCTCTTGCTCCGTTCCTGTCGCGCCTTTCTGACCCGAACATTGCTACTAAGTGAGTGCAATTCAGCTCAGTTATGCTCCCTGTGCCTATGCTGGGCGAAGGCTGCCTTGCTGTGAAGGCAGTCCCTCTCGCAGTTCCTGTGCCCAGGCTGAACTCTGCCTCAGTTAGGATGAAACTACCCCAAGAGCGTCCCTCCCTCAGTATATGTGAAAAGCGTGAGTTTTCTGCAGCGGAGAGCATTAATCACAGCTGTGAGAACGAGTTTGAGGCTTCTGTCTGGCTACGGTCTGTCAAATTGAGTTTATTTGGGGTGATGATCTTTTAATGAAGCTGAAAAAGGACTCTAAATGCTGCGGAGGGTAACAGGATAAAAGAAAGATGCAAAACTTCTGTGATTATTTTCAATTAAATAACAAATTATTTTTTTTCTATAAACAATTGGTACACAAATGCTAAAAGAAGTACATGCTTAAATAGCTAAAAAGGTCACTTCTAGCCAGAGCATTGATCTGTCTGCTTGTTTCTCTAGACGTAGGTGGAATAACCTCCAAGTTATTGTATTTAGCTGGAGTTCTGTGTTCCTTCTACAGCCTTAAGCAATATCCAGAGCTGTTTTGACTGCTCGGTCTCCTTTTTGGTGCCTGTTTATTCACCTCAGCTGATAGTCTGCATTTCTCATCAGTCTTTCTCGTATTGAATGTAGCTCTTAAACTGTTCTACCCACTGTGGGTTATTTGCAGGCCACTGCAGACAGTTATGCTGCATGTCATCATGGAGAGAGAGTCAGAAAAATTGGACATTCACAGATTGCGAACAATGAAATAAATTAAAAAAGTATTTTAACTCCATGTTTATGGATTGAGTCTGCTACGCTGGACAGGAGCAAGCAGGTCCTGGTTGCTTTTCGATGTATTTATGTATCTACTCTGCTGTATGCTTCGGCATGGGTAAGCATGCTCATTAAGAATCCTGGGCTACTCCAGAATGTTAACACACATCGTTAGTATGCAAAGGTGCAGATATGTGTCTGTTGTTTCTATAACGCTATTCCATTTATATAGCTAGCACTTGAGGGATATGAACGACTCCATTCCCAGCTACAGCAACATCCTAAATAAAACCACCAAGTTTCTGTGGAAGTAATCAGAGAGCTTGCAGGAGTTCAGATTCAGATCTCTCTCTGTTAACCAGCTTTTGAGTCCATCTCAAATGTCTGTGTGCTCCGGCACCTCACGTGCCCTCTGGCCTCACTGACAGCTCACCATTGAAGCCTTCTCTTTCTCCTCCTCCCGTTACGGCGGGAGTACGCTGAGGCCCTGCAAGTAGTGTTGAGATGGCAAGCGGCCTTCCTCTCCTCTCCCCAGCTTTTTCTGCAGAAGCGCCATTTGCCTTGTGTGAGATTTGTGTGTTTTTACTTAATACTTCCCTATGCAAGAGTAAAGGGATCTTTAAGCTTGATGTGCCAATACTGGTGATAGAGGCAAAGGAAAACTTTATTTCTCTGGGTTGACTGAATTGATGTGTGGGTATGTGTACTTAAAATTTGCGTGCTGCTGGTTGAATGTGTCAGGCTAATGGTTTCATAGGCCACCTCTGTTGTCGACACAGGAAAGATGAAAACATGGGTCCAAGTAAGGTATCCTAAGAGTCCTCTCTCTTCTCTGACAGTCCAGATCCCACTAAAATCAATGGAAAGGCACATGCTGCTTTAAATGTCTCAGTTTTAATCTGAAGAAACTGCCTCTGAAGGTGAATGACTTGTTAACCTGTATCAATCCTGTGTTTCTTCCTCAGATGGCTCAAAAACGCAGGCATTACTGGTGCAGAGCCATCTCCAATGAACAGGATACATATTAATGTGGCCTCTTCCTTAGAGGTGGGTTTGCAATCTGTATTTCTGATACTGGCACTTTAAAAAAAAAAATATATATATATATAAGGAATGGCATGAACAGCTGAAATAGGAGGACTAAACAGAATCTTGACTAACAAACTGCTGTTTCAAGAAGACAGAATACTTGCTTGTGAGGGTAGATCCAGCAGCAATGCTTTGGCCACCTGTGGTTCTATTGTCAATAAAGGTTTAGAAATAGCAAGGCAGTCCGCTGCAATTGTAATGGACATCAAAGGAGAAGGGTTTACAGCATATAGGTGTCACAGACCCCCACCTAGTTTTAATTTTGAGCCTAGGCACGTGAGCACTAGTTTTGAATTTTAATGTGGAAGTCTAGAATAAAATAGTTTTGTAAAATAATAATACTAATAGACACGATGTCTCATTGCGATCGGTGTAATGGAATATCATTTTACCGCTTAAAATATTTCTCGTGTGTTGTGAAGTTTCTTAGAGATGCACTTAAGGGTTGGAAATTTTGAGCTATACCAAGTCAGTCATCAGGTAGATTCGCTGCAGAGGAAAAGGTACTGCTTGAAAGTAGTGTAAGTATGACAAATATGAGACCTTTTCTTTATATTTGTACCTAAGCACACCCCAAGGTAGTGGAGGAGAAAATCAGAAAGGAATAATATGCTAATTTTGTTCTGAATAAGGCACCCTCTGCTTAGAATAGGCTTCATCGGCGTATCTGTTTATTAGCATTTGTTTAAGTCTGTCTTGCTTCCTTTTTTGAAGGCTGTTTCTTTGCAAATGCAAGGATCTCATAAAGGGGGAAAAAAATACTTGTTTCCTAGTCTCTACAAGTGATTCAGACTCTTCTGAGATGCACCAAGAGGATTGTAGCTTATTCTGAAACAGTTAGCCTTCACATTAAATAGTTCACCCCCCTGTGCAGCAAAGAAAATAGGTGTCAGCCTCACAGGAGGCAGGAGTAACGTCCTGTTGTGTAAATCCATGCTCGAAGTTAATCCCGTGTTTAAATGCATTGCTGTAATGTCTACTGAAGTTGGTGAGGCCTGGATAAGACCAACAAAGTGTTGTCAGTACAGAAGAAAAATGGAGTGCTGATGCTTGTCATTGTGTTAGTGTAATTTATTGGTTCCAGTGATAACTGTGAAAAATCAATAAATGCTCTATAATGGGCTATATTAAAAAAAAAATATGCACAAAACCAAAACAAACCAAAAAATAATAATAATTTAAAAAAAAAAACCACAACAAACCCAAAACAAAATAAAACCCTGAACAAAACATAAACAAACCTGTGGGAGGGTTCATACCTACCCATTTTCCAGAAGGACTAATTGAGGCACAGGAAGGGTGGGCAATCTACAGTCACCTCGTGAATCAGAACAAATTCACATGCAACCCGGAAACCTGCCTTTAGGCTCTTTTACTCGAGGAGTAAGACAGCTTGCTCTGAAAGAAGTTGTCTGGCTTCCTGCTTGGAAAGAAATTAAATTAGCATGGCGGTATGTGCTTTGTACATCTGCTGTGTAATATGCTTTGCAAAATGCAGACATCCAGAGCCAGGATGCAGATGCTTCACTACTTGCAGAAGTTAATGACAATTATCCCAGTCTTTGATGGCAAACGAAGTCGTGAGGCTCTCATTTCCGCAATCCATCATGCCACCGAAGGCTTGCTGAGTGATACTTCATGACGGGCTGGTGAGAAAAATATACAAACTCATATGCCGGTGTTGCAAATCAATTCTGCAGCAAAGTGGAAATAACTCTTGTACCAATAAGCAGCAAGGCCTATGAAAAAATACCCGTTTTCTGAATTTTCAACTTGCAGATAGCAGGAGAACCCATCAATCATGTTAGAGAGCTTCCATTCCAGCGATGTTGCTCTTAAAGACACACCAGATGAAATCGGACAAGACCAGAATATGCAAAGCCTCCACCCCCCCGGCTTTTTTTTGTCTTTTCTTCGCTCCTTTCTAGCGGGTTGGGTATGAGAAGGGACCTTTTTCTTTTTTCTTTTTCTACTTTTTAAAAGCAAACCTGTAGCCTGGAAAAAGCATGTATGTTGGTTAAGTTTACTGTCGAAATGACTAATTAATTGCTTCACAAATGGCTATTAATCATACATTAATGAGATATTCTCTTTGCTTCGGTGAATAAAGATTCTGTGGCGGTTCTCTCTCCTTGGTACCCCAAGCAGGCTAAAAGCATGCACAACTCAATTAATCTTACAGCACCACGGGGTGTTCGAAACTGCTCACCAGCTGAAGAGAAGCAAATAGCTGGGACGTTTTAACTGTCCATATTTCACTGTGCAAATTCAGAAGCACTTAATCATTCCTTCAAGCTTGCTTTTGTTCCCTTTCTTTCTGCCTTGTTATGTGGGTTTGAAGCATACCCTGGACCACAAGAAAAAGGCTCCAATACATCCTGTTCCAAACACGCTCAGATAAACATGTGCCGCCTGTTGTCTTGCAAAAATGATGATCATCTTGTGCGTAGTGAATAAAATTGAAACGTGGTAGTCATGCTCTCAGCGTCCCTTGAAATCCACCTGTGTTGTTAATGTATGCGGTGAACAAAAGTAGAAGGGTATCATGCATTGGGTTACTCTTTCATTTCTACCCAAAGACACTTCAAAAAGTTGAGGTGGGTACACTACTCACTCTATCTGTAATTGTAGCATGTGGGCTGAGGGAAGTCCTGGTTGCGTGCTGTGCTGTCAGGAGCTACTGTGAAATACAGTTTCTGTATTCAGAGGTGTTACTGGGATTTATTAAAAATCATTGATCAATTGTGTTGATAATTACTCATGAATTAAAATTAGATTTTTGGAAATGCATCAAAATCTGCATATTGAGAGGCGTAAGTCAGCCTCTTCCAGTTGGAATTGTAGTAGGAAGTTCTCCTAAGTTTATTATTTCTTGGTAGGGTTTCTTCCAGTTTGATCTGAGATGGATAAAACAGCCTTAGTCTCAGCAGGATAGGGATCAAGTCTACTCCTTCACATACCTTGATGTGTGACACTATTAAGGGTAATGTCTGCTAGTTACTAAGGTTTAGGTAGAGTAAGAACTGATGGATAGCTTCTTAAATTGCTCCTACTTAGAGACAGAAAGGTTCGGCCAGCCGAAAACACACACTCTCATGTGCATACACTTTTAGGCTTTCAACGTGATTCAAAACTGTCTTCAAACTGGCCAAACGAACAAACTGATAGCTATGGAGAGATGGTTTTTTGGAAGCCACTGTCAGTTGATGAACAGTGTGAAAGCCAAAGAAGAGCACTGTATTTCCAATGGTTTTTGCCGCTGGCACTTCATGTGACCTTCTTAGGTTAGTTCAAGAGGCAAGTTCAAGTACATCAGGAAATGGACTAATATCAGATACAGCTGTCAGATGAAACTCACTGTCCGGTTGATGAAATTTTAATTTACTTTTCTCTTGTCCTTTCCGAACGGTTACCTTCCAGTTTTCCCCACACCGGGATTCTGTAGATGTTCATTTTCTGAGAAAAATGTATTTGTTCTCTAAAGGGTACCACAGTGTGTTTTCTTTTGGCAACAGGCTGATGAAAACAATAAATTATTCAACCCAAGAATATCTAAAATGCTGACTCACCGCTGGTTCCTATTTTTTAGCCCTTGTTTTCATTAACTTCTGCATTAATAGTCCAAATGTGCAGTTGGATTGAAATGTCCCGTGAAATTGCCCGGCTCTCCTCAAATTGGGAAGCCTGCAGCCTCTAGTAACTGTTGTGATGTGTTGTTCCTCGTTCTGCGAAATAAAATATGGTCTAGATTTGACAAGAAATTATTAATCTGTAACCGCTGGTTGCCACACCTCCCTCCAAAACAAAACAAAAAAAAAAGCGCTGCTGCTACAGCTGCAGTAAAGGTCGGTGTTGTTATTAGAGAAAGCGTCAAAATGATCTTCTCCCAACTGTTGAGCTTTCTCCGCTTCACCTCTTTCATAATGAAAGCCAAGAAATAAGTTCAGAGGACACATGCACCAAGTACACTCTTGAGTAATTTTAGCTTTCTCATTCATACGGGAAAACTAACACTGCAGGTTATCACCATAAAAATAAATTTGTTTTCACTTTGCATAAACCAGACAGTGTAAAATATTGTTTCTCTGTGTGTTGAAATCAAATACTGTGGTAGACGAAAACAGATATTCATCGTACTGATGGGAGTCGTCTGAGCTGCACACGTGAGTCAAAGCCTCTGAGCACTGTTCACAGGAGAAATTTTCACTCCTTTGAGTAAACCCATTTATTTAAAAATATTTCTTTGGAGAAGAGATGGTAAGTGCCCATTTGATATGCAAATTCTGTGTTTGTAATTGCATGGTATGTGGCCAGTGAGTAAACTAATGGTATGTGACCAGCATATTTAAAACACTCTGGCTGCACAAACTTTAAACCATCTTAGTTTAAACCGTCTCAGCCCAGGAAGGACATGGACCTCTTGGAGAGGGTCCAGAGGAGGGCCACGAAGGTGATCTGAGGGCTGGAGCGCCTATGCTATGAGGACAGGCTGAGAGAGTTGGGGTTGTTCAGCCTGTAAAAGAGAAGGATCTGGGGAGACCTTATAGCAGCCTTCCAATACCTGAAGGGGGCCTACAGGAGAGATGGGGAGGGACCCTTTGTCAGGGAGTGTAGCAATAGGTTGAGGGGTAATTGTTTTAAACTGGGAGAGGGTAGATTTAGATTAGATATTGGGAAGAAATTCTTTATTCTGAGGGTGGTGAGACACTGGAACGGGTTGCCCAGAGAAGTTGTGGATGCCCCATCCCTGGAAGTGTTCAAGGCCAGGCTGGATGGGGCTTTGAGCAACCTGGTCTAGTGGGAGGTGTCCCTGCCCATGGCAGGGGGGTTGGAACTAGATGATCTTTTAGGTCCCTTCCAACCCAAACCATTCTATGATTCTATGTGTCTAACGCAGGCCAGCTGTGCAGGCTGGGGGGGACCTTTGCCAGGGCCAGCAGGGCCCCGGTGGGAGAGGACTCCCATCTGCTCTTAGGTCTTTGTGTATATGTTAACTTGTGGGTAGTAAAACTCAATATAAAGCACAACTTGACTGGTAGCAGTCGTGGCTACTGCAGAGGGCTGTTACTTCTAACCTAGCTTCTCAAGGTGACTTGTAAGAGACAGTCTACATCCTCGCACTTTTGTTTTTCCCGATTAAGGAAGATTTGAAAGGACTTCAGGGAATTATGTGTTGATTTTTGTTCTCTTAAAAAGCTTTCTAATAACAATGTTTTCAGGTAAGAGGCCTTTTCCGGATTCCCAGGAAAGTTGGTGAGCCTTGTGTTCGGTGGTGAGCCCCTGCCTTGTACCAGATCCCAAACAAAGGCTTCTGTCAATCAGAGTTAATGAGTCAGTGGGCAGGGAGTGGAAGTGTGCTGGGCTGTGGTGGCAGGGCAGCAGTGCCCCCTGCAGGAAGGGCAAGGGACAGCCCCACTGGTTCCAGCCGGTGGGATGGGGCAGGCCCGGGCAAGGGTGTGAGGGGAGATGGAGGAGGAGTTCTTCTAGGAGGAGGCACAGCCTGGGGGGACCCGTGCCACTGCAGGGAGAAGGGTAAGCCACCTGGGGAAGGGTTCCCCCTGCCCATGGGGCCAGCTCTGCTCTGCCATGGCTGTGTCCCCAGAGGCTAGGGGCTTCTGCCATCTCACCTGGCATCCTAATTGCCTTGCATATTGGGCTTGTGGGCTGGTATTCTTAACATCTCTAATATTTTGAGGTTTGTGCGTTTCAAGACCCAAGTAAAGATCATGTTTAGTGCGACAGCTACCATCGTAGCTAACTGATGGTTTCGAGTATTCATCGGACGTTCTCTAGCTTTCTTTGACTTTTTTGGTTTTGGTGTTTTGATTGTTTGCGTGGGGTGAAGTGTTTCTGTTTGTGGGTTTTTTTTTTTGTTTCAGTTTGATAAAATCATTAAAATAAAAATAAAAATAGGTCTGCAAGGGACCCACGTAGATGTAGCCAAAATGCCAGCGCTGAGGCAGATCCTTTACGAGTGCCTGCCTAACCTGCTGCACAGGACTGCCAGTGATGGCAGCCTGCTCTTGTTTGCTGTTGGAAACTTTTTGCTCGTATCTGATGTGAGTCTTCCTTGCTGCAGTCTAATCCCGTTGGGTTTGATCCCATTAACAATAACCACTGGAGCAGATGATTCCTTTTGCAAGAGCGTTTTCCTGTTGTTAGACTTCTCCCTTTCCCTCAGTCCCTTTAGGTTAAAACAACCCAATGGTTTCACTCTTAAGAGATGGATTTCCTAGACTTGCATAATCTTAGCTGTTTTCAGAGTATTTTCCAGTTCTTTCACGACCATCTTTTGATGTGCTTGAAATGGGTCTCTGTATACTAAGGGTAGCACTACCAGGATGATGTAGAGTGTAAGGAACATCCTCATGGGGCCATGTAAACTAAATTAAGATATCCCCGCATGGCAGTTTACTGTTTTGCAGCAGCATGGTCTTGATCTTAGCGATCCTTATCTTAGGTCCTTTCTTGAAGACCCAGTGCCTAACCAGCCCTTCCCCAATAAGCATTTCTGCATCTCGCCTCAATAATACCTTTTTTGAATGTCAGCCTCCTTTTCTAGACCCTTTATCCAATAAGTCTGGATTATTTTGAAATCCTATGCTGTCCCTGAATACATGGTCCCTTTCACTATTGTAGAATCCACAGACTTAATTGCAAATGAAAATTGAATTTCCAAGTTCTTTTAATAGCTAGAGAGCATCAAGCAATACCAGGCACTTGTAAAACCACACAAAATAGGTCCCTTCATATCAGTACTGGGCTGCTGGTTGTTACACCATGTCTATAGCTAACCAACTAGTTTTATTCCCACTTTATGGCAGTTTCGAGACCCTATTTCTTGGTGATATCATTGTCAAGTGAAGGAAATATGTCAGAAGTCTTATTAAAGTCATTAATCACGTGATGTTGCTTTTCTTAACTTCCAGCCCTGTTGCCTATTGCTTGATAGACATCAGATGGTTTTGGCGTAGAGCTTTGTTCTTGCCAACTCCAGACTGGCTGTGGGGCGGGACCCAGGCTGTGTTTTCACATCTCCTTAGTACTGCTGCAGCGGCTGTTCGACAGTGAAGCCCAGCGTGTTCTGTGTGGTATGAAAAAAGGTGAAGTTGGGTCCTGCCTGAGAGCAGCTCAAAACCTTTATGTTAAGATATCATGAGGTGGAAAACACGATTGCCTTGAAATTAGGGCAAAGAGCAGACAGACTAGTTGTTTTTAAAATGGCTCTAGACTGACATTTGCTTATATGGCTCAAATTTGACAATTGAAAAACTTTTGGAACCGATAAGGAGTGTTTATTTTATAATAAGCTTTTAAAAAAAGATTTACATAAAAGATTTTTAAAAATATCTATAGCTCAAGAAATTTTCTAAAAGATCATTTAAACATGTTATCAAGTTTTTCTAGTTGTTGTTTGCCGTTTGATCAGTTTCCAGTATTTTCCTGTGATTTTCAGTCCGTGCCCTGACCACCGTTTCTTTGCCATCGACTAGAGTATTTCAGCAGTGGACTACATGGTCTCCCGATGTTTTGCATTTGTCAAAACATTTATAAAACATGCCTTTGTTGTTCATCTCAGTCTGATTGACTTGTCATTTTCAAAATGTGTTTCATGCAGCTCCTGTATTGTAGCAGATAAAACCTTGCATTTTTCTGAACAGTGCTTTGCTTAAATACATCCTTTTCACCTACTGTCAATCTTTTTAATTAATGCTTTAAAAAATAGCTAATTTTTCTATTATGTCTTAATCTCAGACCTTACCTCAGATTATGCCAAATGCCTTTTGGGTTTATCTGTTTGTTTTGCCTTGAAGAGATTTGGGCTATTCTGAGCTGAGCCCCGCTGAAGATCTCTACTGGCTAAAGGCATGCAGACACCCATTTCATGTTATGGCCAGAAGGGTACTTAAAGCAGTTGGCTGCTCCTTCATGGGTGAGGAGCAGAGAGGGCTAAACATCCATGAGCTTTTGGGTTTGAGTTTTTTCCCGTGCTTGTGAACAGCAAATATGTAGGTGAGGTTCCCCAAATTCATCCTTAGCCATCTCCTTTGGTTGTGGAATTTACAAAAAAAAAAGACAGATTTTCCTCTGTGTTTAATCTTGTTTGTGCTGCAGATGCTTCCTAGGAGTCTTGTTATACGCCCTTTTTATCTGGGCTGTGTGTTTCTTAATTCTCCTCAGCAATGATTGTGTTCTAACACAGCTAAACATGGAAACATTTCCATATATTTAGTGGGTCCTGGGAATTTTCCTTTCAGATTTGAGAAAACAACAAGCTGACAAGCTTCTTCTTGGCATGACACAGCATGCGTTAATCTATGTCGTTTCCAGGCTACTTTGTTCGTAGTTAATTTGTTAAATTCTTTGTGAGAACAGACGTGTTCCCCACTGAGCCATGTGCACAGCTGCAAGGAGAGCCAGTGGCCAAACAGAGCCCACTGTGCGCTGTGTATTCAGAGCTGGGATGTGAAGTCAGACTGGGGGCAGCGTCCTCAGAAGAACGCGCAACTGCTTTCGGGGTTGCCTTTGTACCCGATGACGCCAGCCGCGGCACCCAGGGCTGTGTGCTGCCTCAAGAGTTACCCTGTAAAAGGGGGAGACAAGCATGGCGCTTACAGTCACCTTGTTTTTTCTTCTCAAGATCTGTGATGTTGGTTTCATGCTTTTTAACACAATTTCAGCTCGTGCCGCATACGGCGCTGTGTGCTTTCTCTGATGTGCCAGATTTGTAATGTACTCCCCAAAAGAATAAAACGTCGCTGGTGAAGACGAGATCAACTGGTGTTACTTAGCCAAAAAAATACAGAAAAAACAGAGAGAGAAACTGGCTCGTAGCTCTGACTTAACCTTATTGTTCACAAACAACGTGTTCCTACAGACTATCCCTTAAGGTGGTAGTATTGTAAGATCCCTCAAAATATTGAGACAAAACCCCCTGCAGATCCTAGCAGCTAATCCTAGAAGCCTCAGCTGATCTGTCTCAATTTTGTGAGCTCTGAATTTTAACTCTTCTGTCACTGAAAATCGGGTCTCCTCAAAACACCCCAGGCTGCATATCAACCACTTGTATAAATGCTGGGGGAAGCAAGAGAGATTAAGCCCTTTGTGTTTGTCCCTGTTTTTATGGAAGGCCTTTCAAAGGCCATTGATATGAAAATGCCACTTGACAAAGAGCCTGTGGACACTTCATGACTTGTGCATCCCCACACATTTCTGTGCAAGATTAGGAGGAACACACCACTGCAAATTCCTTTACAAGTAGGGCATGTTGTCCAACTTACTTCTGTGACGCTCATTAATCTAGTGTTGTACTCAGATGTCTGTTTATGCGTAAGAAATTAAAAATTGTTCCTTTGTTTTCTGTTTCAGAAGCCTTGTCCCGTTGCAAGTATCTGAAGAGTCTTTTAGTCCAGCTTTTGGAGCTCTAACTGAGTCTGCAAGGTAAGGAGCGCCCTCTTCAGTGAGTGCTAGATGGTCACTCTCCAATGCAGTGCTGGAATTTGAGGAAGCACCTTTCCCTGGAGTCCTGTTGGTTGCATTAGTGGCACTCCCTGTGATTCAGAGCTGAACATGGACAGTGCTGTTTCAGTGTCACCACCAGTAAGACACATAGCTAACAGAGTCCTGGAGAAACAGGCTGTCTGAACAGGTA
Organism: Stercorarius parasiticus; assembly: GCA_013396915.1. Taxonomy (NCBI): domain Eukaryota; kingdom Metazoa; phylum Chordata; class Aves; order Charadriiformes; family Stercorariidae; genus Stercorarius; species Stercorarius parasiticus. The sequence continues at coordinate 85,450 of VWZL01002650.1, read as the reverse complement.
TCAGCATTTAAAGAGATATTTAGACATCCCACATCAGAGGATTTAATTTCAGCTTGCCAGCTGCTTTTCTATGCCTTTGTTGTGTTCAGGAAGACTGGTTGAACACGAGGTGACCTGCAGGAACTTCTTTTTCTTTAAACTTTATTGCACAGCTGCATGAGCATATTGCCTGCGAGTTTATGAAGCTTGTTCTGACAACAGGGAAAGAATAAGACAAGGTCCAAACTTTGTGAAGTTGGCTGTGCCTCGTGGAAGTAAATAAGTGGTTGAATGAACAAGGAAGGAGGAGCAGATCAAATTTTCCGGAGGGTTCAGTTCCTGTTCCCCCCAGCCCCCGCCTCCAGTTTACATGGAGAATACAGAGAGCTCTTGGGAGTCAAGCTTTCTTAAAAAGCTGTCCTCTTAAGTTAGACATGGGAGAATTTTTTGATGATATTAGTGCTATCTTGTGTTGCTCGGGGTAAACGGAGGAAAGACCAATGACATGCTCAACTTTTTAACCTTTTGTGATTTGCTTGAGTGCTACATGCGCAGCTGGCTTCTTATCGCATGGTGGTAAAGACTCGGTGATTCACCACTGCCCTTCCTGAAGTTATTTTACACAGGCAATCCTCGTTAACCAAGGATCATTTCGGGACCCAGCATTGAGAGCGTGAACAGATCTCTTGGGCTGCCCACTCCATGTTTGGTTGCCATGAATGCTTGAAGGTAGCCCTTTGCATTTGCATGCCTGTCTGCTTGTAGGCTGTCAAAGGCTGTGAGATGACTTTTGAAATGCAAGTGATGTACCAGGCTAAAACACCAGCTGTTAAAGAATGGGGTGGGGGGCGGTGGGTTGGTTTTGTTTGTTTGTTAGTTTGTTTTGTTTTGGTATTCTATTTTATTTTGTTTTCCCACATGAGGCATTGCCTTTTCTGTAAGTAGAAATGGGATTGTCAAGTACACGCTAAACACCAACCTGAACCACAGCTTGCTGTTTCCTCAGAAACCTGATTGCAATGATTTCTTTGGGTTATTAGCGCTAGAACTGTAACACTTATTAATTTCAACAGCAACCATTTTAAACCACTCTATCTCAGGCAAGGTCCTCCATCTGGAGAAAAACAGCTAAGTTGTGCTATATTATGTTCCACTTGGCCTTGATGGGCCTCGAAGTCTTCCTTTTGAGTGGGACTGGCTCTCTGGAAGATGGCATTCAAGGATCAGAATGACAAAGCTCATTTTTCATTTATTTCCCAGTGTGGCTACAGGGAGCTTGGTAGAGGAGGGGTAGCTTTTTACCTGTCTCTAAGGGTAGCGTGGTCTCCTTCAGAGTCTGCGTTGATTGAGAACCCACCATATTTATATGGAGAATTTGGTGAATGTCAGATTAACTACTGAGTAGGGAGGAAAGGGATACAGCCTGCCTGGCTTACAGGTCCTTCAGCATGAAATCATTCAATCTTAGGACAGAATTTTGATATCTAAAGCCTGCCCAGTGATGATAGTAACTTAGAGACATGTGTTGCTTGGCCCAAGCATTTCTGGCAAGCTATCTGCATCTTCTGCAAGCACAAAAGTGAAAGCTGGTCTCCCTTAGTGGAGACGGCATTGAGTAAACAGCTGTCAGCCTATAGTCTAGCCACATCTGCATTCCTCAGAAAGCCAGAGAGAGAGATATAAGTGTATACTCATTTGGTAATAACCACAATAATGCACTGANCCGTCTTTCTGGCTGGGGGGAGAAGGGGGAGTTTGTTATAAAAAGGTCAAACACATAACTTTGCCGCTTTCAGCCGTCTCTATTCTTTTCTTTTGCAATTTTTCTCTCTGATTAAACTTCCAGATAAGTCTAGGCACTGTTGCCCAGCCCTTCACATTTAATGATTTTATGCATCACTTGCTCTTGGCACTGCTCACAGGCCTGCCATCTCCACTGCAGCCGGTGATCTTCTCCTCTAAATGTTTGACATCCACCAGCATTTCTCTTTTGCTCCAAGATGCCTTTTTTTCTTGTGAGGTCTGGAGAGGGAAAATGATGGCGGACAACCCTGAGACAAATTACCTAATACCCAAGGATTTTCTTTCTCGGCTCTCCTAATGGAAGGAAATTCTTTCCTTCCTATTTTCCTTTTTCTTATAAAAAGGCAAACAAAAAACCCCAAACCTCCAACTTGTCCTAGATCCAGATCCCTGCCCCACAGCTGAATCTGTTTAAATGATTACAAAAATGAATATGAAACCATCCTCAGAGGATACCGTATGGGGAGCAAGCTGGTTAGGCCAAAGAGGATTTTTCTCCTGTTTTTTGGTTGTTGGTTTTTTTTTTTTAAAAAAGTTTGGGTTTTTTGAGTTTTTTTTTCTCAATGTAAAACTGAATATGGAGTTTCTATCCTGGTATTCAGTGGGGTTTATCAGAGAGATATGTAGAGTCAAGAATGGAGTGAGGAAGGCGAAGAGAGAACTGTTTATCATGTCACCTGAGGAAAATGAACCGATAGCAAGACTTTGGTCTCTTTGAGTGGATGTGGTTTTTAAAAAAGGAAGAAAAAAGATTATGCATGTTTACCTTTTTGAACTCATCTATTGAATTCTGCGGATGTAAAACAATAGATGTATCAAAGTGTTTAGACAAAATAATCAAAGGCCACTCACAGATTTTAAATGCAGAATAGTAACCTCCATCTTAGGAAGCTGTTAAGACACAGTTGTTTGATGCCTGTGTGTGCAAAATAATTCAATACTTCTGTTTCCTTTATTCTTCCCTTAACCTTGTGCTCTTGGCTGCTGTGGAAGACAGGGTACTGGACTACATGAGGCTTGGAGTCTGATATAGTACATCCGTTCCTATAATCTAACCAGAAGAAACTGTATTTTGTGTGTGCCCAGAGACAGAGAAATGAGGATTTTCTATATAAAATTGCAATTCCAGTGTCAGTGCAGTGGAAATGATGCAACGTTTGCTTACTGAATTTGACTTGTAAGAATTTCAAATGGCAGTTAGCAACAAGGCAGCCTACAACAAGAGCATTAAGTCTGACAGGTGCTGTCTTATATCTTCTCATAATGCTTAAGATGGACCATAGCTCCACCTGTATGTGTTGAAGTACTAGACACAGTAAAGGATTTAGCAGGTTAAATGGAACAAAGTGGATTATGCCAAATGGTGGGTTTTGCATGGTTCTGATAATGAAAACAGCTTTCACCTGGGTACTAGAAATAGGCTTGAGGACTTTAATTGGAGGATCAGATGCTCACAAGATATATTCATTGCCTCTTATCCACACTAGTTGGATTTTAGGGTTCCAGCTAATTTCTTCCATGTGCTGTTGAGTCAGCAATGGGGCAGGCACATCTGACTTTTGCCAAAAGGAACTATTACCACTAATGCCACTATAACAAAAAACCAACGCATGCTGGACTGGGAGGAATCCACAACGTAAGATGCTTTCAAAGTCATCCAGTTTCTTGGCCCCATTATCTGCGTGTGCACGTATATATGAATTGCATCGAAGGAAATGTAGACAGGTATTTGTAAATCATTTGAGGAGTCTTTTAAATCACTGAGGGTCATGATTTACTCCACCTATCATGCTTTGCGTTTACCTCCCTTTCTGATGTTCGTGTCACCCATACTACTCATGGTAATTCTTACATCTATAAGCTAAAAAGAATACACTGCAGTAACATTTTGTTGTTGGAGAAGACTTTATAGGGTGGATTATGTGCCATAGACCTTCCCTAGCCACATGCTGCTGGCTGCTACAGGGACAGAATAAGAGTAAATGCTGAGTTACCTTTGGGGAATGTGCTGTTAATGAGTAAAGATAAACAAACTGTTTATTGCCTGGGTAATGAAATGTTGGTTTCTCCATTAAAGAGATTACCTTTGAAAAGCACTATCACCTTCATCACCTGCATTCCAGGACTTGTATTCAGGGTCCCACCTGGGTCTCCTAACAACCAGTGATATCATGCATGTGCAACTCTCCAGTCTTCACTCTTTTGGGTAGCTGTGATGTCTTTCACTGCAGCAACAGCAGAATATGAAGCTTGGACCATGGCAAACAAAGAAAGACAAAATTGACCTTGAATTTTTTAAAATAGTGTTTAAAATGTATGGAAATGTGTTTTATGGAGGAAAGGCTAGAGACTATCCAGTTGAGGTCTTAAATAGTTGCTATGATGATATGATTTGCATAGAAAGAGATTTCTACCACTTAGATATAATTAACATTTACTAAATAATATCAGAATTAAGAGTATGACTTTCAGAGGGCAACAGTTCATCAACATTATGCGCTCTGTCTTCTCTGTGGAGTTTGTAATAGCAATTACTACAGTAGTTCATTGCCCTTTGTAATATAATCTTTTTCTGTCTCTGTGGGGATTGCAGCAGCTATGAGTGTACAAGTATCCCATTCATAGATGCTGTGAACTCTACGGGCTGCTCTCTGGAGTTTACAATAGCGATGAGCATAGAAATAGCTTCTTCAGAACCACCACCAATTCATTTTGTCCTTGTTTTGTCTGTTCTGACCTCTGAAACGTGACTTTTGTGAGGGTTGTAAACTCTAAGAGGGCCAGCAGCCTGGGTGTCTGATCTCATGCCTTTTGCACTAGTGTTACAAGCAGTAAGGGGAATGTTGAAATACCCGAAAGCTGAATGAGGTCTTCAGAATTAAGCTGGATGGTGAGAAAATGATGAGTGTTAAAATCTTCCTCTCCAGGACTGCCATCAGTTTTCCAGCTATTGCATGTCAGATTGTAAGCCCCTCTCCCTCACTAGTTACTTTCTATTCCATTTGCGTTGTCAGGTTTATGCATGCAAGCTATGGTTTAGCAGCACAAAAAGCAAGCCCAGGCATTTAAAGTACATTACATGCAGTCTCTTTAACTAAATGAGTCTCTCGAACTGAATTAGTTAACTAAAATTAGTTTAACTAATTAAGTTAGTTAAACTTAAGAACTAAAGTTGACTTAATGTTTCATTTGACAAAATTTACAAGGCTTGACTTTTTTTTTGTCTATAATGGAGATTTTAACCTGAGGACTTGCTTAATACACTCTTAACTGTTTGGGGCTTTTTTTGGATTTTTTGTTTGTTTGTTTGTTTTGTTGGGTTTTTTTAACTGTAAAATCCCAGTTTTATTTATTGTGCAAGGACTATTGAGAACCATCTGATTTGTAGAGGCCAACTTGTAGGAAACAGATGGTATTTAAAATGGTTTCAAATCTTGCTGTGGCATCTTTCAGAAATACATGTGTAACTTCTGCCAAAGCTTGGAGATTCATTTTTCTTTTGCCTCCCGAGAGACGGTCACTTTTGCTTGGAATAGATCCCATCTCCCAGACATGTATTGAAGGCATATTTAAACATTTAGCTTTGGGCTGTGGAACAGCCTTTCGTAAGTCCCCTGTTGTGCTAGGATAATGGTCCATGTAGCTGGAATTGTGGAAACTCTACATGTGGATTTTGCCCTTGTGATTGTAGATCAGATTATGAAGTTCTAAAGGATTAAAGCTATTTTCTTTGGCCCTTTGCCAAGTAAGTTAATTAGCTGATTTTCTTGAGATCATGACCTGTCACAGAGCTATACTGCCCAGTTGTTAAATTTTTGATCTGGTAAATGAATCCCTCCGTTTTCATTTCCCATTGCATTTTCATGAATCATATGATACGTGAACCTCTTCTTTTTGTCTTTTTATTTCTTCCCCATCACGTGGCGGGGGGGGAAATAAAGCAATAGTTTTATACTTATGTAGTAGTTTAGAGAGGGACTGAAGCACCTCTCTTATGAGGGAAGGCTGAGAGACCTGGGTTTGTTTAGCCTGGAGAAGAGAAGACTGAGAGGGGACCTCATCAATGCTTATAAATATCTAAAGGGCAGGCGTCAAGAGAATGGGGTCAAACTCTTCTCAGTGGTGCCCAGAGACAGGACAAGGGGCAATGGGCACAAACTGGAACACAGGAAACTCCATCTCAACATGAGGAAAACTTTACTTTGAGGGTGCCAGAGCACTGGAACGGGCTGCCCAGAGAGGTGGTGGAGTCTCCATCTCTGGAGACATTCAAAGCCCGCCTGGATGCGTTCCTGTCCAGCTTGCTCCAGGTGAACCTGCTTTGGCAGGGGGGTTGGACTAGAGGGTCTCTGAAGGTCCCTTCCAACCCCTACCATTCTGTGATTCCATCACTGGGATCTATATAGATGTAAAATTTCAAATCAATGTAATGTAAACAGGACGTGTATGTTGAACAGAAGGAAAGGAAACGTATTGTGACCTTTGCAAAAGTTACCTCTACACTGTGTCACACACCACCATTTAACAAATAGAGAGCTTTAAACCTTGCCTTGAGCTCAAGTTTAATGTCTCTTACTTCCTGAAGAGCTTTATTCTAATAAGTGGCAATTCTAGTACAATGATGATTCATTGAAAGGTGGGTAAAAGATGGATTTGACATATGTGAGAAGGTAAAAACTGTATTCTTTAATGTTGGGACCTTGAGCCTGGCCTCAATCATTGCAGGTAACACTGGCAAAATTTGCCGACCAATGTTCACTAAAACTGGTGTAGTGTTTTCTGTTTGCAGGTAAGATTTTTTAATTGTTTTTTTTCAAATGTGAGAGCAGTTCATATGTACTCTGAAGGCATTTTCATCCCCGATAACTGTATCATAAACAATATTATGTAGATGGCAAGCATCTCTTTGTGTTCAGTCACCGGACCTTCTATGTACTACTTCGAAACATAGAAGTTGTGATTAACCAATTAACCAATTTCTAGCCTAGCTAGTAATATCACTTATTAAAAGAACGCATATTTCTTCATTCTTGATTTATTTTCACTGACACGGAAGGCTAAAACAGTATCGTGTTATACTTTTAAGTGTATACTCTTAAACTGTGTTGCTGCCTAAATAAAGTACAGTATGGCTGATAAGAGGGCTCTCTATTGTACCTCCTTCGACTGGTCTTAATGGCAGTTTTACCAAATGCCTTGTAAAAAGCAATTTGTAGTGCTTTCTACTGAGGTGGTAAACAACGAGAGAAAGGGCACCTTTTTTTTTACAGTCCAGGCTGCAGGAAGTAAATCTCCATTGATTTTTTCCCTTTGAAGGTTATGGATACTTTAAGCAGTGTGTGAAATGCTTACACTACTGAAATGAAAAATTTTACTAAAATTGGGACTAAAATACTGTCTGGCTTTAGCAGAGGTGCAGTGCAACATGATATCTCATACTAAAAAGCTAATGTAATCTGACCTTCCCTTTACTGGTTTCATAAGTCACGTGATACTGTTCGTATTTTGTAAATGGAGAAATCTAAGTGCTAAAATTCAGCTTCTCACTCAAATTCTCAGTGAAAATAAATTTTAAGTTAATCTTTCATTTATGAGAGAAGGTGTGAAACCTGACTTTGTGATTTTTTGTTGAAACAAACCAAAAAGAATGTAAGTATGGCTGCAATAGCATTTTTTAATTTAAGCTTATGTGAATAATTGTGGGAACTATTTTGAACTATTTACCTGGCTGTAGCTCAAAGACATATTTCTGGACGCGTTCCTGTGCAACCTGCTCTAGGGTGACCCTGTTCTGGCAGGGGGCTTGGACTAGATGATCTCCAGAGGTCCCTTCCAACCCTATGATTCTATGATTTCCACCTTTGTGCATACAAAATAAGAGAAGATTAGGCACTCTTTTCAACCAAGTAACTTTAGTTGCAGCAGATAAAGTACTGGGTGGCTGAAAACCTTTATTGCCCTTGGCTTGAATTACTCTGTACCCCTTTTCAATAAATGCCATATCTAATAAATGCCATCATAGTTTTAGTGAAGAAATACAAACTTGTCCTCGAAACCTTAATGAATCTTTTGAGCATTGGCAGGTTTTGTTCACCATTTGAAGTCTGTAAGAGGGCTTCAGACCAATTCTGCAGTTGCTTGGTTTTAGTGGTTTCAGCCCAGACTCTCGGCTGACACAGGTGTAAGCGGAGAATCGAATTTGATTTTCACATTGCAGTTATCTGGGTGGTCTTTCTTTAATGGAGCGAAGTCCATGTAATATTTAATTTAGATTAAATTCCCTACTAGCAATGTCCATCAGCTGACTCTTGCCACTTTGCTGAAGCAAGGCTAGTGCTATCAGATCCAGAACACCTGGCAAGTTGCCACATAGAGATGCCAGGTCTTGGTGAGCAGGGCTTTAACAAGAGGGTAGAGAGCACTGAAGTTCCCTCCTAAGGAGAAGCTGTAACTGGAGAAGTGAAGAACACATTGGAATTAAATGATTGGGTTCTGATTGGGCTATTAAACAGGATCTCCTTCCTAGGGTGTATTGTCTTACAGATACTGTATCGCATGTTTACATAAGTAACCTTCGTCTTTTCCAAGTTTACTTTTATGGGTGAAACGTTTCGAATGAGCATTTCTTGTTACTTTTTCAGCTTTTTCATAACCAATGCAGAGTAGACCCTCATACATTAGTAATAGCATTTCATAAGAAACCTGAAAAGCAGATTTTCCTCTGCTAAAAATAAGGCTGTCCAAACAATATCAGAGCTGATTATTCCACTTGCTGTGGTGCACAGTTGTGTGACATTTACTATTTGAGTTACTTTGCTTCCTGACTCATGCAAAGGTGCCACGGAATGAAATGAACAGAAGCTCTTCTCTTTTTCTTCCTTATTGTTCCCCACTGAATGAAGCTCTAGCAAAAAATAAGGCTTTTTCCCAGAGGTGGTAAGAATGGTGATTTTTCAGTGTGCTCTGCAGTGTAGAAGAAATTATACAGGAAAACACAGGCTTTTGTCTTCAGTAGATCATGTGAAAATATTTACTGGAGATGATAATGTTACCCAGGGGAAGCTGACAACAACTTGAACATGAAATGCAGCAATTGGGAGATCCCAGATTGTCACATTATGCAGATAACCTGAAAGCTTCAGTCACACTGTTTGAGAGAACTAGATTTTGAATTGAACTCGATCATCAGAAGACTCCCTCTGACCTCGGCTGTTTATAACCAGACTGAACTGCTTGCTGACACTGGTAATTTAATCGCCAGTGGCAAATGAGTGCGCCTCTTCAAATAGCCCTCTGTGTATATCTTAATATCAAAGCAAGGTCTGCAGAGAGGGATTATCAGTTATTAGTTGGAGTGATAGAGTTAATTATGTGTACTTGGATCCGCATGGCTACAGCGACCGGGTCAGCAAGCCTGGCAAAAAAGATGCTACTTCTCTCCAGAAGCTTTTTCTCTCGGGGTAGCTCAACCACTTCGGTTTGCCTGTCCTGCCTGCTCCTTGGTCCTGTGTGGGAGAGGTAGAGGTAGATGGTGGCTAGTGCAGCGGCAGCAGCAGCAGCGACTACTCACTGCGGGTGAAAGCAGGTTTTCTGAAGCAACAGCAGCAGCAGCGTTCTCAGCTCTGGATAACGCACACAGGTTGAGCTGGTCTATTACAGCTCGTGTAATTCTTGAATGTGGGATCCGATGGCGGCTGAGCGTAATCCCTCTTTACACTTTGCTGAGGGACACCTTATTTCTCATTTTTGTTGGTTTTGTCAGGAGAGCTAATGCCTAATTGTTAATTCAGGTTAGGAAACTTTTCACCATATGTCTTTGTGGCTAGATGCTGGATTATTTTATTAACCCGTTTTTCTTGTGATAACCTCACAATTAGCATGAAAAACTTGAGTTGGGCGCGTAGGTTTGAGTAATCAAATCAATTATTTTCTTCTGTGAAGAAATAACTTTATTTTCTTTGATGAGTGTAAAAATGGTCTGAGGCTTAAGCTTCACAATTTGCTTAATATTATTTATTTCCATAGATATATAGAATATGGCAGACTCTGCAATGGCTTGAAAGACAAAAAACCCAGCCACCTTTATTTGATTTCCCTTTGTCCTAAAAACAGTTTTTGGAGCCAAATTCAGCTTTCGAGCTCTGTAAATCTTACAGCGTGTAAATCAGATCATATATAAAAACCAAGTAGCACTTAAAACTTTGTCACGGATTTGGATCTTGAACCTCCCGAAGGCTGGGATTAACTAAACCTGAGGGCTGCATTAGGACCCTCTCTGCTTTTTCACGCATGGTCATTGTAAGGACAAATTTACAATATAAGTTTAACCAAAGGGAGTTGAACCCAGCACTTGAGGAAGCAGACTTCAACACCCGACATTTGTTAAAAATGCGTTTTGATAGATAGCCCTTTGTCTTTAGCAACTTCCACCCAACAACAGTTACTCCTCTCTCACTACTGCTAGAGCAGCTTGGAGAGAAACTCTGCTGTCTCCACTGCCTTTCCCAGTACACACACTGCAAATAACAAGTGGTAATCAGCATCACAAAAGCATATTCCGTGTCCGTTAGCTAAAATCACATGAACAACATTGCATTTAACTCAAGTTATGGCCAAAAATGAGAGGTGGGGGGACTTTTCATGGTCACTTTGTCATTGAAAAGGGAAAATAATTACCGGAAAAATAATATTTTCACTGACAGTACAGGGTAATTAGTTTCCCAGGGAGAAGATGTTGGTAGCAAGGGGCTTTACACAGGGAGCCTTTGTCATTTTATGGATGCTCATCTATCAACTGTCAGGTTGTTTCAAAAGAACTCTGGTCATAATGTTTTCCCTTTGCTCCTCTCCCATCATGGTGGCCCAAATTTGCCTGAATAACCATTAGTCTTCCTGTTTGCCTAGTCTGGGCATTTACAATGAGTCAGGAGGTAGCAGTGTTGCCGTGGCTGCACAGCACGAGGGTTTCGTCGGGGAGAGCATCTAGTGTGTTATCAAGGCTTTGATGCAGGGGATAGACTGGCTGGTTACACACATGACTTTTTCAGGCAAGGTAGGCTTAGCAAACGGGGTGGGACTGGAAAAAGTAGGGGAAGGCCTGAACTTGTTCTTGTGTGGGAGAATGTCCTCCTCAATTTGAATATATTGATTAAAGATGTACACATTTTTATTAGTCTTTCCCGCATCACATTTTGGGGCATCTTTCCTAAGGCACAGTTATTCTTTAGGTGTGACATTGGAATTAGCGCAAAGAAACATTAAATTTCCAGATCTAGATGCCTCAAAGGATGCCAGGTGCCTTGACACTGACAGATGTAAAAATGTTATTTTCTTCTCGTAGCTTTGGCCTCACCTATAAAGTGACAAAGAAAGGGATTTTGGCTAAAACCTGAGGAAGCTTGATGTCATGGAAGCAACAGCTGAAGGTTTGGCATACCTCCCCTGCTTTGCCTTCCACCGTAAGCTCTTGCCTGGCAGAGTGTGGCTCCCCTGCACCCGGGTCCTGTGTCAGCTGCTGAGTGCAGACGGCGGTCATGATGCAGACAAGAGGCAATTTTTCCAACTGCATATTTACCTATTTTCAGGATTGTACCATGGTTGCTCGCTAGAGCCTCTCTTCAGGACGAGATTGGTTTTGTTTGTTTTTAGAACAAAATAGTTTTACGGTCTCCGCTTTTTCATGTGCAGTCTGTTTTGTAGGTAGTAGCCGGGGCAAGAACTGCACAAGAAATAACTGGGTTGTACTGAACACCAGACACGTGCCACTGTCATGAGGAGCCTTTTGAACTTTACCTTTTCTGGAAAAAAAGCGGGGAGGTGATTGGAGACGAGTCTTAGCAAAATGTTAGCACCCAAGCACGCATGTCTGCACAGGGAGTGCAGGCACGAGCACAGTGCAGGTATCTGTGTCAGTCCTTGGATAGCTTACATACTCTTCCTCATCTAGCCTGGGAAATCTTTCTTCCCAACATTTTTTTTTAAAGATATTTGAAGTAGTCTTTCATCCTTTTTGTACCTGAAATGCCCCAACCTCCCTTTTGCTTTTATTTTTTTTCCCTGATTTCTGATTTACCAAAAAAACTTAACTCTGCAGAGGGTAGGCTGCTATTTTGAGGACAGTAGGCACTGTCTTGCGAAGAAACTAGCTTGCTTTTAGGTATATGTATAAATATACCCGTTGCTGGTTAAGGAAATGTTCATGAGCATTTCATATTTCATGTTAAGGACAAACCTCTTGTCCTTAACATTAGGGACATAGTATGTATTGTCAAGGCCAGGTTCAGCACACACCTCCTTTCTTCCTTTCTCTTTTTGGGACAACTCATTTTAGTTCATGATATATTTATAAGAAACCTGCATATGGGCTTCAAGTAATTTGATGAGAATTCACTGACAGTTGCAACAAAAATGGTGAAAATGTGACTTGAAAATCTTTGTGGAGAAGAAGGGGGAATCTAAACCAAAATGATTTGCCTTAAATAGCAGTAATATTACTGGCTTTCTTTAGTGAGGCAAATAGTTGTACAGTTTGGATTGCTTGTGTATGCAGCCTCTAATATTTTTTCAGTTCAGTAAATGAATTGGCTGTACAAAGATCCCAAAATGACAAACATTAATTTCTAACACTTTTACTGGGTGTGACTAAGTAAATGTAAAGAATGAGGGCCAGAGACCTCTAGCTCTTTTCAGTTTCCACTTGTGTTGCTCAGTGACGCTTAAGAGTAGCCACAAATACTCCCTTGATGGAGTCGGATTGCTTCTTTATTAATTCCATTCATAAATACACACTGGGTGTCCAGTGGAGCACTTAAAACCCTGATAATCAAAAGCTTATTGTGTGTTTGAGAAGCTTGAAAGGGAAACTGAAGTAAATACCAAGGGAGAATAGAATAAAGTTAGAGTTTTTCTTTCTAAGCCAGCAGGAGGTCGTCTAAAGTATAATGTTATGCACAAGTTTTACCATCGAGGCTGTGATGGGGGGGATGAATATGTGCGCAATTACAGTAGTAAAATCAGTGTGCCATGCATAATTAATCCAGCGCCCTACAGATGGCAGAACCCTAGTGCAGCGCTAACAGCTATCTGATCGCCTCCGTGTGTGTGAGACATAGAGGACTTGTGCCTTTATTTCAACTCTGTACTTGTCTCTGTCCCACTCAAATAGTACAGAGCAAAATTCATGTGAAAGCAATAAAAACAGAGGATATTTCTTTCTTCGGCTGTGTCTTTCTCTAAAGTGAAAATGTTGACTTTGAAAAACATTTCGGGGAGGGGGGGGAATTTAGTTACTAGTACGCTGCATTAAGGGTCTCCTAGTGGTAGTGAGTGTGTATGAAGAATGGAAAGGTGATGTTTGCGTTCCAGTGAAGTTGGGTTGGGTGAATTAATCTGGTTATGTCTACACAAGCTGCACTCTTTTTTGCTATGGGGCAGAGTTATAGGGAGATAGAGAGCAGAGGCTGTTTTCTTCCAGAGTTGCTAATTGACTAGATTCTCCATACCTTCTGTAAAGCACCTTCAGTTCTCATCAGCTTGCACAGGCTTTCAGCCTACAGCTTTGGAATAGCAATTTTTCTTTTGAATTCGTATTACTTCTGCTTAACTGTATATAGACTTTTACCTAGGTGAGGAGTGTGCCCTGAGGCTCGGGACCTGTGCAATGCTTTGATCTCTTTTTGGGTCTTCTCTTAAATCTTAGACGAGGCAAGCAATAAGAAACTAGTTGCGAGATGGTAGGAATGATGGTAGACTGAAGTCCATGTGTCTGTGGCGTAGATGGGTGCATCCTGTGAAGAAAATGATCTGATTCTTCAGCACCTCCTGTTATTTTATGGAATCATTTCCATGATGGCATGGCAGCAGAGGATCTCACATGAGGAGCCATGAGAAGTACTGAGAACTGGAAATAAATACTTCTCTGACATAAACAATAACATTGATCTTGGCCGAGCATAACACAAAATTTCTCCCAAGACCCCCCTGTCAGATCCTTTGAAACCTCGAGGCCTAAGCAGGTCCCTTTCTGGGCAGAATTGCTCACTCGCTCTTCTTTGGAGAAATACAAAACTATACTTGATTTTATTTTTTTTTTTTAATCCTCTGCTGATAACTGCGAATGATGGCAATGTGAGCGCTTTCTGTTCTACTCTCCTTATTAAAACCACAAAGAAATAGAAAGAACTGAAAGTCCCAGATCACTGGAGTAATAATAACAAGGTTGACTTTTCAGGAGGAACGCATGTAGGAACAAAGCAAGGAGTATGCTACTCCGGGCATATCCATAGTAGATAGATTGAGAAGTTGTCTCATCTAAAATGATTCAGTAACAGGAAAAACAAAACACCACCGCTACAACAGAATCAAACTAAGTTAAATATGAGGGAGGAGATAGTAGGGTAACAAAATCAGTGGTTTAACCACCAAATCTTACTGCGGATAGGACTCTGTTAAAAGGTAGATTTTCTTACCCTCTTCTGCAGTTCACTTTTGCAACAGCGAAGGACATTTCCACCTGTGTAGCTCATGAAAGGTATGTGATCTCACTCTGCCTACTGCATACGCAGAAATGGCTCTCAAAAACTGCTTCTAGTCAAGAGGAGGAAAAGTGGGCACAACAGCTGTCCCCACTTGTGCAAAACAGCGTTTCCACCTCAGTTTTCACTGCAATGCAGTGTTGGAATCATCTTTATGTTTCTGAGAATTGTGTGGCCTGTTTTCCGTGTTCTCTCCCAGGCAAATATCCCCCCCCCCCAAAACAGAAGAGCAGGGCTTTTATACTGCTAATGGCTGTCAGAAAGGACCCAGAGGCAACTAGCAGGATGGAAACAAAGCTTGTCTTTTGATGGTGATTAGGAGGGGTCAACAAAATACAAGATAAATGAAACCAATGGGATTCCAGTGTGAATTAAAAGACCTAGCAAAAGAGAGACCCAGAGAGTTGGCTTCTGCCTGATGCTTTCGTCAAGAGCAAGAGCCCTGCATTGATGTGGGGCTCTGGTGTAACCACTGGCCTTGACAAGGGTTGCCTGGACTTGTGGAGCACAAAGCACACCTGGAGCTGCCATTCATTACAGCACCGATAGGAAGTGATAGTGGCCCATGACTGATGCACTGAAGCAGGAAGAAAGACATGCACAGGGATGTATGCTGACAAATAGTTAGCTTTTACTACACTACTTTTTGCTACTAATCCTCTTTTGTGTGTCTTGACCGTTGGTTTTTATGTGTTGGTTAGTTTTAAAACAGTCTTCTATATTCTCCAGCATCTGCAGACAAGTGCATAGGAGCTGAACTGTTTATCAGGCTGGGATTCCTCTCTGCATGGCAGAACTTTTTCATGACGTATTATTTTTTTAACTGAAAAAAAATAGGGAGAGGCAGCAAATCACTTGGGTTCAGACAACGGAAGGGGAAAAAAAAATCCCACCTAAACAATAGATATTTAAGTAGAAAGTGTTCCAGCTCCTTCTGACAAAGAGCCTCCAGAGGATTACAATGCAGTCAATGTTGCTTTAATTAAATTTAATGCTGTGTGAAATGCACTCTGAGAAACTTTGATGAATGACTGGGGCAATTCATGTGGCTCACTAAAGGGCATCCAGCCCTTGCAGGGGTGTCAAGCCACGATGAATTGGTTAGTACAGGCATGTTTATAGACTGCCTAAGGAACCTTGTATCTGTGTGGTAATGTCAGAGATAATGTTATGATTCTCTGGACCTTGGAGGGCTTTGGTGACATGGTTAATGAGATAGCCCAGGGAGTGTCCCAGTAGGTTACTTGCAGACCTCCCACATCAAAAGAAGCAGCTTTGCCCCTTCAGAGCCTGCCGTCCTCTAGATCTCTCAGCTGGCCCTTGCTTTCCATAGGACCACTTTTTTTCTGCCTCCTCCCCCTTCTTTTTTGGTTCTTAGTCAACATTAACTTTGGCTGCTGAAATTCAAAAGTTGTTAGTTTTTAATTTGGTTTCTCTTTGACCTGCCTACACAATGGCTTTCAAAGATTTTATAGGAACAGCAACCACCACGGTTACCTTCCTCCCAAAGCCTCAAAACGACAACAAAGCTTAAGCCGAGGAGGGAAAATGAGGGGAGGAAAAAAAACTTAACTCTCCCTCTCTCTGTTCCCTCTCTCCCCATCACAAAAACAGAGGAATGTTTCTCTCATGCAGAGTTTGATTACAAAGCAATGGGCTATGATAGCACAACTGGGTCTTTTATCTGCTGCACCCAAAGAAGTGACGGGGAAAAAATAACCCCCCAAAACAGTGGATCAATTGATAAATGAAAGTCTGTTATTCGAGTTTGATTTAAAGGGTTGATTATAGGCCTGTGGAAAGGGTTGTTTAACAATTTCTCTTTGTAGGCTGAAAAACTCACTGTAAGTTTGGTTTAAGTGAGGTTAGACGGCAAGTAAACGTTCTTGTAATAATAGTGATCTTTGCAAAATTCCTGGGTCAGGAAGTAGATGTTCAGTATATTACATCATTGAAGGAAGCATACATCGAAGTTAATACAAGACTACCTCAAATGATCCTTCTAAAATATAAAAACCCAAAAGTTTTTATTGAACTTCTGAAATTCTATAGGAAAGAAAAGGGGGAGGGCTGATGGTGGATCATAAATTTGATAAACTTCATATCTCACAGATCTGATAACAGTTGCAAGGGTTCTCCTTTGGATGACTCTGTATGTTAAGGCTTGTGATCTTGAGCAGAGAAATAAATGCTTATGAGAAACCAAGGTGGGATCTTCTGAAAGGACATAAGCAGCATGCTAACTGGTCTTGCCCGTGAACATCCTGAACCCCATTGTCCCTGAAAGGGTCTGCATCTGGTATTTGAAGATGTGCCATGAACTTTGAGCATTCATCTCGTTCTGTCCTACGATGTCAGAATTTAAGTATCTGTTCATTGCAAACGCTGAAGAAATGGTAAATATAAATGTGTATACATCTTGTTTAATATACCTATGTGTACACGTACGTTGAGTCAAATATTCTTGGTCTCACTACTATTTTCTTTCAAATCCCTCTGTAAAGCATATCTACTCAAAGTTAAAAAAAAAAAAAAAAACTTAACAAAAAAACCCAAACAAACAAAAAAACCAATCCTGTCTAGATGAGTTATCTCTGGCCACCTCATTGAAATAACCGGAAACAGTCACCTGCTTTCTGCAGACCTTATTTGTGTTCAACAATTCTGCTGGGAGCAGCTTCCCACAGGAGAGGTGGGGGAGAAGGTGGTGGTGGTGGTGGTCATTTTTGTAGTTAATGGTCATTGTAGCAGGTACTAAATCTCCTGGTGTTTTATGAACAAAAATGAAGGTCCTAATCACACTTTTGTATGTTCACTAACTGTTTAGCTATTCTTTAAATGCTGTTGGAGCCACATCAAGAGGTGCTATCAAGGGCAGGCCATTCCCAGAAGCCTGTAGTAGTATCATGGTTATGTCTACTCTTGTTTTTCTAAGCACCTGAGGCGGAACGTTTATTTCAGAAAGTTGGGTTTTTTTCTTCTTCCAGCAAGTAAAAGAAAAATCTATGCTCCTCAGCAGCAAACCAGCACCATTCTTCTGGTGACACGCTCTAAGTGTCAAACTATCTACACTGAGTCTTTTGCCCTCTTCCTTCCACAGGCAGGACAACTCCCTGGTTGCTGCTGCCAACATTGTGAGGGGAAAAAAATACCTTAAAATAATTTTAGGGGTTGAAAGCTGGTTTTGTTGAGAAAGTTAAAAAAAAAAAATCTTTTAGGATATGACCCCTGTCAAAATGCACAGGACCAAGTTTGTGCAATTAGAATGAAGATGTTTTGGTGATTGTTGTAAAGAGCTGATGTGGTCTTGAAAGAGCTACATGAGTTCTTCTCTTGTTGCAGCACTGGGAGATGCTGCTCACGCTTGCCTGGCTAGCTGGAATGGCCTGCCCAGCCCTGGTGCCGCAAAGCAAGGCAGAAAGTGGGCAGAGCCAGGCCAGCCCCTCCCTTCTCTCTATCTCTCTGTTATCTGAATCAACTATCCAGGTAGAAGCACTTAAATGGCATTTATTTAATAAGTTACTTGCTGCTGGCCAATATTGCTATAATGAAGTTGTAACTAGATCAGGGAGGAAGCAAATGCCAAGTTTGGTTTGGTAACTTGTCTTGCAGGGAAGAAGGGGAAAAAGGCAGAATAAGCTGAGTGGTTTCCAAGACCCTAATCTATTTTTAAATAGGTCTCTCTGAAACTGTAGCAGCAACAACAATCTTTGCTGTAGTTAATGGGCTGTCAGTGTATCCTTTATTTGAATGACTGTTTTCTGAATCGGAAGTTAAAGACATCGTGTCGTTGTCACTGGGTCAATGGCAGTAAGTCTAACAAAGGACCTTGAAGCCACTGTGAGCAGCAGCCTCTGATGGCTTCAAAGTAACAGCAAGGTCAGGGAAAAGGCAAACACGGCTAACAGTATCCCAGTCTCACCAGTGTGGCCATGCAGGGTGTTTATGGCAGCCAAGTCTTGACCCTAAATCCCTTCCCCTCCCCGGTGCATTACACGTGACCCTAGAGCAGGTTTTTTGTTGCTTATTGCCTTTAAAGGGTAGAATGGTGCAATTATTCATAAATCTGGTTGTGAGAGAGAGTTGTTGCAAAAGTGTGACTTGAAGAGCCAGAGCTATACATGATCCTGGCAGTGGACTGGTGTGAAATTTTGAGTGCCGCCAGCAGTATGTGATATGGTCAGCAGAGAGCTCAGAGGGAAGTCCTAGTGCAGGAAGGCTTCCTCCTGCGGCAGTCAGGACCTAGAACTCTCATCGACTCCTGTGGATAGTCCACGTCTTGAGGCCCAGCAGTCTTTGGTGGTTGGAGGAGAGCAGGATGGCTTTTGTCTCCTTGATGACATTGAACAGTGGAACTGGATTGAAATAGGGAGGTGCTATGACAGTACACGAAAGCTTCTGTGCCAGGCTACCGAGCCTATCGAGAGCTTGGAGTCCACTCACCCTCTCAATATAGCATGTTCTTTTTCCAATGATCCTTACAAAATAATGAAGATCTCCCTCTTTGGGCTGTTGAGGTCTTGGGGGAGTTAACTGGATGAAATTAGATTTGACTGGGTGATAAGTGCATTTGTGGCAGTGGAGATAGGCAGGCAGATATAGAAATTAAAGAATGGAAAGGGGGGAGCACATGGTAGATGCAATGTATGCTTTAAACAGTGCTAAAGGAACACAATGTCTAAGTGTCTATTTTTCTACAGGCAATGTTACCTCAAATGGGGGAGCTGACCCATTCCTGCTGGGCTTGCGGGTCATCCCCTACCAAGAGACAGTTTAACTTCACCATGTGGGTTGCAGTGGCTGGGTCTGACAAGGTGGGCTGAAGCTGAAGTTCCTACTTTCAGTTGAGCACTTCTTGCTTTGGCATGTTATAATCAGACTTTTAACATTATTTTAACACAGGGTTTTTTTGTGTTCAGTCTCTTTGCGTGGTTTAAAATTCATTTCCAGGCTGTGATCTAATGGCAGCAATTACCTCAGAAGTGCATACAGTACAAGATAGGTTTATTTTTGTTTCAACCAAGGCAAATGATTACAGGTCTTGGCTTCACTTCAGGGAGAGCCAAAAACACTTTGGGAGAGCCAAAAACAACATCTACCTTTGCAATCTGGCAAGCAGGTCCTAAATACCTTACACGAATGTTTGATTTAATGATATGAAGGGTAGCGAGAGCAGGAGAGCAAAGCTCTTTGAGTCTTGATGCTGCAGTGGATCACTGGAGTGCAGATTACTTGCTAACTGTATGTTGTGGAGTGACCCGGCTTTGTCATATAATGACTACCACTCCCAATTATCAAATGGTAATTTGCTCACTAATTCTCTTGAGTTTCTTCAGTGCCTTGTGAGCAGTTTGGCTAACATTGGCAACAGCGTGAAAGGCACAAGTAGCAAAATACCTGTAAGATTTGTCTGCACGTAGGTTTCAGTAGCTACAGGAATAATTCGGTCTGTTACACACAAAAATGAGTTTACGTAATTGTATGCTTGGAGGTCATGTCACATGTGCAAGCATAGCTGTTCCTCCTTTATTTCCTGGCAGAAGTATCTAATGAGAGCGCAGTGGATGAACGGGGAGAACAGCCTACTTTATTCTCACTGAACAGCGTGTGGTGATAAAGCCCACCTTGCCTACTCTCTCCATATAGGGTTAACAGAAAAGCTCATGCTTTGGTGGGTCTGTGAGGTGCAGAGGGTTTGACTTAATTCTTCTGCTTAAAGAATTGCAACATAAAACTCAAGTCCTTAATTATGTCTCTAAGGAGCAGAGAGGAAGTTTTCATCCTTCCCTCAGTTTAATTTCTTTGTGATGTGTACCGAAATGCAGCTGGATATTTTGGGTCAGCAGTTGGCTGCACATCCAAAACACATGAAAGAATTTTGTGCATCTTAGCTATATCTATAGAAAGGAAATGTGCCCCTTTAATGCCTGACAGCTTTGGGGGATTTCTTTGTAAGCACAACTAATGGGATGTCCTGATTTCACCTGTCCTTTTTTACTTTGTAACTCCTGGGAAGAACAAGCAGTTACAGAAGAAAATGAAGAACACCCCTCGTAATAGGTACCTGAGTAGAGAAGTGAGATGATGGTAATTACCTTGGAGCTACCACAAGTTTCTGCAGGAACCACGAGTACTCAGCACATCTTAAGTTCATGAAAGGAGGATCTAGTCTACTTTAAACATTTTTTTCATGGTAGCTATGACTATTAAACTTTGACAGTCCGTCTGGATTCAAGAGACCTACAAACGCTCAAAGCCACCGAAAAGAGATCCTCTCAGTCACATCTATGCTAAGAATTTAAAAGCAATATATATTTAAATGTAAAGCAACATGGATGAGTGTGTGCTCACCGGCAAAAGTACATTTGGAGGGGGGTACGCATACAAATACAGTTTCAGTAAGTGAGAGAAGGTGAGATGATACAGTGGTGATGAGTGAGATGGTGAACTATATTTTCAGGAATTTTGAATTGTTTTATGAATGGTGAAATTGTAAGAAGCCATGTTAGAATGTACAGAACTACTGAAATTATGCCAAGAACATAATTGCCTTTTGAAATTGAGTGTGTATAGTCCTTTGCCAGGGGTCTCCTGCTCTTTATTGTTCATCATTTCAGATGAAAGTGAGTGGCTAATAATGCCTGTGTCTGATAACTGTTTATTTTGACCTTTGGAAAAGACGGATGTGCTAAGGGATAGCATATAACCTATAAAGAAAAAAAAAAAGCATCTTTATTGAAAGTGTGAAGTGAAGGTTCTTCAAAATTGGGAGTCTACTTTGCTTTGGAGTAAGTGTTTATAGGAAAGGAAAAATACAAACCCAACTGGTTTTCATCCCAGATCTTGAGGTAATCATGTATGTCTCCAGAGATATTCATATTTCTTCCACTTCATTGATTAACTTTGCACTTCCTATCAACTTAAATGAAGAAGTAATACTTTTTCCTTCCTTTTTCTCTTCTTCTATGCAACTGCAGAAGTAGATGAGCTCATTTACCAAAGTCTTTGTATACGTGTATAATTTATTGAAGGCTGTCAAAATTCAGGAGGAGCTTTGCATTTATTATTGAAAACAATGCAGACTAGCATTATTTTGAAGGAGATGGAGAAGAATAAAGTATTTTAGTTAGATCCTTTTTCTGGGAGAATTCCTCTGATCCTATCCCAAATGCTGACAAAGCTCGCTTTATTTGTCAGCAGCATGACGACTGCAGTAGAACGTGGCGGTGAAACACTGCTCAGTGAGACATGACTGCAGAGTAGGAAGACGGACGTTAAAACTGGACTCTGTATGGGGTTGGGAAGCCAGTGCAAAGAGTGGAGCTCCCAGCTGTTGTGTTTGTAACAATATGAATTATTGTTGCTTTAAATTCCATGGGCTGCAGTCTTTCCAGATTGTGTTGCTGGAGTCTTAGATAGAATTAATTTCAAATAGTGCTACCTATGGTTATATTAATGCCGGATGCTTGTGGGAAATGGTCAAACACAACTACAGGCACCCAGCTGAAATCCCTGCTTGATTTGAACAGCAACAGGGAGGTTAAAAAAAACCAGACCTTCTTATGCTTTCATGAGATCAGAAGTAATACCTTTAAAACTGTAGTGTAGACACTCTGTTAAACCATGTGCGCTGCTCGTAAAACCATGAACTATTTTGTAGGCTTGTGAAATTGAGGACCAGTGGAAGACCTGAGAGCTTCTGAAAGAGGGAGCCCTGTGGGACCAAGCTGGAACCTCATGCCTTCCATTTCATCTCAGAGGCAATGCTCTGTAAGGTTCACAAACCTTGCACGTGTTTCTCCCAAATATTTTGAAACCACAGAACATGAGAAGCTGTTGCACTCTTCTAGAAAGAAATTGCTGTATTTGCTTTACTGTCGTTAACTGTTGCATTAAGTGGCAGCTAGTATAAAACCAGAAGTAAATGAAAATGTTAGTGGATCTGTAAAGGTGTCTCAAAATGACTCCATCCCTGATAAAAACAAAAATCTAAAAACTTGCACAAACATGTATATGTAGCTATACTGTTATTTCCTTCAGATTCCAAGATATTAAAGAGCTGGGTTACTCAATACTGAAGGAAGACACAACAGAAATGGCCAAAAAAAGCACTCCTAGTCCCATAAGTGTTAAAAAAGTACAGTAAAACTCTGAATGACCTTCAGACATTAAAGAGATTGAGGTTAAGGATCTTCTGTACCTATGTATACTGTCTAGTACATATGTTTATCTATAATATGCCTAGACATAGTTATCTATATTATTTTATAATATCTGATGAGCAAAAGAAAAGGCAAGTCTTTGAAACGCAATTTTCTTCAGCAAAATCATTAATTGAAAAAATAAGCTTTTGGAAAAGGAAATACGCTGTGTCACAGTGATCCTCAGGCTTTTTCTATTACTGTTTTTTGCAGAAGTAATTAAAAATATACTATTGGCCTACCTATGAAAAAGTTACTCTTCCCTTCAAAATCTGTACTTCACGAGATGTACAGCTTTGTGAAGCTTACTGTTAGTCAGATTTTTTTCAGGCATCCTGAGAACGTTACTGCTTAGTCTTAATATGAATATATAGAGAGAGGGGACTGCAAGGTGCTTTTCTTTGGGAGAAAGTAGAACAACACACCCTGAGGGAGGTTAGCACTGATGAGGGAGCACTAACTTTTCTTAGATGTGAGGGTTTGTTGTTTTTATTTGAACTAGCATGTTTGTAGGAACAGGCAAGCTTTTGAAGGCTCACATGCTCCTTCAGCATGAAATCGAAGCAGCAAACTTCACTTGAGAGAAGAATAGTTGCTCACAACTTAATTACGTTGATCAATGAGATGATTTAGAGTTAGGAGGGACGTGTGTAGAAAAGGTCAGAATCTGGGAAGAGCTCAAGCCAGTTTAATGTGCTCCTTTCCCCAACTCTTGCTTCCCAATAGCTTCCACAGAGATCATTAAAGCTGGTGAATGCTGCGATCTTCAAAACATTACGGACATCTGTAAACTTCTTTATCTGGAAAAAAATTACATGTTTTTTCTTTAAATCTACCGGTAGCTGAGCCAAGTTTGTTTCAAGCAAGGAAGACTTCTAATATCAAAGATTTACTTAATTCTCATTGCTGCACATAAAACATCTGACAGTATTTGCCGAGAAAACCAAAATGCCTCTCTTTGTTTGTACAAGCCAAAGGAAAAGTACAGTGTATCCGTCTGCAAACTAACATCAAAGCACTTTTGCAAAATCAGGAATGGTGACATATATTTGGAGAAACAGTATGAGAGCCGCCTGTTACACAGTCATGGGGGTCTCTGCACTTACCAAGCATAATCCTGATTGGAGCCACATCTTTTCTTTTTTCTTTTTATTATCACTTCGTGGTTAACATTTGTTGATGAGTAGGATTAACAGCACATTTTCAGTGACATTTAGCTCTTTTAACAAGCTCTCTCCAGTCAAAGGTGGCTGGCCTGAAAAAAAAAGAGAAAAGTCATTAAGCAAACAAATCTTTGCCAAGAGTTGATGCTAAACATGCCATCGCCCTGTGTGAGTTATTCACTGTATATGAAATTTATTCCACAAGACTCTGACCTTGATGTTGATTAACCAGAAATCCCTTCTTCTCTTGTCATTATTAACAGCTTTAGGTGCCTCGAGTGGCCCCTCTCTCTTTCTTTTTCTTTTTTTTTTTTTTAAGCATCCATTAAGGAAGATTTTCTCAATTTATCATTTCTTTCATAGTGCTGCTCATTGGCATAACCTCTTGGGGCACGACCGCTCGTTTCCATGAGGCTGCCAGGACAGCGGCGGGCTGTTCGTGCCGTCGACCTGCCCCTCTCCACTCGGCGCGCCTGCCGTGGTGTGAACCATTACTGACACGTAACGAAAGGCAAACAGGCCCTGTGAGGAGTCAGAGTATTCCTTCGGCATGGTGATGCATCTGAATAGTCTTATAGATGCTTCGGAGCCCTAGGGATCTCAGGGGAGACTTTTATTTTTTCAGGCAATTCAGTCCGTTATCCAAAAAGCGTGGAAAGTGAAATGGGATTTCTCCCTCTGTGCATTCCTATTTCCCAGGCCTGTCAGTCGCGACAAGGCCGCTTTGTGGCTGTCTGGGCAGGCACAGGGCAGAGATACTGCCCGTATGCAGGACCAGGTTTCTGCACTAGTTCTTGTGAGGTGGAGAGGGAGCATGTTATGGCTGTTCTTTACTTGCTCAAGGCTCAGAAAGGGCCTCTCTGCAGACGTAGGAGATGGACCATCAGTAGATTGCCCTTAGGTCATCCAGCTTTGAGTAGACCCCAAATATGGAAGATGGTTTAAATCCACCTCCAGCTCAGTATAAACACAGGATCAGAGCAAGAACTGAACCTTTTTGGTGCCTGCTGCTAAGCGTGAAACCGTTTATGGAACAGAAACACTGCAAGTATTCACTTACGCTGGCAATTTCTGGAAGGGGGAAAAAAAATCAAGGGACAAGAACCACACCAAAAAAAATGCTAGACGTGTGGGGTTTTTTTATTCTATTTGGGTGAGGTCACATGGTGATAAATGGAATAGACTGGGAGAAATGAAAACTGAACTTGCTGTAAAGCCTGATTACAGTGGATTGCATTACAGAGTATAGCTGGCACCTCTTGCTACGAAAAAAAGCTTGGCTGCCACAGACTTTGTGGCCGCTGGCATGGATTCATTCAGTGCTTTGCGATTTTGCTGTTTAACACTCACCTTTGGCAGCCTCTTGGCATGCTCTCTTGTGGTGGAATATGACGTTTATCACTGCAGCTGTATGAGATTGTACCTGGTCTGAAAGCTTTCAGGATCAACTGTTGACAGTCTGTATCTCCCTTTCTTTTCTACTGGCTGTACCGCTGAGCGCATCATTCATGCTCTGCTCTTCCTTCCATAGCTTATAAGCAAACCTGCAAAACCAAACATGCAAAAAGCCCCAGCATCATTAAGATAATTTACATAATGTTAATTCTGCTCCTTCGTGCAAATACTATATATGTATATATACACGACTTTGGCATGGTCATTGCATAGGCTATATGTAACCTGAGTGACTGCTGCTGCACTCCAAAGCCCATGGGACACAAGCCCAAGTCCTTGGCCACATCTTGATCCCACTGTGAGATGGATGGTGCAAAGCAACCACCTCTTCATTGTACTTCAGTTGCAAAGGGGAAGAGAACTGCTGCATGGAATGATTAGGAGTTGAGCTGTGCTCTGGAGACCCCCAGCCTAGGTGCTCGGTGAGACCCTGGCTGTGGACCATGCCCTCAGGCACACTTGCAAGGCGGTGTAGGTGCAGCATCATCTGTTCTTCATGGAACTATCAATTCTGTGCATTTTGCAGGCAAGGCAGAGTGTGTTAACTATGGAGTGATTGTTATCTTGAGCCTTGAGGCACAGCTTCATGGTAAATGTCCAGTAAAGACCAATATGGAGCTATTAATTCCTTAAGGGCATTACTAGGATGCTGTTGACAGTGGTATCACTATGATATGTGTAACATTGTTAGAGATGGGAGATGTATTAGTCCTGGCAAACTGCTGCATTTCTAGAGAGCGTCAATGCTCGAGTGGGGATGGTGGGACAGTGGGGTGGGGAAAGTGAGCAGACACAGCTGAAAACCACTGCCTGGTTCTAATTTACAGCACACACATACTTACGTTTTCAGCAAGTGTAGGCAAAGCAGCATACCTAACCGCAAATGCGAACGTTACATCCACGAGAGAAACCAGCGAGCCAAATACAAAATGATGAGATGAGAAATACACAAACAAAAAGGTGAAATGCCGTTTGAGATTTAAAAACTGAATATTCTCAAAGCATTGGCTTTTGTCATTGTTGCTTTGCTTTTGACAAAACTACAATTTTTTCATGAAACTGCCTAAGTGAGAAACTTCTGATCAGCTTTGATCCAGATAGATACGGTCAGTTAATGTTTCAATGAATCAGTGTATATACTAATTTGCTGAAAGTTATCAAATTAGTATACTAACAGTATTTTTCCAGTTTGGGCACTGGTTTGTTTCAGGCTTTGCTTTTCATTGGCTTCTCACAGAGAAGCTAATCTGTGCAATCTGTTATCATTTATTTCTTTAGCTTTGAAAAGCTCCATTTATCCAGTTTTCTATGACTTCTGTGTTACATGCAATGTCATTGTGTTATTTGTAATATCATAGCATCCAGTAATCATACTAATGTGACAGGAACTCTTTAAAGGGAGGAGAGAAGTTGTTTCACTGCAAAATGTACCGCAGCGACTCCAGGCAATACAAGTCGGTCGCCTCTGCTATATCTTCTTTTCTGTTGTTAAACAGGAGTGCAACATTTCTGCTGGTATTTTCCCCTGCGTGTCCACAGGTCAGACTCAAAAGCAACTGTTGTTTTCTCTGTAGTGGTCTGGGCATTGAAGAGCATGACCCGCTACTCCATTAAGAAATCTGCAAAAAACTGAGGCGATTCTCTCCTTCTGTTGAAGAGTTTCTTTGTTGGTTTTTAAGAATACACTCAGTTGCTTCATTTTTTCATGTTTTCTATACCTCTGGAGAGATCCTCGGTTGCTGTTGTTTTCCTTTGTTATATAACACATGTAAATCTTTAGACTGAAATGCAAACCTTGAATTTAGCACTGCACATCTTGCCTGGCGATTGATGCTGTGGGCTTTGGGCTCTGAGGACCCAGGCTACAATGCCATGGGATATTTGCATGGCAGCAGCATATTCAGTAACAGGTTATTTGGCATCTTCCCCCAGATCATCTTTCATGTGTGTGCTCCCATGTTTTATTTGGTTTCTTTATGTTAACTACAGAGGAGAAATGAGTCGACAGAATGTCGACCTTTTTTACGAGTCTTTCTATGTTTCACAGTTTTTCCCCAGACACCTGGAAAGGCCAGTTGTCAATAGTACAATATCACAGGCTGGCAATGTGCTGGCTGCCTCTTTACCACCACCAGCAGCACCACAGATGAGGTTCCTGTTTGAACGTTGCCAAAAGGCAGACTCTGTCATGGCCAGCTCTTCCCGATGACCTTGCCATTGGCACTGAGATTTTTACAACACTTGAGACTCTGGTAGCAATAGGATGTTACAATTCACTGTTAAATGACTAATTCGGTATGGGTATCATCTGGTATTCTCCCCTCCTAGCGACATTCCCCTCCAACCTTTCTTTTGCAATGGATGGTGAGGATGTAGGGAACTTAGGAAGGCAGATGGAAAGGGAAATAGAACTGCCTTTAGTACAGTCAGTGAATGATGTGTAGTGCAGTGTAGCCACAAAAGCAAATTAAAACTTCTGGTACCAGAAGCTTAAGAGTTTGCCTCTCCCCAGAAGATGCATAGGGTGTACTGCCTGACTCCATCTGTTGTACTTGAATGACAAGGTTCTCCAATCATTAATGTGTCATGTCTGCCAGCATAGTGTAGGCATCTTTGCTATCTTAAATGGTGCTAGATGTCATCATTTGGGCAACTGAATCGTGCCCGGATAAACTTAAAATCTCCCCTCAATCTGCCTTATGAGGACCTAAAAGATCATATGATCATAGAATACCATGTTGGAAGGGACCCCAAGGTCTAACCTTTCTTGGCAAAAGCACAGTCTAGACAAGATGGCTGAGCACCCTGTCCAGCCGAATCATAAGTGTTCAATGTTGGGGAATCCATCACTTCCCTGGGGAGATTATTCCAGTGGCTGATTGTTCCCATTGTGAAAAATTTTCCTCTTGTGTCCAATCGGAGTCTGCCCAGGACTAATTTTTACCCATTAACCCTCATCTTGTCCATGTGACTCCTTGTAAAAAGGGAGTCTTCATCTCTGTAGCCACCCTTTAAATTCTGGAACATGGTGATAAGGTCTCACCTAAGTTGTCTTTTCTCAAGGCTGAACAAACCCAGTTCTCTTAGCCTTTCTCAGCCCTTTGATCATCTTGGTGGCCCTCCTCTGGACCCTCTCCAGCCTGTCAACATCTCTTTTGTATAGCAGGGACCAAAACTGAACACGGTATTCCAGGTGTGGCCTGAGAAGCGCTGAGTAGAGTGGGACAATGACTTCTTTGTCTCTGCTGGTGGTACCCCTCTTGATGCAACCCATCATCCTGTTGGCTTGCTTTGATGCAGGAGCACACTGTTCACTCATGTTGACCTTGTTGTCCACCAGGGACCCCCAGGTACCTGGAAGGACCTAAAAGATATGCAGAGTTCTAGTCTAAAAATTAAGCACAGTGGTTTGTACAAGACCTTTGTTAGCAACCTCTTCTGTATCTTGGCTCTAGAGAAGCCTGTATTGTAATTGTGCGATGCTGAGAAAGGTTCCTTGTCATGTCATCTAAGGTTAGAAACCCCATAGCCATCAATGTTATTGTTTTGGATTTAATATCTAGGTTCATTATACTGCTGAAGGTGGTCTGAAAGCAATTCAGGACTGCAGCGCACATCTGAGTCAGGAGTCCTTTGAATGCATATTGTAAACCAGACCTTCTAGCAACAACTCCACAGCAGAGGTGGTCCTCACAATCACTTCCAAACCTGCTGATTTCCTTGCAGGAAGGTAAGGACTGGGAAAATGAGCATATGTAGTTTAAATTTGCACAGGGGGTTGTAGAATAGCATAAAACGTACCTAGCAGGTAGTTTCAGATGCTTTGACAAGTCACCCTGAATATTTTTCTTAAATAAATTTGTCTGTGGGAAAGGGGAATAAGACATCATCTGTTCATCTCGTTAAACATATGCTCAAAAAAATTAAAAGAATTATGCAACCTAGTTGAATTATATAATGTCATCTTTTATTTAGCAGCACGTTAGTTGAACAGTCTTCCAGTTCCTGCATGGTAAGCAAAGATAATTTAGGAAAAATATTGACCAAACTATTTTAACGTAATACCGGGCTGAGAAACTAAGTGTACATGAACTAGGACAAGCTGAGACAACTGTAGAAGTCCTTGTAGGTTTCTAATAGGAAGGTTTGCCCTCGTGTTTATGGATAGGTTTTCATGACTGGATGTTACTGGTTAAAAAAATGTAGTTGAATCTGCACGTCCAATGTATTTGAATGAATACAGTACCAAGCCATTTTAGTTTATGTTCTTAAACCTACAATATTACAGATGGACATCTTGTGCTTAGTCTCCTTCTTTTGTGCTTTCATAAAGAAAGAGGNGGGGGGGGCACGGAAAGTGCTGCTGCTCCTACTTGAATATTTTCATAACAAGTTGTTTTTCAAAATATGCAATTTCAAACCAGTGATGGCCATTGTAGCTTTAGCTGTGACAAGAAAATGAGTTGGGGACCTCTGCACTCAAAGCTGCACTGTGTGCTGCTGCGTTAATAGTGCAGGAGGCCTGTATTAAAGAGTTGCTGCTTTAAAAAAAAAAATCCATCTAAGCCCTGCTTAGCTTTTAATGTGTATTAAACTGGGCAAACTCAAGTTGAAGTGGATCTCTGCCACAAAGTTGTGTAACTGTACCGAAGGATGTACTGTCCAGTGGTGAAAGCAGTAGAGTATGATCTCAGGTTGGGTCTATGGGTGGCCTCAGGTTTGCTCTTTGACCTTGGACAAATCACTTGGGCTGTGTCTGTAGTGTTGGACCAAGGAGAAACACAATGTTGGAATGGGTCGCATATACACTGCATCTCCTGCCTCTCGTTTCCATGGAGGGAGAGTGTGGATGTGTGGACCAGAAGAGAGCTGAGGCATGACCTAGTGTGTCACCTGGTCTGTGCATGCAAAGGTGAAGGAGTTCTTATGTCTGCCGTGCAACCTGGACAGGCTTCTCCTGTTTTTCAGCAATATCACAAAATCCATGGGGATTGTATTTACCAGTCTTTTTAGGGAGCTGAGATAAACTGCAGCACCTGAATATATCACTAGGATGGGTTGTTAAAGTATTAAAGTTACAGAGAGGGTCTAATATACACATGGTATAGATTTTGGACGTATCTATAAAAACCCAGCTTGGAAATATCGGAGATGAGTATTTTGCCATTAATTTCTGACTCAATGATCAGCATTCAGATGTTTTCCCCTTTCGGAGGGCAGGCTGTTGGAGGTCCAAAGTTTGGTTGTGAATGCTGGCAGCAGCAGGATTGCGTGCATACACCTAAGGCAAGAACTGGCCAAAATGTCACTAGACAAGACAAGATGATTTCTCAGACCTTCTTTCCATTAGCTATGAAAGAATGAGCTGTGCTGCGTCTAATTCAGAATTAGCAGTATTGCTGATATGCTTGATGTTTTTAACGCCCTGCTGTGGCTTGGTGTAATTGGCTTTTTTGGTGTGTGTGTGAGTGAGGAGGCTTGCAGGCTGCACAGAATACAGCCTGTGTGGCATCGGCTCCCCTGTTGATTTAGTTTCATTTTCTGTTTTTCTGCCTTGCTCAACTGCCTGTAACGACATTAAAGTATTCTTCTGATCTTTGTTTCCACGTGTTCACAAAATGCAGTTTTTGAAAGCCTTTATGCCAAAGGGGCATTCAAAGCCAGAGGCAGCTCTCAGATTTGTTTCAAAAACCATAGGCAATTTACATACTTGATTGAGCCTGGTTTACAGTAACTTCTACTGAGAGAGCCTTCACATCGGTATTAGATTGGATTAAACAGGGAAGGGTCGAATTAAAGCTCCCAGAAATTATTTGCTCGTGGTATTCACATGCTGCCTTGAAGCAGGAGGTAATGAAAAAGTATCATGAGAAAGTCTGTAGTCCCAAGAAGCGTGTTTAGATTTTTCCCTCTTCCACCTCTACACTGCATTGGAAGAGCCTTAATTCGGTGGTTTGGAGTATGACATATAATAACTCATAATGAAAGTATGATGTCCCATGGAAAGTCTTATTGCTCTCCAACTTCTTCACTGAACTTCAGGGCTCCTGGCCGACTTTACCCTGCTCACCCCCACTGCATCTAACTTCCCTAGTAATACTCTGCGTCTTAAGTTTTGCCTCCTGTTATTGCTGAGTTGCATGACCAGACACCTGGGGAACTGGGGATCCATTTATGTCCCAGTTCTCAGCAACTTCATGTGTGCTTGCTGGGAACTTAATACAGAAACTCTGGTCAGGCAAATCCATTCAGTACAAGTACACACGAGTCCTACCTTGGATTGCAGGTACAAATAAGCACCTGTTGTTACCATCCATACTGTGCCGCCAGAGTCTAAGCTCTTTTCTGAATACTTCCTGCCCAGAAGTGTGTTCAAAGGTACAGACAGCAACAACTCAGAGTGTATATTGCAAAGGAGTTGTGGGGAATCACAGAATCTGGCAACCAGAGGAGTACATGGCTGTGCTTCCCTTAGGTACTGAAGAACTAAATTGCAGGAAAAGGCATTAGACTGGAACAGGTTGATGTCTCTACAGGAAGAGTGTCAAGATAAATACATCCTCTGGCCTCCTACTCATCCACTGTTAAACTCTTTGTCTATGCCAAGATCTTGCCTATCAGACTAGAACAATCTCTCTCCCTCCACAGCTTGTCACGTTGTCCCCTGCCATCTGCCAAAACATTCTTGCCAAAATAGACTTCCTTTCCCACAGCTCATGATAATTGACTTTCCCAGCCCCCCATTCCCTTCCTGCCTTCATGAGCCTTACCAAAACTTTATCATCATCTTCCAAATCGGAAATAATCTTACTGCTTCAACTGCTTTCACTTAATTCCTCTTATCATTTCCTTACCATTCTTGCTGTTTCCAATCTGTATGCATGTTATGTGGTTCTAGCTGAATAAGAGTGAGTGTTGGTCACTTCACACATGGGAATGAGTGGAGAAGTGGACAAGATGATCTGGAATAAGATGCCAGCTCTTAAAGAATTTGTTTCTTTTATAGTCTTGTAACTGAATAAGAGTTAGAACTCACCCAAGTTAGAGGACAGTACTTTGTCATTGAGGAAAAAAAATCACTACTAGTGATAAGCAGCAGAAGCGTATTTGCTCCCCCCAGGGCGCCAACAAATTGCATCAGTGAAGTCTTCTGAGAGCTGACTTCCAGAGCGAGTGATTTTGGGGGAGAAGAAATCAATTGAATTACATTTCATCAGGCTGGATTGGGTAGCGAGGGTTGGCCACACGTACCAACTGCTGTCCTTTGGATGTGCCAACTGTTACTTAATTCAAGCTACAAGTTAAAATGAACTGTGGCAGTTGCAAGCTTCTAGGTGTTTGGGGTTGAGTGCCACTTACTGATGTTGTCTTGGGCACCCAAAGTGTAACTGGTGAACAGCTTTTTGGAGACTCATTTGAGAGGACAATTCAGCCCCTTCCCCTACTCCCTCATTGTCCCGTTCTCCTGTCCCATTTCTACCGGAAAAGTTGTGAGAGTTTTACGGATATAAATGTTCATTGAACCATTCATTTGTCTCCAGAAGGGACATTCTGCATGCCTACCACCAATCACAAAGTAAGGATATAAAGCATTGACCTTTCCTATGTCAGTAAAACCAAATTCTTTTCAAAGTCATCAGAAGCACTTGAAGCAAGAAATACATGCGATGGTATCGTATACTGAACACGAACTGAAGATGAATGGCTTACAGTGCAGACAGACTTTTAAGCACAGGATTGGCAAACATGGTGTACAAAGCAGTCATCAAAATGATGGGCTTAATGCTCGAGAAAATGGCTTTCCGTAGTTTGTTGTCTTCTTCCTCTGTGTAAGAAGGAAGCATTATACAGACTGCTTCATTATTTCAGCCTCTTTCTTATAGAAACTGGGGGCACTTCATGAACTCTCAGCCCAAAGCCAGGCAGCAGTTTGGTCATTTGAGTTTTCTGTGTTTGGTTTAATGCTTTGCTAGAAAGCAGCCATTTACCGTGTTGAGCATGGCTGGTTTGTGTTGGAAGGGAACTGCAAGGCAGCAAGATTGCCATAGGGTTTCTCCTTGCCCTGTCAGTTCTTTTTGCCTTTTTACCCTGTATTGCACATGTTTGAAGATAAATATTGAGTAGTGTGCAATGGATGGCGTCTATGCAGATACTGCCGCTTCCCAACAGCCTGAAAGGCAGGAAGAGTTTTGGATTTTGGAGATGGGAAGACAAGAGTGAATTTATCTTTTGTTGTGAACCATGTCAGTGACTAATTTCTTTCAGGATCAGGAGGCCAACAAACATAGCTTGAAGTTATCTTTGGCCCTCATTTCTAGCCATTGGTGAACCAGAGATGGCAACTGCTTGGTTCTAACCTTCTGAGATTCATATTCCTCTGGTCCGCAGCCAATCCATAGTGCCCATGTGAAAAGAAAAAGCCAGCAGTCTACAGAAACTGTCATATACAAGCTAGAGGGCACTTTTTTAAACCTCCTTACAAATTGCCTCGTATTTCCTGAGGGAAGAGAACCGGGAAGGGCAGTTCCACATCTGTCATCACTGTTTTACTCACAGATCCTCTGGTTTGACAGCATCTCAGAAACAAATTGCCTGCACTTGCCATGCAAGTTCCAAAATGTTTGTAAAAATCATCCTGCCTTGGTAATACAGCTGGAAGAAAATTTCCTGCCTCCAGTGAGTATTTGTTCACCTTTGAAATGGTTTTGCTTTTATTTTCTGGTCAGGGAAAGTCTCTGAGAAGGAATGTGTCTAATTATCACTTAGTGACTCCTAGGGACCTGTTACAATCCTGGAACTTCAATGTCATGCTGAATTTGTGGATTCAGTTTTTCCATCAATCCTGTTGTGTCTCTTCTCCATTGTTTGTGCATTGTTGATAGACAGCACTGCACCTCTGAAAACGCTTCTGCTGAAGTTATGTCTTTCAGAGCCAGTAGTATATTCCTTGCCTGTTTTGCAGTTTTTGCGGCACTTGGACCAAATTCTTTCAAATCAATAGTGTTGTGCTGTGGTGCAGAATTTCAGCCACTCTATTTAGCAGGCACACACAGTTACTTGATCGTAGCTCTCTCAGTGGCAATGAATCTCCCACTTTCTTCATAAATTGAATTCAATTATCACTTCTTTACCCTGTCTTCACAAGCAAGTTTAGACATCTCGCTTCCATCTTGCATTTTAAGTAGAAGAAACAACAGTAGCAATCACTTTTGCATTTTTATGGTGTAAGAGATGGCCTAGTGAATTAATAAAATTTGCAGCTGCAAAGGAATTTTGTTTAAGTTTGTCTAACATGCTTTTACAAACTCCTCTTAAGCCCCATGAGATGCCCTGAATTCAACCTGGCGTCATTTGTCTTAGACTGACAAATGAGTTCCATAAAGGCTATGAGACCTGTTGAAAGTTGCTTAAGTCAGTGTTAGTGTTAGGAGGAGGGCATCAGTATACTTGGTTAAGTATTCCTCATCCTGTTAACAAAGCACATAGCCTGTGCACTAGCTGTTTCAGCTGACAGTGAACGGTTAACCAATGTACCAGGTTAAATCAAGGGGATATTCTGCAGGTGATGAAAAACTGATTAAACTTCTGCTCTTGTTACTGTGGTTATAACAGAGTCTTCTTTCCTTCCATTGGGGAAATCTGAGCAGTCTGAGCCCATACATTATTCCACCTTGATAGTGGCGTAACTGTCTCGGAGGTTGCACAAGCTTCCTTTACGCTGGCAGCATAAACTGCCACATTCACTTCATCAGGCCTAAGCGTTAACTACTCCCCATTAATTCAAATGTTCCCAGGTTCAGGATCAAAAGAACCTGCTTAAGCAAAGCATCTGTCTGAGTTCCTCTCAAGTTAATGTTCCATACAGCACGCTTCTGAAAGACTGGCAAGGGAAGAGGGGAAAGCCTTGGCATTTCTGTTTCTTCCACTGTTTAGGAGGGCAGGGAAAGAAGGAAAAAAAAAAAAAAAGAAAAGGAGCTTATTGCATGTCTTTTCCTTATACTTCTGTAAGTGTGGGTCATTGTTATGAGCTCTGATACTTTGAATGGTGGGAGAAGGAGAGATCTGTAGGCCAGTTAACAGTCAGGAATTTGCAAGCCTGAGGCCCTTAACCCCAGCATGTGAATCCACCAAGTGCAGGGCAGAACTGGAAAGCATATTGGTGGCTCTTGTCCAGAGGAACAATGCTAACACGGTATAGGTGATGCAATATTTCAGATGTCCATTTCACAACATGTACAAGAGGGAAAAAAATCTGAATAACCTCTCTGTCTGGGAAGAGGGCTAAGTGGAGCTAGATGCAGACACATTTCACTCACGAATGAATATTACATCTGCACAGTGAGCTCACCTTTTACTGATCACAGGATGTTTGAATCAGAGGAACACATCGGTTAATGCAAACCTAATGCCTTCATCTCATTAGAGCTGGCTTCTACTCTAGAAACATGAATGATCTGTAATTTTCCATATGCAACTCTGCTATGGAAGGCAGCCTTGGTTCCACTCTTGTTTCTGTGTGTATCTAAAGATACGTCATGTGCCAGAGGCAAATTCAAGCTGGAAAGCCATAACCATGCGCCACAAACGTATGGCGTATACATTAACTCAAGAAGAGTTGAAATAAATAAAAGGGGCAAGCATGGATGTGAGAGCACCCTACAGTAGTCTCACATCCTTTGCTCAGTAAAGAGATTTCACAGAACCCCCGCTTGTTTGTCTGTTGACTAACTTCCAATTATTCCAGACCTTATGCAGAGTTCTTGCATCCACATTGTCCTCTGTCCAGGAGTTCCTCATGTTTCCAACTTGCTGTGTGGAGACCCATTTCTTTTGGTCTGATTTGAACTTGGCTTCTACCTTAATTTTTCAGTCCTAAATTCTTATATTGGAAGAAATGGTTGATTCCTATACACCTTCTCCAGACTGCTTTCTCATATTTGTCAGCCTTGCCATATGCTTCATTCATCTCTTTTCCAGGCCAAACAGTTCCACTCTGTTCAGGCCTTCAGTGTGCATTTGCTTCCTCGGCTCCACAGATATAACTCCTTCGACCAAATTGGTACCTTGAACACCACCATGAAAATCATTAAGGCAAAAAAATAAAAAGAAAAAAACCTTCTTGGTTGGTGGAAGATTTCTGCTCTGGAGCCATGTTATGAGGAAGGGGTATGCATGTGCAGGTAATGTGGAAGAATGACCAAAGAGACCATCAGTGCCAGTATCTAAAATGTAAGGACAACACACAGAGAGAAGCCATCTTTTTCCAGGGATTTCTAGGAGCCTTAGGAACTCTAAAGGATTTGTTCCTAAAACATGACAAAATTGTCCTTAATCATGGGAAGAAATCTAAGAACTTGGAGCAATTAAAAGCAAACAAACAAAATGAGACCCCACCTGGAGTACTTCATCCAGCTCTGGAGGCTTCGGTACAGGAAAGACATGGACCTGTTGGACTGGGTCCAAGAGGAAGACCACAAAAATTATTGGAGGGATGGAACACCTCTCCTGTGAGGACAGGCTGAGAGAGTTGGGGTTGTTTAGCCTGGAGATAAGAAGGTTCCAGGGAGACCTTGTTCCAATATTTAAAGGGGGCTTATAAAGGGGGACAGACCTTTTAGTAGGGCCTGTAGCGATAGGACCTGGGGTAGTGGCTTTAAACTAAAAGAAGGTAGATTCAGACTAGACAGAAGGAAGAACTTTTTCACGATGAGGGTGGTGAAACACTGGAGCAGATTGCCCAGAGAGGTGGTAGGTGCCTCATCCTTGGAAACATCAGTTTGGACAGGGGTCTGAGCAATGTGTTCTAGTTGAAGGTGTCCCTGCTTAATGCAGGAGGGACTGGACTAGATGACCTTTAAAGGTCCTTTCCAACCCAAACCATTCTCTGATTCTGTGAAAAAGTAGTACTAGCTTAGAATAGATTGTCATTACCAGTATGATCTCATTGTACTGGATAGGATTTTTCACTTTACACTAATTCCTCTAGTATGCACGCTCTCTCTGATAAGGGCACTGACGCCTCTATGTTTTCCTTGTATGTGTTCCCTCCTATGTACCCATTGTGCATTTTCAAAAAAAACCCCAAGCCCTCCAGTGTGACGGAGTTATTTCCTTGTCTCTCTGAACTTTCATATTGCTGCAATTCCCTTCTCGTGTCACCTGGTGGCTGCTGAGCCCTTCTGCAACTCAGAAGGTGTCGCCTGTTCCTGGGAGCACCAGAGAGCTCAGCAGCGGTCCCAGGAGATTTGTGATAAGGGCACGTTGGTCACAATTTTTTTATTCCTAGTTATGGAATCTGAGACCACAATCTTTCCGTGAGCAAAATCAGCAGTGTTTTTCATGGCAAAGGACAAAGAACAGGCATAAGTACTCTAATTTTGAGTTACCTCCTGCTGTTTACATGTAATTTGTCTTGTTACTTTGAAGTGGTAATCATGCCTTTAGTGGAGGAAAATACTTGATTCTTTATTAACGTTCTCTTCTTCACAGTTGCATCCATAAGTAAATTGACTAGGTCCAGGATGAGCTAGGTAATTATGTTTAACAGTGTTCATCCTCGTCTTCACCCCAAACTGGGGACAGTTCAAAGCAGAATATTGAGCAAAAACCACTCAGCAATAAACCTGGCGTCAGTAATTATTTAGTTTCTTTTCAAACTGTCAAGTGGGATCGTTGTCCCGTATGCATAACTGAGGGAACCATTTTCTCCCTGTGATAAAGAGGGATTTTGTTTGCCAATGTGGGGCAGATTTCCTAGAAAAGTGTGAGTAATCATTTTTATTAATCTTGGAGTTTTTAGGGTGGTGGTTTCGCTTCGTGTTTAGTTCTTGGTGTATTTTTCTATTCCACTACATTCATTCATAGGATCCTTATTTCCTATTTGCCCAGCAGTGTTGTTAGAAGGGGATGTTGTGGTGATGTATCTTGTTGAATAAGAGCAGGTGGTTTTCACCATTCTGTCGTCAGCCCGAGTTGCCGCCTGGTTTACAATGAAAGGTGTGAAAAAGGCACACTTTTCCCACAGGGCAAGCACAAGTT
Organism: Stercorarius parasiticus; assembly: GCA_013396915.1. Lineage (NCBI taxonomy): Eukaryota > Metazoa > Chordata > Aves > Charadriiformes > Stercorariidae > Stercorarius > Stercorarius parasiticus. Next base: position 47,278 of record VWZL01002650.1, on the reverse strand, counting down.
TGGGTGAAGGCTTGTGTTTAAAGGGCAGATAATTAATAGCTGTAGAGAGTGCATTCCTCCAAACATAGCGAGGTGGTGATTTTCACTTGAGCAAGTACTACTAGGGGAGAACTTTTTACCAAAAAAAAATAAAGGAAAAAAGAAAAAATCTGCTCAGGAATTTATGTTCAGGAGTCCTGTTCAGAGCCAGGAAGATTTGTCCTCTTACCTCTTTCAGATATTTCTATCAATCTGTTTTTGAGTATCTTTGGAGGGATGTCTGACTTGTCTTATCTGGGGGGATAGGGGATGGATGTGGGGTGTGCGAGCACTCAGCCCCCCTCGATGAAAGTCTGGCAGAGTCACAGCCGGCACAAGAAGGGCCTTTGATCTGTTTCCCTGAGACAAAAGACGGTGCAGAAGTGGTAGCCAGGACATGACCCTGTAGACCTGGTGGCAGGGGAGGACAGCTGGCCAGTAGAGCCAGGAGAGGACATGTAACCCCCTCTCCATGGACACGGTGTTTCAGGACCCTTGAGACCTCCAGAAGCAAAGCCCGCCCCCAGGGCACACGGACCTTGTATGGCTCTTTCTGCAGGCTGCCTCTGACTGGAAGCCTTGATGTGGGAATCCCAGCAAAGAGCACGGAGGTCTGCGAGGGAGGAAAGGCTACTCCTTGTGAAACATGGCTCATTGCCAAAAAGGCACAGCGAAAAGGGGGTAGAAATAAAAGCCTGACCACTTTCTAATGATCCTCCTGAAACTCTATTGGAGACGTACCCTCCCTGCAAAGGGTCTGCCTCCTGACATCAGGGCCAACCGAGATCCCTCTTATTTCAGGTAAGAAAAAGGGTGTTGCATTCCTGTTGCTCAAAGGAGAGAATATCTCCTTTCTAGTTGCCCTGCAAGACCCTGTTGGATTTGAGGACTCGCTGTCAGTCCCCCTGCCTCTCCAGTACTGAAAAACGGGAGCTGCTCTCCTGTGTTTACAGGTGCTCACGCAGCGAGCTATGGCACAAGAGAGCACTTCTCTTTCTGGCCTGCTACAACAGAGCAGTGCTCCCCAGAAGTCTGACAGGGATGAAGATGCTCCAACCAGTGCTTCGGTCCTGCCTCGTCCTCAATGGTGAGCCCAGTAAGGGCTTGGGTTTCTCCTTCAGCCAGTTTTCTGCAGTGCTGGGGAGTGGAGGGGAGAGGGGGGCTGCCCTTGCCCGCAGCAGGCCAAGGTGAAGGCTGGCAGGGCCGAGACTTGGGGGGTTGGCTCAGCTGGGGCAGGTCTGCAGGACAGGTCTGGTGTCTGTGGTTCCTCTGGGAGACCACCAGAGCACCTCTGGTTTTGGGTGTGTTCCCAGTTCTGCTCAGACCTCTCATGACCTGGCTTTCAAGTCCTCCTTTTCCACTGCTTCTGTTTCATTTATAACACTTGACTTTCACGCAGCTCTTGGAGCGAGCAGTTAAGGCTCTTTCTGTGATCATGAGGACGGTGTTCCTCTTCCTTCAATCTTTCTTTCAGATCTGTGTATTTTTCTGAGCAGCATTTATACTGCCTTCCACTCCCACCCCCTTCATTCCTTCCCAAAGTTACACCTCATTTTCTGTGCTGCTGGCAGACGCAGAGAGAGGCCACTGCTCTGCTTGAGGTTGTACAATGGTGGGAATGGGTAAAAAAGAGAGGTAAGACCTGAATTGAGATGCACATGTGGAAGGGAGGGGGTGTAGGGGGACAGGGAGTATTCATAGAGCCCCGCATGGAGGGAATAGCAGCCTGTGTGTCACAAAAACACTTTAAACTCACAACAGGGGAACTCTCTGCGGGCTGAACGCATCAAAGGGAGAGCCTGCCACCTACAAAACCCAAATTTTTAAATAACATGGAGAGCAATGAGGAGAAGTCTGAGCTGCTTGGTCACAGGAAGAAACCAGGCTTCACTCAGCCTGCTTTGTAAAGCAGTGAAATCCCATCGGCTTCAGGGACGTCGCAAGGGTTTATGCTATGGAAGAATTTAGCCTACTGGGTCCAACAGTCTTACTTAGGCTGAATAATTCTTTTGTCCTGTCTCTGCATCATGATTGCAGCAGTAGGCACCAAAATGTGTGTTGGTTTTCGTTCCAGTGAGGCAAGTTTTACCAGGCTTGTGTGAGAGATCCTTGTTAAAACTGCAGCCCTGAACTGAAGGGAAAGTTTCTTCAGCTTTCCTAAAAATTCTCTTTTTGGGCAGACTTCAAGCTTGGAAAATGTCAGCCTGAGAGGTGAAACTTAAGGAAAATTATAAGCAATAGAGGACAAGCAGTTATAATGGAAATTCTTTGCCAGGGTTGAAAATAGCCATTAATGGTAGCCTGCCAGGAAATTATCTTTTAACAAAATTATAAAATATACTTTGCAATTAATCAAAGGAGCTTATTGCTTCAGAATATCGGGGCAAACCCTGCATTGCAAAATGTACGTTAAATACATGACAGCCTTAGCCCCTATGTTTGTATGCCTGCGAATACTTGTTAGTTTCAGAAGAAATTTTTAATGTTCACGTTTGCATTATCGCTTACCTGGTAGATCCATGACTGAGCGGGAGGGAGCTTGAAGTTATTAATTTATGAGGGGAGAGCAGGAGCAGGGTGATTGGGATGGTGTACCTGAGGGGCTTTGCTGCAGAGGGGGCTCAGCAGCGCTGGGCGCTGCCACTGCTGGGGACCGAATACCCCTGGGATAAGCGTCTGCCTGAGCTGCAGTGTTTCAGAGGGGTCAGACCCTTCACAAGGAGCCCTTTGCTCTGAGAGCGAGATCTCGGCCATGCAGCCTCAGGAGAACTGTGGGTGAGGTGATCGCCCCAAACACAGGATAGAGAGAGGCGAGAGAACAGGAGTTGAGGGTCCCGGGTTTCTTTAATCTTTCTTTCCTCTTAAAGTATATTGAGTTTGCTACTCAAAGTTAGTTGGATCCTTTATACTGGTACTTTTACTGGAGTTCCTCTGGCCTCATCTTGCACCCTACACCTTCTTGGCACAGAAACTGATAGCGTCTGATCAGTCCTTGCAACTTCTGTGGTGGGTACTGCATGCCTCTTCTTCTCCAGCTGACCTTTAAAATAGCATCCCTTGAGCCGCTGATATGAAACAGATAGTGAGAAAAATACACAAGCATTAGAAAGCCCAGTATCTCTGTAGGGACCAAGATTTGCCTGATCTCTTCCCCGCCCCCCCCGGTAAGATTTATAATACCTCATTCCAGGAAGACATGACTTGGTTTTGGTTTTTTACCTTCAGTGCACGCATATGATTTCAAATACCTTCCTCAGACTCCGATACATAGTTCCTCAGAAATGTAATGGGCAGGTAGGCATGGAAAGGAGTTTGATTATACTTGAAAAGAAAGACAAAATAGATCTGAATGGTAAAACTATCCAGCATGTTTTTGGTTTCTCTCTGCAGTTTAGGTAGGAAGGATTGTTCTTTTGCCAGTGTAAATATATAAATTTTAAAAGAGATGTCAAGGACTGCTTAACATACAGACAAAAAAAAGTTTCACACATCTGCCCTTATAATGGCCCTATGTGTTTGCATTCTACTTATTTATGCATTCGCATTTATTTATGAGATCTTTGCCCAGAAATGTTCCCCTATTAGCTCTATATGGTTCTATATGGTAACTAATATATCACTGTGATATTCCATCTGTTATTATTTCTCCAGCATTTGCACCTATGAGCCCCAACCAAGATCAGAGTCTCATTTGGATCAGAGGATCAAAGCCTCTTTTGTAGTAGGGGCTCTATATATGCACAGAGAGTATCTGAGGCTTTTAGTCTAAACACAGAAACTAGGCAAGTGTCAGTGAATGGACGGGTGCTGGCCCTCGGCATCTCACCGACCAATCCACGGGGCGTTATTGAGCAAAATGCAGTAGTTGTGGAAGTCGGGCTCGGATCCCCTACTGTCAGCTTCACCGTGCTGTCTTACCTCAGTGCTGTGGCACCTCCACAGTCTTTTCTCTCCAAGAACGAAAGGCATGATATGATTGTGATTTACTTGCTGTGTTTAGGCTGTATAAATCACCTGCCCAAGGCCGTAGAAAGAGGTGCAAGGATTGCACCCAAGGCCGTGGTCTTTTTGCTCAGAAAATGGAATAACAGAGAAGTATTTAGCAGGCTTAACAACAAGGGTACCCTAACTTGAGTCATGTTTCTGTGAGATTTCATGCACCAGCAAGTGCCTGCTGGGAGCAGTGAGGGCTGAAGTCTGTAGTCTCCTCTGTAGTAAGCTGGGAAATGCAGGAGGTGGCTGCTCTCCTGCCCTATAGCAGTGATAGCACAAAAGATGCTTAAAGCCTAGCTGTGGTTAGGGTAGGAAGCTGGTAATCGAGGTTCACACACACAGAGGTGTAAGGAGGAGGGAGGAAAGGAAGTGATAGTGTCGGTGTGGTTATGGTTTATGAACCCAAAGCTACGTTAAACATAAATAACCTGTGAAGTACGTGGGAGTAGAAGGCACGTTTTAATTCGGCGTTGCAGATTGTGAGCAAGTGATTCAGACAGGCCAGGGTAATGTTTTAACTATTATGATGATAGTGTTATTGCTGTGTGCTCTGAAAGTGGAAAGCAGACTGTCTTTTGTTGGAATGCTGTTGTGTTAATAATTATAAAATATGTTATCCAATGAAAGCAGTCTTCATAAGCAGTGTGGCGTTCATGCTGTCAGGCACTCATTATTTCTGCTCAGTGGTGGCAGAAAGGCACCAGCTTAACTCTAAGTATTGAAAGGAACTGAAAAACCTTCTGTTGGAGGGAAAAAAAGTAAGCACAAATGGTTGAGAATCCAAGTTTACAGTTTCTTAATGGTGGAAATAGGCGAGGACATTTAGGATATCCAGAAAATGCTAAAGGAAACACGAAATGAAACATTCAGTCTCAAGAGCAGTGCTGGGAATGGAATCTTTCTACCTGAAGCTATATTAAAATATTTTCCTTCTCATCTTCCTCCTCGGAGAAATAGACTTTTGGGGGGAAATTGTAATTTTCAATATTTAAGATATGAAGATCAAGATATGTTTATTACTCTGGCATGTACTCGAGAGGTTCCTCATGCTTCCACTCTGCTGCTTGACGTACATCTTTCCATCTAAACCCAAGAGCCATCTTTCTGCAGGAAGGGGATGATGGAAGATGCCATATTGTGCTCTACAACATCATTTGTTTTGATGATGTATTAATTGCAAAGAGCCCTATGAGCCCAGGTGTGTTGATACCTGGGGGATGCTCTGAGGGGAAGGCTCTCCCAAAGCCATGGTGAAGGACAGCTTTTGAAAACAGAACGGGAACGGCAATTTCATAAAATTTTCCTGTGGATCACATGCATAACCTAAAACAACAAAAAAATCCAGAACTGGATTCAAGCAGTTACCTCAGAGGCCATTCATCTGTCTCTCTTAGTCCCAAAGAACCCAAACACACCTTATTTCCAAAAGAAACATCCAAAGGAATAAACTTCCAACTTATCTGCATGTATTTGCGTTGCTGGGAGTTTTTTGGCTGTAGGTACACTCCATGCTGTGCAGGGGTCCAGCCCCAGGGTTGCGTACTCCTGGCACTGTGGCTACAGAAACAAGTTTGCTATTCTTGCATCGTGGCCTGGCTTGGAGTGAGCTGACGCCAAAGGCTCTCCTCAGTTGACATTAATTTTTACTTTTCTTCTTTTTCTTTTAGTGAATTTACATGTGCCCAGACATCCTAGTTGCATGCCAATTTAAGGGCCTAACACAAGTGCAACGTGCCAGGTCCGGGAACAGCATTTTTTGTTTGAAGTTACTTCAGTTATCTTAAAAGACATTTTCTGTTGGGCTCTTCTTTTTTTAGCAGGCTTTTGCATAAACTGCAACTTCAAATACATTCAGACAAAATTTTCTAATTTAATAAAAGTTTTTAAAGTTATCATTATGAAAGCAGGAAAAAAGGCACTTTCATTGACGGATGTATCTTGCTTTATTTTTCAGTTTACTGGTAGCTGTAAACATTTAAAGTAATTCTTCAGATTTCTGGCTGGGGATTTCGTATGTTCTTGTATAAATAAACCACAAAGCCACAAATAAGCTCTTGCCACTTTGAATGGTTTTTTGAGAGCTAACTGCAGTGGCACAGTTAAACTTCAGAAAGCGTACTTACAAGCAAGGATTTGCAAAGACATACTGACGTACTGCAAGTTAAACTCCGACAAGCTTGGTAAAGCGTCACTGTAACTTTAGCCTATATAGTTGTAAAGGACTCTTAATGCTGATGCCTCAAACATATCACCTTATTACTGCCTGTATCCTGCAGTTTGAGAACTGCCATTCAAAGAAAATTGCAGGACTCGGAGCACATGACTAGTAATGAGAAACATTCCATTTCACTATTCAGTCGGCTTCGTCTTAAGTCTTTGTGGTGACCCAGTCAGGGACTAGATTGAAGAGCTCATTTTAAAAGGTGGTTTCTTCCTCAACGTCTCCGACTCTGCCAGGGTAAGGGACATAAGTAGTAACAGTATGATGCTACCTCATAACAGCAACGTGGAAAGGTTAGCTTAGAGATGGTCATCTCTGCAGCTTTGTCGCTTCTACAATTGGTGTAAAATTAAATTGCCTGAGCTGCATGAAGCCAGTTTGATATCGTGCACATCTTCCTAGTATTTTTATCTTTCCACCTGCAATGTCAGCTGATTTCAGCCAAATAACATAAGTAAATAACTTAAAGCTTAATGAGGTTAGCTACCTGACGATATCTGTGCTTACCTCTTTCCAGAAAGTGCTCATATCTATCCAGAAATGAGACCCACAGAACAAACCAGCAACAGGCGGCTGTGAAGCATAGATCTCAGCCTGACACTGAAATGGTGACAGACCGCTGCAAAGCACTGGATTTCCAAAGAAAAGAAAATGAGAAACAGAGGCTGAGGAGGGGCAAATTCGAGGTAAATATCATTTGCTGTACCAAAAACCAACAAATCTCTTTTATGAGAAGCAAGGCTCCCCAGGAGGGAAAGCCAGCGTGCATGTTAGTGAGCTGAACCATCGGCTTTTGCGTAGCGCCAACATTGGGCTCAGTGCACCGCACATAGCGGCTCCCCCAAGGAACCAAGACAGTCTCTAAGGGGTACAATAAGAAGAAACAGGCTATTCTAGCTTGGGACAGACCTAAACACTAACAGAAATAGATTGCATAGAAATAGACTGCATGCAATATCAGAACTGAATCTATTCTTTCTTTATGAAAAGCACATCTGATTTGAGGATCGGCAGGTGACGTACAGTGCTAGATAATAAAGGCAGGGCATCGAGGCAGGGAGATGTCATGGGAGGATCAAGGCCTGACTCCACAACCCTGTTGGAAATGTGGAGTAAATCCAGAGTGCTAACTCCAGCGCAGTTACAATGACGCAAACCAAGTGTCAGTCAGACCTGGATCTTTCCAGAGTTTTCACGCCGTGGTCACGGATGAGCGTTAGAACCATGTCATTCCAGTCCTAGGCCGCTTCTCTAACTACTCTGCAGTGATAATATATTTTTACCAGCCGGTTAGACTTCACCCTGTGCTTTTTAAAAATGTGATAGTGTGTTTGTGGATATGGTCTGTCCCTAGCTGTGTGTCTCTGGTGGGGTCAGGGAGAAGGCAGGGTCTTACATATATATGAAGGTATGATATACAGTAATGGACGAGGATGTACATTTCAATTGGCCAAGGCCGTATGGGCATCACTCCAAAAAGGCTATAAAGCTGTGAGGGTGCTTGCATTTTGCTTTATGGGGAGGGACAGAAGAGGTGGAAAGTAAAAATACTTCTGCCCAAATGGTTCTTGTCTTGCAAAAAGAATTTGGACCTAATTTTTCTTTAATGCTATGTAAATACTCAGGTTAAACATTGTGCTTAAACTTCCCTGGCTGTTCCACCAGGCAAGATATAATTGTCTCCTTTACTACTTAGAATGGTCTTTCAGTCCAGACACAACTTTATTTCTTTATCACTGTGATGAAGTATGTTTTACTAAACTTTATTTTATTGCAGCTTCCCAGAAATGCATGTTTTAATATACCAAACAAGCATAAGCAATGAGCTCATATGCAGAAAAGGGTCTGTTTTATAGTTATTGAATATACATGCTCTGTGTTTACTATGAGTTTAATATGTATGGCATGCATTTTACCAAACAATTCAAGCATAAATGGAAAAGTTCGGTAATACTGGAAAGAATCTAAAGCTTTTGAATGGAAAAGGGCTTGATGGAAGGGCAGGTAGGAAGCAGGAACTTTGATTATGCTGTTTACGCTTGGTTTTAATGGCAAACTCCCCAACAGCCGTGATGATGAAAGGGCATTTTTGAAGCTCATTGATAACAGCACAAGTATATCAACTAGCTGGTACGTCTGACGCAAGAAAAGATTCTCATTTTATTGGAAGCTGAAAACAGAAAAGCCATAGATTTTGTAATTCTAATACACAGACAGGAAAGCAAAATCCTGTGTGCTCAGCATTCCGGGTTGAACTCCGAAAGGCGACTTTAAAAATAGTACTATGGCTTTTGTGGCCCAGCTCTTCCAGCAATTTCTTATCAAAGGTGCTTAGCTGCAAGCAATCTGGTGGTTTTCCTAACTGTCAGTAGCACACAGTCTCCCTGGAAGCTGAAAGTCAGACGGTGTTGCTTTTGGCTCATACATCAGCTCACACAACAATAAAAATGGGACTGTTAGAAGCTACATCATGATCTATTAGTCTGTCCATGGACTTCAGAGGGTATTGCTTCAGTCCCCTTGCATTTAAGAGCCTGGCCTTTTTCTGTAGTTGTTGTTTGTGGTGTTTAGTGTGTTTTGTCTCTGGACCTGTTGGTATCCTTTTGAGCTTGGACATCTCAAGCCCTTTTCTCTAGGGTGACTGAAGGCAGAGGAGACGGCACACTCTGTTTTTACCCCTTTTCAAAGAAGAAAAATTGGCCACAGCCGAAGAAAAGCAGAACAGATAAGCTGACTGTCATCAGCATTGAAACCCAACAGTGGCATGATCCCAGAACTGCATAATCCCTCCTAAGAGCTATCTGGAATATCTTTTTTCATCCAAATTGAAAGGTCCAAAAATTATTCAAATAAAATATTTTACTGATAAATACTTAGAAAAGGGCTTGCAGTCAGGCTTTGTTTGGACATTTTTTCCCTTTCATACAACGTACTGTTGATGAAATGGACAGGCTTTTGGACACTTGGATTCAGGCATAGCACTGCTGTGGTGGGAAAGCACAAAGGCCTTGTCACTGTTGCACTCACCAGCGGGGTGTACCCGGTCCTCCTCACTGATGGAAGGGCAGAGCAAAATCTGCAAATGCAAGAGGCAAATAGCTCTCCTACACATCAGCTGTGCAGCTGCAGAAAAGCTCTGATGCCAGGTGATGAGCTGGCATAGTTCAATTCCCTGCACCTCACCCTCTTGATTAAAGGCAGGCATTTGCCCATGTTCTCTAAATTACTTGGGATCATTTACAGTTGTAAAAATATGCTGTTACAAAAGCTTTGTCATTCACCTTCAGGGATGAACATGTTCAGCTCTGACAATGTTATCTAGAGAGAACAGCAGCTCCAATCATCTCAAACATGCTTGCAATATAACATGGCTTCAGGCGAAGCTCGCTGACACCAGTGCTGCAAAAGAAAGGAATGAAAATTAAGTGACCATTACAATGAGAAATGTGAGGCAGGTGACACGCAATTTTTCTTGAACCAAATTTAAATAACAGAAAATTGCACTGCCTGTCCTTTTTTTTTTTTTTTTCCTTTTTTTTCCCTTTTCTAGTTCTCTGGAGGTCTTCTTTCTGTAGCAGTGAATTATTCCTGGGCTTTAACATAAAACAGCATGTATCCCCGAAAGCTGTAGCACTGTCTGTCCAAACAGAGCAAAAGACTTCTGAAACACTGCCGTCTTGTGGCACCACTGCAGCTGCTGTAGCACGTACAGCCTCGCCAGAGGTCACAGGCAGATGTCACAGGCGTTTAGCGGTAGGCAGGATACACAGTGGAAACTTCCTCAAATTTCACAGATGAAGACAGAGAGTTGGTTTTGTGCAAAAAAAAGAAAATGAATCAGATGAGACAGGTGCCCAGTCAGATGATGACAAAGTAACTGAACTGCTGCCAAGTGAAAGGCAGCCCTGGATTCCCTTGATGGGTTTCTGTGCTTTCATGAGCCTCATAGCAGCCCTGAATTCAGTCACCTTGCTGGAGCAGTTCAGCGTCTACATCGACAGAGAGTCAGGAAGGTTTACAGCTCAGGAAGGCAGATGACCTGGGATGGCTTTCTCAGAAAGGGAGCTCTCTTCTTTTCCAAGCCAAACTCGCTGTACATCCTGTTACACATACTCAGTACAAAATGTTACAGTAATTTTGCAGTAAATACCAGATGAAGGTATCCAAAATAACATGAATCTTTTTTTTCTTTTTTTTTTTTCCCCCCATGAGCATTAAGTCAGGGAGGCTTTTTGCCATGGCTTGCTTTAGCACTCATCACTTAAAAACAATCATTATCTCTGTGTATGAATTACCGCCATTCAGAGTATTTTAGAGTGTATTCTACAGTGTGCTTTTAAAAGCAAATCAGTGTCTGTCTTAATTTTTGATGTATGAATTATTTCCTAGGATTACAGTCTTTAGCATTAGGCAAATGAGAGTCATTTTTTCCAGTCTGTGGCTTTTAATGGTTTTTTTCAGAAGAGTTATTTTGCGCAGGGTGGAAGACCCGCTTAGATGCAAGTCTGACCTGTACATCTGGCAGTCTACATGGGGCCTTATCCAGAGCCCATTAAAGTCACTAGGTGGATTTCCACTGACCTGTGATGAGGAATCTTTTTATCCTATGCCAAATGTGTTGACCTCCTGTCCTGTAGTACACGCCAGAGTTTGTATGAATCTTCTGTATATTGCAGTCTGCCCAGAGGTATTGTTAAAAAGAAATCTCTGCCAGACTGCAAGTAGAGGGTCTGGGGAGGGTGTGTGTTTAATAGAATAGCGCCTCAGATAATGTCTGTTTTTTAGTAAAGCTTATAAAGACTTTTCTGTGCCTCACACAAATGATCTGGGCCTAAGCACAGTCAGTGTCTACTTTGATAAATGGAGATGTCCATAGCAAAAGACAGGTAGCTATAGAATCTCACGGTATTACATTCAGTATATACAGCGCATATTTGCTACTAATTTACTTCCATATAAATTTTACTAATTCACTTTATAAGAAGCAACTTGAGTACAGCTTTGAGCAATCGTTGATACTTTCAGTAATACTGCCTTCCCTTCCCTCCCCCCCTTTCCCCTAAGGAAGATTTAGTGAATAAACCGGTGCCATTACATCCCACCATTTTTAATTGGAACAGGGTCAGACTTCGGAGTTTTGCTAGCTGGATTTCAGGACACTTCAAGGATTACTGGATAACTTTTCTAAAGGCCTAGCACATGTTCCGCCAGTGGATGCCTGAAGGATAGGCACCTCTGCTTTTAAAAAATTTCTGAGCAAGCAAAAGCCATCACTACTGAAGTTAGTGGTAGCTCAGGGGTTTTGAAGCTCTGCTTTGTTACCTATAATGCATTTATGCTGTAGAGGCATGTTCTCTAGCCCTGGTCCAGACTAGCTCTGGAGTATGCATCCAATATGGTGCATGTCGGTAGAGTATCTACATCTGCTGTGCAGGAGATATCAGGGCTGCGAGCTTAAGTTAGTTGTGCCTGTTGTTCTTACAGGGATGGAGTGGAAACCAGGCCAGCCAGAACCTGCATCCCCTTACAAACAAAGAGCCAGCTCATGCCAGGGAAGAGCCAGAGTCATGAGCAAGGCCTAGGCAATATGGGTGACCAGGGAGTTGGGATGCACACAGGGGTTCAAACCCACAGCTAATGTGATAGTCTGACGTGCTTAGTTACCTCCTCCTTCAGTAGTGGAGCCCTGCTGGGGCCAGAGTGCTTGCTGCCTTGATGCAAAGCCCCTTGATGACTAAGCCCCTTGATGCAAAATATCACTCTGATGTATTTAAAATTAGCGGCTTTAGCGGTAACGCACCAGCCTGCGATAAAAATCCTGAAGAAGCAAAAAGTACTGAGTGCAAATACAGCTGTGATAATATTGCCTTCATAAGGGATTGATATAGCTACTGGCACCAGTACAGATTTGCAAAGCTAGGTAGTGTTGTAATTTGATGCCTTTCTTGCCTTATTCACTCAAATGTATATAATTTTATTTTATGTACCCACACCTTATAACCCTTGGCTTTACATGTCTGCTGCTGTAAAATACAAGCCTGTCATTTTCTCAGAGATTTCCAACTTTTTCTCTTCTGTTCGTAATTGACTTTTTTTTTCCTCCCTTAAATTTACCTAGTTTTCCTTAGTGACGTAATGCAGTTGCCGGGATGTTTTATGTAAGGTAGGGGGGCATGTTGTCTTTCTGTTGTAGACAAATATTTGCTCTCACGGCTCAAATTTGCTCAAATTTTTTATCAGCTTTTGTTTTCCTAACTCCTCCCCCTGTTGTGTCTTCAGGTGAACCCAAGGATTATCTGTAAACCCTCTCTTTGATCTTGACATAAGCTGCAGCTCACTAAACTGCCCTTCATGTTTGTTTTTTATATTTGATCTGTTTGGACATCCCTAAAAGTGGAGTGACTCTGAGGCAGCGATAAGGTGCCAATCAGTTTATTAAGTCATCCTTGTATAGAAGTGACAAGCTTCATCTGCTCTTGGAGCCTGACTAAATAACAGCCAAGAAGAAACATGGGGAAAGCCATTAATCTGATTTTTATTTTTCTTAAACTCTGAGGTCAGCTGGTATCTAGCTTGCAGTGCCCAAAAACACATATAAATCTGATTTTGTGTACACACATTTAAGGTGAAAAGGGTGGTTTGTTCTTTGAGAGCTGGGCCCTTGTCCGCTATAAGCCGTGGTAGCTCCAATACCCAAGTTCAGGCCCAGATACTGGTTTTACTTGGTCATGGGACCTGCCAGAAATCAGACAGATGTTAGGGACACAGGCTTCATAGGCCCACAGTGACAAGATGGCCCTGATTATAGCTGTATGTTGGACGAACCTGCAGTGGACTGTGGGGCAAGTGTTCCCAGCCACGCTGAGTGAGGCTGGGGGTCCATCAGTGAGGTGCTCAAACCTCCACTAACAAAGTAAATTGTGTTACAGGATGGCGACAGGCATTTTGTCTCTGTGAGTGATCTCTCTTAAACTGCTAAAACTACTATAAAAAATCACTCTTGTAACTGTCTAGTCATAAAATACCAGTGGGAACAAAACAAGGGAGCCCAGTTCTGCTTGGGAGGAAAAGAAGGTGACAAAGTTGTTTCCATTATGAAGGTTACTGTACTTTAAGGGCTTCTTTTTTGGTGCCAGCATCCTCTGCAGCAGTGTAGTCAGGCCTCAGAGAATTTGTTGTACAGTCTAATGCCAGTGGAGTCCTAGTAAAGCACTGCCACATCTGCAGGGGATCCCAGCAATAAAGTGGCAGCCACCGTAACTTGTTCTGTTGACGAGTTCTTATCTGTTTGGATAAATCTGTGTCCTGCTAGCATCTCTGCACACTGGAGCCCCCTTGCATTGGAGCAGAAGCTTGAAGAACCACTTCATTCAGCCCTGTAATTTCTGATGAAGGACAAACGAATGCCTGCTGACGATCTTCTAGTTGCTTGTTCTTGCTCCTTTCCCTGGGAAAGCCTTGTCACCTTAAATCTCCCACTCAGAGTTTGTCTAGCCAGTTCCTAACTCTGATCGCAAAAAGCATACCAAAAAAAGCAGCTAGGCCAGAGCTGCTAGCTGCAATGACAAAATAATTTGTGTAACTGTGACCTCTCCCTCTTTCATGCTCTCACTCAGTATCCCCTGGGGCTTGGAGGCACAGGAGCTGAGTACGGTTCCCATCTCTGCCACTGACTTGATGAATTTGAAAGAATTCTTTCATTTCTTTGGGCCTCAGTTTCCCAATCTGTGAGAAAATAATCTTTTGTAATGTACTCTAAGTTCTTTGGCTGGAAAATGTTCTTACAATATCTAAGTACTGCTGTGTATTACAGCAAATCAGTATATGTTAAATTCTCTAATTATTTTTTTTTCTCTTTATTTGATTGAGGGCTTCCCTATACCTCTCTCCGTATTTGCCTAGAAGTATGCATATATGCCTGTTACTCGTCTGTCTCCCTAATTGATTACTTAATCTCGAGTTGAATTGACTTGATTTTACTTGGTGTCGATTAAGTACATCACAGAGGTAGAAAACCAAGGTAAAGCAATGCTGACAGTCCTATTTTAAAGTTGGCTTTTCTTTCTCTTCCAATATTTTATATAACAACATGTAAAAGTATAAAATGCTTAAAAGAAAGAAAAAGACAAGAGGGAGGTCTGTTTTCTGCTGCCAAGACAATGAAAATGAAGTGCGAATGATATAATAATGGATGGCTATGTTACTGCAGATCAACTGTGTTAAATCCTCCTGGTAATGAAAATAACTATTTGATAGAGCTGAGTGAATACTGCACAATAATTAAGAAGTGGTCAGAGTCATCCAATTCATCTACTTATAATGGCTTCCCTGTGAACAAACACGTAACCTTTCATGCTCTGTTTCTATGAAAATGCTAGCAAAAGGGTTTACAGGGAGGAATACTGATACACAACTTGCAGGAATACTCATAAAAAACATATTTTGTATTTGTTGCACGTTTTGCATGGGCAGCCCAGTTCTGGCTCTGCTTCAGAGAAGCACTTGTGTTTCTGCCTAATTTTAAGCCTACCTTTAAGTCACATCAAGTTTTGTTCTATATCAAGAAAATGAAAGCTTTGCCACTCGTTTTGATGACAGCAGGTACGGGCATGTCATCCGTGCAATCCAGATGGTGTTTCCATCCCTAATTTATCAGCTTCTGAATGTAAATAAAATGCTGTGGGCCACGGAGCAGTCAGCAGGCAATGGGAGTCTCCAAGGAGTGTGTTTGGGCCATCGGTGCTCTTAACCTCACCAGACAACAACTCTGGGAAGAAAAAAAGCATGTTTCTCAGGCAGGAGGGACACATTGTTCCTCCTTTGGTGCATCATTGGGAAGGTGGACCCTGGCAGTGAAATCTCGCTGTGGGCCCAGCTTTATGAAGGTCAGGAAGGGTGAGAGGTAAGGACATAGGCTGACCTCAGCCAATGCGCCATGGCAGCACGTTACTTCGCTAGACAGCACACAGCCCCCTCTCCCCTTCAGGCTTTTGCTGCTACCATCTTCTGAGCGTTTATGTTTAACACACTGTTAGAGCTTTCTTCTTCCAGTGAGTCCACTTTGCAGTGACATACAGATGCCCCTTCTACTAGAGGACTGACACCACCAAGTCTTCCTGCCTGGGCTGGGCTGGGGCAGCAGGCCCTCCGGTGGTGCTTCATGTGGCAGAGCCTTCTTGTGGAGCTGCTGGGATGAGTGAAAACGGCTGTGGTGCTGCACAGCAAGGCTAGTGAATCAATGAGCCTGCAAAGAGATCTGGAGGCTTCTTGGGAAGTGCATTGTTAATGCTATTAAATATTACTTAGGCCTACAGCAAGCTGCATGTTCAACAGTTTAAACTGTAATTGCTAGCTGATGCAGAAAGAAGACAATGTATGTAAATCCTGTTGAAAGCTAATATCATTTTGGCTTCTTAGACGGATTAGCAGCCTCTACAATTAGCGGTGTGTGCAGCTGATGATGTTAGTGGAGAATCTATCATACAGTGCTGTAGCGTGCATTCAAATTTGAATACAGTAGATGTGCCACTTTTTCCAACCTTAGGAGCATTGCCAGATAACGCAGAGCCCATGCTGTGTCCCTTGTGGGGGGAAGGGGCTAGGAGCCACAGAAACATGTGACTGACTTCCAGTAACCTTGACTCTTTCTCCCTTTTCTCATTACGTTCATGGTTTATGGTTCCAGCTGAGAAGCCAATGCCTCATCCATTTTTCGCCTGCCCTGCTCTTTTCCTGTGACATGGCAATGTTTGGGGTCTGGGAAAGGAAGAGAAATCTCCCTCCTGTGGCCAAAGCAGTTATCCCCAGCTCATGCCATCTGAAGTCCTTTTATCAGCACGTGTTTTCATGGACTTTTTTGCGTGTGCGTACCACTCTATGTTTAGGTATCTATTTAGAACAAGAGTGAGAGAGAGACACACACACACATGAAGTCCAACAGATGTCTTTCCAAGCATCCATAAAATTTAATATTTGCAGCTACCTTTTGAAGAGTAGATAAATTGGGTCCTAGGACCCATCCTGGATGAAAGAGAAGTGCAGATGCACTGCAATTGCCTAAAAGCTGCCTTTTTTAAAAATGCATTTGGGAGCCAAGACGCAAATGTCCCACCTGCCTGTTGTTTTGAAGTCCTAAGATTTGGCTTTTTACTCTGTCCTTCAACAAATGACCAATCAGTTTTCACTTTTCCATGGCTCAGCATATACGGTTTCTAGCACCTGAGGACCGTTAACAGTTACATCATACCTGGCTGCGGATACCATACATCCCATCACAGGCCTCTTGTTTTGAAATTTTGCACGCAGAATTTTAAGAGAAATACACTGATAATGATTTCCCCCTCGAATTTGGAAGCATTAAAGAAAACATTTCCTAGTGGTGCTCAACATAAATAAATTTTCATTGTATCTACGAATCTGAGAACACCTTAGCCTTTGTGTATAGAGGTTACCAGTGTGTGATAGCTTCTGGGCTTAAATTATTGTTACCTCTATTCTGCTATGAGCCTTTTGTCAGGAAAGGTTTTTTGCTTCGTGTTTGTACAGTAACTGTTACAGTGGGTGGTGGACACTAGGAAAGCACTGAAGACCTCAAAAGCCTCTGAGAAGTCTTAGTTACAACACAGTTATTTTAGCTGGAGCCATCCCTACAGGCAGGTGAGTGGTGGAAGGTTCACTTACTGCGGGATACTCCAGGTATTGCGTAGGGACACAATCAGTACCATTCAGCACTCTCTTTGGATAACTCTTTTATTGCAGCGAACACTTTGCTCGCACCCTGTCCAGATCAGCTCTTATCTTATTTTTCTGTCCTTTAAATGATTTTTCATGAGAGAAGGGTGAGACTGTAATAGCAATACTATCTGTGTGTTTTCTAAGGCCATGCCACATCATGTCAAGCTTCCCTTCTCGCTGCTTCCCTTCTTTTCAGAACTTCAGGCAACGCGTTGTCATTGACAGAGCTGGAGTGGCGTGGGGGAGCGCTGTCATGGTCGTTTGCCAGAAGTGTAGACAAAATCCTCATTGCAGTGAAGCCAACAAGACCTTTGTCACTGTTGTTAGCTGACAGTTTACTCTGTTTCTAAATGGTGCTGAGGAAAAGGATAAGTAGAATACAATGAAAAGAACTCGATAGCTTGATGGAGAAAAAAAGCACCTCTCTTTTCTGCAATTTCTGCCAAAGTAAAATGGTTATTCCCCCCTATAGTCCACCACTGCTCTTGATCAAGCCTTGGAAATTGCATATGTCATTTGTAGGTAGAAGTCTCTGCCTGCAGCACCATTTTTATTTGCGTTTTCTTCTCCACCAGCTGCTCTGAGGTGGTCAGTTTTCAAAACAGTTTGTGGAAATATGCAGGCGAATGCTCACTGCTTTGAAAATCCCGAAGAAAGTTTAAATCCACATGCAGCATCGTGTACACAGAGGTTTTCAAAAGTAACCCTGCGTGTAGGGCTGTGCCAGCATCTCCGACGCAGATGACACAGCAGCTTGGCTGTGTGTGGCCTCCTACACAAATGGGTCAAACAGTGGGAAGAAGAATCAAGCTCTGGAGATGCATCTGTGGAAGGGAGAGTTTCTATTCTTTCATGGTGGAAAGATAATTTTAGACTCACTGTGGGGGATATTGCTGCCCTGTTGTTTTAAAGTTTTTTAAAGGACTTATCTCCTTCCGCTCACACACACTCTCTTCAGAAATGTTAATCTCACTATTGTTCTTAATTGTTTCAGGAAAGTGGGAGGTATTGTTCCACAAAGGATTTTAAGTTACTAAGAAGTGTTCGCCAAGAAATGGGATGTACTTTTTTTCCCCCGCAGCTGAGAGTGTTAGCCAAAAGTGAAGTAAAAATGGAGGGCTTTATTGTAAAAGTTCTTTAAATAATGTTACTATGCTTCTTGGCTATCCTCTTTAAAGCCATTTTAATAGCAAGCCCACTCAAGCAGTCTGACAGCTCACATCATTGTGTATGTGGCTACAACACAAATGTGCCGGGGCAGCGGGGGGAGAACTTCGCTTCTCGGATCTGGCTGTGCCTGAGCTGGGAGCCCTCCAGGCAGACACCTTCTTGCCTTCAGGGAAGGGAATTACCTGTGTAAGCCTTGTATGAGCTGACAGAGATTCTCCGAGGTTGCAAGGCCACTTCAGGGGTCCTTTCTGCTTCTCTGGGAGCTGCCCAGCGAAGCCACCATGTAAACTTCTGTGAACTGAGTTGGTTTTTTGGTGGCTTATGTTACAAAACTTCATTCCACGTTTGCCTAGCTCAAATGTGGTCGAGCCAAATGCAAAGGAACTTTTAGATGGTGGTGGTGGTGGCTGCTGCTGCTATTTTTGTAATTTTGGTTTGTTTATGCTCAACTTCTAAAGCAAACCGCCTCTCCAAGAACAAGAGCCTCAGCAAACCCCAGTGACTCAAGTCTCTCCAACATGTCGCCGAAAGACCCAGAGGCAAAATTTAGCTCAGCAGAGTTTTATCTGCCCAGACTCCACGTGTACAATGACAAGCCATCCTGGCATGTTTCAAAGAGGAGGCACAGATTATCGTGTGTATGTCTATCATCACATGTGCAATATTGTTTCAGCCATGGAAACTGGACAACAGCCTATTCCAGAACCACGCGGCTCAGGCAGAGTAAACAGCCCTGATGTGCACCAGTACTTTTGAAAACTGGCACGCACCTCAGTCTGCTTCCTCATGGTTCTGTGTGGTTGCTGTCATGCCCACCTCACTTGTGGTCAGAAGGTCACTTTTAGGTGACCTCCATAAAAGGAGAAGAGGGTTGCTGGAACAAGCGACTCTTTAGGCCTTTGCCATCTGTCTCTCCTTCCTCCTCCCCGCCAGAAGGCAAGTAACTGCTGTCACTAAGACAATGATACATATTCTCTGGCTCCCCTGGATGTTTTAAAACACTTTGTGCCCTGAATTAGGCTAGGAAGACAACCATATGGTTTTTCCTGGGTGCTTCTTCAAATTGACTCTTCAGGATTCAATACCAACATTATAATACTGATATCTGGCAGTGAAAGGTCTTTTTGTCGTTCCCTGTGAGTGAACAAGGCCTCATGGCTGAGAATGAGAAGGAAATGAATGCTGCCTGAAAGGCTTCTGTGACTGCCCTGAAGAGCGGGATGAGCCTGAGCTACGTGCACGTGCCAGCCTGCATGGTTTTCTTTACATTTCAAGTTCAAGGAGTATTAGGAGGCAAAAGGGGAAACATTTAAGCACTTCTCAGAGATGTGAATTAATTATCAGAAGCCTGATGACAGACAAAAAATTATCATCTTCACAGGGGAGAGCTAAGGCACATAGAGGTTATGTGTTGTCCTAAAGTACATCACCACCTTAGCAAAACCTGCAGCACTTGGGATGGGAGAGTCCTGCCGTATGGAAACTCTGTGCTGTATGTATCCAAGTGGGTAGAGACAGAAAAACATATATTGCAATAAAGATTATACCTGGGAGTGCACAGAAAGGGGAGCAGAGTCAACAAAACATACCTGGAGAAGACTGTCTCTTTGCACAACCCAATTAAACATGAGGAAACACGTTTTTTTCTGCTCACTGAATGATAGTTATTGTGTATCAGGAGGCTGTACATTTGTGTTCACCTCTCTTCCTGGGCTGTGAGAGCAGGTTCGGTGCATCTGCAAGGCTGGTTTTATGCAATGTTTGTATGCAACAGTGACAGACATCCTGCAGGAAGAGGCACCTGCCCTCATCTGGTTTCCAGTTGTTCATCCCTGCCCTCCTATCGGTGGGTACTGCATCCTCAAGTCCACTTCTCCCTCCTGTAAAATCACCGTTTTCCCCCTAAATAGCAAAGAACCGTTACTGAAAGTCCTTTATAGTAGTTGGCACAGGGCAGAGAGCTGTGGCAGTGGCAGCTCAGCAGGAAGTGGTGGAGGAGCAGTAACTTCCTCGGTCAGCACAACCACAACTGAGAAAGGACTTGTGGCCAATGCTGCTGCGGTCCTTAAGGTCTCACCTGCTGTTGTGGTGGCATGCCCAACTCCAGGCTGGACTAGAGGAGGGCTTTAGAGTTAACAGGAATTGACTGGCCTGTACTTCTGTTGGTCTATGCCAGAGGTCTTTTGCAAGTCCTGCTTGTTAGTGTCCATGTAAGTCCAGGGCTTATCTGACCTGTTAGTACGCTTGGACTTTTGAGAAAGAGAGCTCTGTTGCTGATATCAAGTTGCTAATCTTCTACCCATATGTGACACCTCGAAAAACACCTGGGCAGCAAAGAAACAGAGGCATTGGCAACCTCAGAGGTGTCACCTATGCTTTTTAATTAATTTTTTTGTAGGTAACTCAGACCATAACGTATCCTGGTTGTTTTGTGGTGGTGCTGTAGATGATGATGATGATCTTTTAATGAGCTAACACATTCATTATTCACTACTCCAGCATGTAAGGCAATTACTTCTGTTCATTCAGAAACTAAAAGGGTTTTTTTTCAGGACAGGTTGGCAAACATCCCTTAGCCAAGGATCCAAGGGCATCGTTCTCTCTCAGCTGCACAGCTTCTCATTAATATTTGAAAAGGTTTGCTGCAAAATTTAGGGTTGGAGTGTAGTATTTTATGCAGTTATTTCAAAATTCATAGATTCCTAGGTTTTTCAGGCCAGAAGGTACTATTACGCACACCTTCTCTGACCCCCTGTATAATCTAGGCTACATTTGTTTAAAGTTTCAATTTGTTTTCCTGAGCAAACTTGTATTTATTATATGTAGTTTGGTTCACAAGAGTAGCTAGTGAAAAGGTTGAAGCCCATAAATATTATATCAAACCACCTGGTGCTCTGAAGCTTGCTTCTGAATGATGGCCATTCAAAATGAAGAGCATCTTGAGAGATAGGGAGATATAATAATGTGACTATTGCAAAGAGCAAATGAATGGCTCCACGTTAGGGAAAGCTGTTTCTGGGAGCCCGGCTTCAGTTCAAGCATTGTTTTTATCGTTGGCAAACAAATGCTCTTTCAGTCAGAGTAACCTTTATTTTAGAAATAGGGAAGCAAGAAGGGAGACAAATGTTTCTGTAGGAGATCACGCTATATCCGAATAACTCAGTAATGAAAAGCAATCTCAAACTGACAAGGGAATGCCCCTTACCAAAGGGCAAAATTTACACTTAAAGGTGCAGCATGCAGAAAATGGCCTGATACCTACATAACTACAGTCACTACAGTGTAAGGATTCATCCGAATAGTGGAGAAATATATTTTGTATTTACTGACATCCTGTTGTGTGATTGAAGATGTGTTGAATGGCTCAAGAGAGATGTTTCTGTCTTAGCATCTCTTTTAAACAAAGATGAAAAGGAAGGGCCATAGGAGCCTGACTGAGCAGCTGTCTCTGTGACACTAGCCTGGTCTTTGATGATCTTGCTTTCACTCAGTCTATTGCTCACACTAGAAGCCTACAGAAGTGCTTCGCAGCTCAGCACAGACCCACCATGTGAAAACTACAGGTTCTGTCTTGATGATTAACGTTAGCTGTTTGAAATAATCCAAATGCTGCTCTCTGATCTGATAAAAAGAATAAATACGTTGGGTGTGAATGATGGGAGCTAGGGGAGGAACTGGGAGAGGAGAAGGACAGGAGTTTTTGCCAGGCTTAGTTTTCTGAGAACGAAACAGCTTTCAAGTTGGGGGGGAGGGAATATTATTATTTTTATTTATCTTTTTTTTTCTTCTCCAGATGTTTCTGTGCTGGAGGCTTGGCCCTGATCTGGAGACTATGTTTTACTGGAGTGCTCTGGAGGCTGCCTGACATGGAAGTGCGAAGAGATTTTCCCAGCAAACAGCAACACAAATGCTCAGGAGTAGTTCTGCTCATGGTACATCCACAGGTGAGTTAACAAGGGGAAGTACGTCAGGTCCCCACAGGTACAAAATCCAGCAGTAGAGTTCAGCGAATGATGAGGTACTGACTGCCGCCAGCTTTTGTCAAATCTTGCCCAGCTCGTTTAGCCTTCTGTAGGTATTGCTAGGCTATATTTGGTCTCTGCACACCCCATTTTACTCCAGTGAAGACCAGATATCTAAAGATGAGAGTATCAGTTATATGAACACATACTTGTTTGTGTGCAAAGACACTACTGTCTCCGTAGAAGCCGATTAGCCCCCAGAAAATGAGTGAACCATTCTACACCAATGTCTAATAAATACAAGAAGTTAGAAAAAGGCATGGTATGCAATAGTAAGAGAAATTAATTTAATTGCATCTCTGCAATGTGCAAAGGTATTCTCCTACACAGAGGTAGAGATTTTTATTTGATTCATCGTTTCACTGTTTCAGTTTATGATGGTGTAACTTAGTTTTTTGTCAGTGCAGGTCTTTTGCCACTCCTGCTGTTAAAAACCCATCATTAGGTTCTTTTTCTATTTTAGGAGATGTTATAATCATCCTGTAATCATGTTCTAATCATTATTTCTGATTACATCAGCTGCTTTCATCAGGCTTTAAGGTTCTACTTCTACCTCGTGCCTTTTAATATACTTTAATAATCTTTCTGTTTAAAACTGCTGTTTCCTAGACGTGGCACAAGTATTATATTAGACCTATATATTGTTACAACATTTGTTGATTTTAGTTATATACTGAAGAAGAGGGAAACTGCTGGCTCTGTGGAAGAGATCTGGTGACACAAGGACTGTTCAAGCAAAACACAATTAATGCAACAGCCAAACTGTATGAAAAAAATGGAACAAAAATTAGGAGCCACTCATAACAATGTTTTGCCATTTTCTACACGTGCTTGTTTGACAGACTGTGGTTATGTGAGCGTGGAGGAGTGGTGAGTGCTGTAAGTTCTTGGTTTTCTATGGAGTCCTCTGAGCATCCATTCTGGAAGTAACAAAAGATCTTTGTACACTGAGTCAATGAGAAACTCAAGGGTCTGCTCCTGAGCTTCTTGAACGATAGCATTTTTTATATATATTTTTTTTTCCCTATGGAGGTTTTGCAGTGTCGTGACCTACTGGCAAATAACTTGGTGGCAGGTTAATGGCTTAAAAAATATCATCTCAAGCACGGTGCTTGGCCTGGAGAACCAGAACAGGAAGGAGTGCTGTGTGCGGGTTGGACTAAGGTTGGTGCTCCTTTTTTCATATTGGGGATTTATGTGTGCAAAGGATAAGTTATTCAGGGAAGAACTGCATTGCATGACCGTATGGTTGGGTAGCTTTCTAACACCTGCCACACAGGCTCTTGTTTGGACATCAGACGCTTAACCATCTTAAATTTGGGTGAGATAATCCAACCTCACCTGTCACTGCAGAGCTCCAGTTTCTTAAAGAACTGTTGGGAGCTGTTCAGGTATATAAAATAATAATTTAAATCTCTGATTTTGAAACAAATTAATTCATGCTTTTGTCTGTTTACAAATTAAGCTTTGTATCAGTAGTTGCTTACAGCATACGAGGAGCTTGTGTGTCAGGTTCTGACAGCATTTGTTTTTAGCAGTGCTGTAACTCTGATCAGTGAAGGAGTAGAAAGCATAACAACTGGCAGAAAAAAGGCTGGATACCAACTGCTAGCAAGAAGCTGCATCTGCTCTTCTGCTCTGCCATTTCCTTTTTAAACAGCTCTTGGCTCTCCAGGCAAGAGATTTTCGCACCCATATATGAAGGGCGCCTCTATTGAGGCCCAGCCAGGATGTAGCCCTTGTCTTAGAGACCTTCAGTCTCTGGAAATGCTCGGTCTTTTTTTTTTTCTTTTTTTTTTTACTTTTTTATTTTATTTTTTTTATTATTATTTGTTTGCCCCCAGCAGAGACTTAGACTTAGGGACTAAGCAGAGCCCACCCATGCAGCCCAGCCAGCAACGGGAGTAACTTGTCATCACTTCAAGGTGCTAACTTTGAGATCAGTGTTGTGGGATTGAGTGACAGGCTGGTGTCAGCCATCTCGGGGCTCACAGTCTCTGTCTCCAACATTACAGGGAGATGCCTGTGCTCTCTTTATTCACTGAAGGGCAACTTTTAGACAGTAAAAATACCTCGTTATCATCTTTAGTAACCTCCCAAGGATATGGAGACAGTATGATTCACACTACTAAACTACTCGGAGCCTTGACGATCATTTTTATTATCGTTCTCATTATATATTGTGTCAAGTAGTTGGACACACGTAAAGGAATAAGACTTCCCTCTGGAATTACTCGTTTACACACCTGAAAATAACAAAATAGGAAAGAACAGCACTTTGTTAAATTATATTATTGTGAGCTTTATCAAACAGCTATCAATATATCCAGAACTACATCTCCCACATGCTGTGACCTGTCTCTTGGTGCTTTTCCCTGGCCAGAGCTGTACAGAGTTTTCTGTAAAGTCCTTGCACAAAGACACTTAAGAGCGCATATACAAAAAACAGTGAAGGAGCTCGAGACTCTCTCCCAGACCTGTTCACTTCTGCAGTATGGATGCTTTCAAAGCAGGTTTTAGGGAGAAGTTTTCCATGAATGCGGACCAGGCGCAGTAAGTTTTGATAAACAGGAAGGTAGAGCCACCATTTGTGACGTAGTGGGGAAGGGCACAAAAGAAAGGGCAGCTTCTCCATGCACTCCTCTTTTAAACTCTGACTTTGCCTTAGCAGAAAAAACATTGAATGTCAGATGAACTTGCCCCTCCTCAGCCTGCAGCCGTCTTCACTGGGTTAAGTGCATTAGCAATACCCAGGTAGCACTTGTCAGCCATCTAGGATGATTCTTTTGCTTCCTTTTCAAATCACTTTAGCTCAGAGAGCTGTTTTGTGGTTTGGTTTTGTTGGCTTTTTTTTCTTCTGGTCTTTTCTCCTGCCCGGGTTAAACCATTGGTCTATTAATTTGTTATTTTTTTCCTGATGGAGTAGCATGCGATGATAATTTGTTACTGTGAAGCCCGTGATGACTTTTAATTGTGGCTCCTAATGCCACACACTGTCATTTAAATCTCAATGGCTGTCACTTCGTCGTTCTCTCCCAGAGAAAATACGGCTCTTTCCCCCTTCAAACATCTGCATTAGCGCACAGTTTATGCCTGCCTCAGTTGGGCTAAGTGAGTCACAAAATGCCAGCTCCTCGAATTATTAGCTTCCCTGACTTCGCCCTCCTGGAAAAAAAACCATAATCTATTTGCTACTTTCAGTGGACACTCTGGATATGAAAGAAATATTGCGGATTCAAACAACATGTCCTTGCAGACATGCTGGTGTAGTTTTGTTTGTTTGGAGTAGCCCAGCCTTGTGGCTCTTGCTGTCTTTTTTAGGAAGAAACAAAATCATCCAAGCAATTATTTTTCTGGGTGCTTTCCTGAGCAGAGTGAGATGGTCTGCTGCAATGAAGTCATTGGAATTCTTCCTCCTCATTTCAATGGCATTGAATTTCATGCCCAGAACTTAGTACTAAGCAGTTTTTACCACCTTCTACACATAGGATGGAAGGGAGGAGGAGAGATTTCTGGGCAAATTCCAGCAGAAGTGCAGTATATAATTGCAGTAAAGTTCTCCCTGAAGTCATGTGCTTCATTTGAAATGGAATGAATTTGATTGCATTTTTAAAGAGCTGGGTGGACAGTGTCTGCAGTGCATAGGTCAGCCAGATCTGCAGGTAGCCACATGGCTTCCCTTGATAAGAAGTCTCCCGGCAAGGTGTGAGGGCAGACAGGAGGACAGGGGCTAGTAAGCCTCACAGTCTCACCCCGTGCTTCTTCCACAAGGTGCCAC
Organism: Stercorarius parasiticus; assembly: GCA_013396915.1. Lineage (NCBI taxonomy): Eukaryota > Metazoa > Chordata > Aves > Charadriiformes > Stercorariidae > Stercorarius > Stercorarius parasiticus. The sequence continues at coordinate 21,342 of VWZL01002650.1, read as the reverse complement.
AAGGCAATAGCTGTGGAGATTGTGCAGGTACAGCAAAGGGAAACAGGAAGAGTCTTTATCTTTCCATTAGGACCCAGCACAGCAGGAAGCATTCTTGCTGAGTGCTGACTCTTCCACCTGTCTGCATGCCCAAAGGCTAATTAGTGTAATGCCAGTTGGGACTATCATGTAGTTTCGTTAAGGTTGGTCATCCTTGGGAAATAACTCTGGGACTTCTGTATTGGGAAACATCCCGGCTTGAGCTACCCCGTTGCTTCACTTAGCTTGTCAACAGCCATAGACTTGTAAGCTCTTACGTGAACCAGACAGAAAGGAATAAAACCACAAGTGGCTGGCATAGTTATATGTGGCCAGTCATCTCTGCTGCAAAAAATGCGCCCAAAGGAACAGACAGAGGAAACTGTGCTAGCAGAAGGTACTAAACTATTTGTTGATAAAAGGAGGCAGTATCATTCTCCATTTCTTCTATTCTTTTTTTCTAAATCTTGAGCTGAAACCTAAAACAATCTCATCAGCAACTGTGGTTAAACAGAACAATGAGCCAGCATGCATCTCAATGGAAGCTGAGATTTTCAGAGGAGCCAGAGGGGGCTGAGCGCTCATCTCTGAGCAGAACAGAACTACCGTTAGCTCCCAGTGTTTTCCAGGTCTGACTCCCTATGCTTTCCTTCATGAGCTCATTCACATTGTGTAGTGGAGATAATGTGTACACAACTATTAAGATATGTAAAAGTCTGTATTGATCTTTGATTTTGTTTTCAGTTCTTTCTACATCTTGACTCATAATCCTTCTTAAGTTGCACATTATCATTAGCCAGAGAACAGGGTCAGGGCAGCAGTTTGTACAAGCTGCTGTCTGCTGTCAGATTTTTCATATGTCCTTATTACAGAAGAATGAAACCTTTTTTCTTCGATGAGCTATCAAAGACATACTATCTGTATGTGTGTCATGGAGCAAAGTGACAGAGTTGTCCTCCTCATCTCAAGGCTTAAAAAGCTGTTTAATATAGAGGGAGTTTATCAGGCTGTATGCTCATTGCATTTCCAGTGCAAGCTTAGTTGTGCTTTCTGATGTTAGGTATTGGCTCTCACTTTAAATGGGGTACTTGCACTTCAGTTTCGTTGAAAATGTTTTGGCTTTCCTTAATAGGAATGAGGATAGGAGTGATGTATTGTACACAGTGATAAACTATTTTACTAAAAACCGTGGTGGTTTCTGGCTTTGACAGTAATGCAGTCTGCTTTTACAGGGAAGTGGGTATACTATCTGTAGGGGCTGACAGGGATATGAGCTGACTCTTCTGTAACCAGCAACCTTCATCCTTCCCTTCTTCGGCTGCGTTTCCCCTGGTACTAACAAGCTGAGGGAATCTTCTAACAGCAATTCCTCCCTGTCAGCACAACAGTGCAGGTCCCTTCTGAGCTGCCCTGGGCTTGCCCTCCTAGTGGCTGGGCCAGGAAGAGACCTGCTGTGAAATGTGGTGGGACTCAGGGCCGTGTCCTGCCTTAACCAACATGGAAAGCTGACATCTCTTCCCTACCAGTGAAAAGGCATGGGAAATGCTTTAGCTATTTCTTGAAGGCTTGCTGACGTGGTGGGTAGAAACATGTGGAACTGGCAGTGAGTACAAGTCTTGCAGTTGTAGCTCATTAATTTAGAAGCTTTGGTGCTTTGTGATTCTCCTGCACTCTGTATGAAGGATTAACTGGTAAACTCAGCATAGTCTAAGTGAAGTACATGTCTTAGTAGCAGCAGCTTCATTTGGTGGCTCAGGGCTAAATGAATATCAGCTCTGGAGGTGGGGATGCTCAGGTGATGGCTGGGGTAGACTGGTGGTATAGAACTGTGCTTCCAGAACCCGTTGCACAGATACACAGAAAGCCACAGTGATGGGCCCTGTCAGCACAGCCGACTCCTTAAGGTCAATCTGTTCAGTCTTGCAGCTCTGTGTTTTCAAGGGGAGGAGGGGATGCTTAAATTGGCAGCTGGAAAAGATGCCATAGGTTAGCTTCTGTGATCTAAGATGCCCCAGCAGAGATCAATGCAACATCTGCTTTGCTTGTCTAGTGCATACCTACATATTCATGCACAGCTTTCTGAACTCTCAAGAGACGGCTAAGCATATAGGAAGAAGAGTTCTAGTGCGCTGTAAACCTCCTGCTTTAGCTGATGGGAGATGAAACATCTTTTCTCTGTCATATTTTCGTCTCCAAAGAGTTTTTCAGGCTTATGGGAAAAGACAGATCTTTTAGAGGGTTCCTGCCTCCTCACCTGTTTCCTGATAAATGCAAAGAACAATAGGAAATTACCAAAAATAAGCGTGTACTAAGAACTGGGATATCTGGTGAATAATGCATCTTTGTACAGTCCCCATGAGCTAATGCCATGCGAGTAAACTAAGCGCAAGGGAGTGACATACAATCCTGGCAGGACGTGGGTGGCCCCGCAGTGAAGAAAGGTTCCCGACACATCCAGCGAGGAGTGTGGAATGTGCTCTTCGCTGGAGCCAGGCCCTTCTCTCTAATGCTGGCTGAATGAAAGGAAATCAATGGATGGTATGTTAGAACTGCCGGAGAAGTGGATCCCATGCGACTACCAGCTTCCCAGAGCAGGGATAAAGCACAGCTCCTCAGACCTGCCAGGGTGGTCCTTGGAGCTCATCACTCACAAGCCGCACATTGCAAGAAGCCTGAATTTGATGTGTACTGCACAACATGCTGTGGCACTTGTTCTTGCAGAGCCGGAGAGGGTGAAGGAAGCTCTTTACGGCGACCACTGCACATCCCTTCCTCCAGGGCTGTTTTAGCAAATCCTTGTCTAGATGGGAGGGTCTTGTTCAAGTTTGCTCGATATTCTGAGTGCACCACCATTACAAACATCTGGGCTATTCTGTCAAATCCATCTTAAAAGAACTTGTTGTTTTGACATCAAAGATCACACCTCTTTACTCCAGTCCTCAAGAAAAATCACAGAAGTACACTTTGGGTACACCCCAGATTTACTCTGCACCTGGGAAAGGAGTAACCTTTTTCCTCTGTTTTCTTCCTCTCTCTTCCTTCCAACTGGTGGCTTAAAATAATCATCTGCATTTACCATCTCCTTCATTATTTGACCACTGATTTCTGTCTTACTGGCAGCGTCGGTGTGGCGAGAGTGTGCTGTTCTTAGGTGGTCTTCGACTTTCTTAAATCTCATCTTGTCCCTTGGATGGGGCTGTGGGAAGACAGAACACCTTGGAAAGATGCTGTACGTTTGACACACATGCTGCTGGCAGGAAATTTTGTCTTTTTGTGTTCTCTGCTACCCTGCTCCTCTACAGATAATCAACATGCATTTTCAAACCAGTGTGCAAGTCGCTGCTCTCTCCACTCTGAATCCTCCCAGGTACAGCAGTCCTTCTGAGTTTTGACATTTGTGTTCTGGTAAAATAAAGCAACATGATTTTTAAAATGGCTCTGAACACCAAATAGCTTGGAAAAAAGTAAAGAGTCAGTCTTCGTTAATAATGATCTGGCAGGATAGAGTTTGGTGGTCTTCACTTTTTCACAAACTGGTGTACGTACTGTTTTACAACAGCACCTAGACACTCTAATGTGCAGCAGATGCAGAGAGGAACAAACTGTTGCTTGAAAAGGCTGCGCTTAGTGGTCCAAAAGTTGTGAACAGATATAAACAGATATAAAAGAGCCTGCTTGTTAGCTGAAACACATGTTTTTCAGATTTCTTTGTTTGGATTGAAAGGGTTGTTTCTTTTTTCTTCATGTTTAGAGTAACTGTTCTCCCTTTTTTTCCACATTTCAATGGGTAGAGATACCAGTGGAGCATTTTCATAGGAGTTAGCGTGTTAACTGGAGGTTTCAGGCTTAAACTTTTCACGACATTGTCATCCCTTCTTGATAAGGTCACTCTCACTTATTCTAACTTGTTTGCGTTTCAGTGCTTTGTGTGATTCATTTGGTGCTAGAGCAGCTCTGCACAGAAAAACGACCTTTCTTCCTTAAGAGTCTCTTCAGAGCAAAGCAATCATAAGTTCTTAAATTGAAGGATTCACAGCAACATTTTAGAGCAAACTTCTGGCCATCGTTGCTCAGGGTGTAAAGTGCATACCAACCAGGTAGGCAGGGCAAATTTCCGTTGCAACAACCAGAGATGCTAAGCACCTCACTTGGGAAACACAAGCAGATGAGCAAACCACTCAGTCCGGGCCCATAACTGAAATAACGACAGCCCAGGAGTTTGTGTCGGTTTGTGTCACCCTATTTGTAATCCAGGCACAGCGCATGTGTTACTGCTTTTCTTTATTTCCTTCGATGGCCTTATTTGGGGTCATCTCAGTCTCCATCTAATCTCTCCTTGGCTTCTGCCTGTTCTTCGCTGGTGAAGAAACTGGGTCTTCAACACTAACAAGAGGATACTTGTCAAAGAAAGCCATGGAGAAAAAAGGCGTTTCTTCTTTAGGCATGGGAATACCTCAATACCATATGGGAGAGCTGCAGCGTACAGCCACGGGGGAGCCTGTAAACAGTGGTGGCAGAGCTGACACAGGATCTGTGCCGCCATGCTCAGGCCTCCCCGTGACCCTTTGCCCTGCAGGGAATTTCACTCTGAGGGAGAACTTTGGAAAAACTGAGCACTCATCTAATCACAAAAGTAAGGTCTTGATCCATTTCCAGTTGAAATCAAAGGAATAATTCGCACCAGTTTCTGTAGCACTGGCCAGAGGCCTGAAGAAGTCAACAAGTCTGGGGGCTGCCCCACTTTGAAACTCCACTAACAAATACATGGGAACTGCAGAGGAGCAAGCATCCAGAGCTGTGTTTGCAAGGGCTAATGTTTAACACTAGGAACATAAATACTTCTTAAAATGTTTAACACAAATGATTGTTGCCATAAAGCTGGAATTGTGCAGGGGCTTCATGCATCTTAGAAATGTTTTGACATAACAGCCTAAACTAGGATTTAATAAAATTCTTGCGCTCTAAAAAGTACTCATAATTTTTGCTTAATTTCTACATGTTTTCTCCCCCCTTAATTGTAGTTCAACAAAGCAGAGGGACTAATCTCAGATAAAAGTAGAAACACCAAGATTAAAGTGCACTTCTGTTTATTTTTAAGGGCAGTGGGTTAATATGAGCACTCTATTGTTGATGTCAGCATCACAAGCCAAAGATAAACACAACTTTTCTGCACTTACATCACATTTTCAGGGCATTATTCTTCATTAACGAGTATTTTCTTCTGCAATGGAAAAGAATGACTTGGTCATAAGCTTATTGGCTACCAATTGTGACCGTTTTGTGGCTGTTCTGTAAAATATTTGCTCCTTTTTATCACGATCTTTGCTTTTATTTCAGTGTCATTTTTATTTTCATTTCCTTAAGTTCTGACTCTTTTTTACAATGGACATTCCTTTTTTTAAAAAGCAAAATTATTTAATTCTTTAAATGCACGTATTTTCTCTTACTGTACCTTTGTTATCATTACCTCAAGTAAGATACTAGAAACTTGATGCTCTTGCTATCATAAAAGTTCCTAATGTCATGTGGGGAAGAGTTGATAATTTATGTTTACAAGGTTGTTCTCTCCTTCTGTTTTCTTTCTCTTGCTCAATTTATTGTTGGAGACTTTAGTTGTTTTATGAGTAAAGTTCACGTAGTAGTTTGTTTAGAAAGACTGGGAGATAATCTGTACCTAGGTAGTTACAAGGACACTAATCATTGCAATCTTTCTTCTTGTCCGTCTTTTAAAGCGTCCCTTTAAGAAATCTATCAGCTGTACCCACGTACTCCCATAAAAAATTTCACCATATGATCAGTGAATAGTGTGGTTTTCTAAAAGGTATGGAGAGGTTTCAGAGCCACAGAGAGGCATCTTTGTTCTTCCTTTGCGAGGCCTTTCTGCAGACCACCAAGCAGCACATCCTACAGCTGCCAACCCCTGTATGCTTCTGATGGGACATGTAGAAAGCCATGCAACATAAAGCCCTGCCATGTGAAATAACATGGGCACCTTGTAATTTAAAATCGTTTCTTGCTATCATCTTATTTTGACCTGTACATCATGCCGGACAGTCTCTGAAATGTATCTGCCCTTGTTTATCTATGTTAAAATCGTACCTCCTGCATCTTACTCATCTGCAGGGTTACATGCAGATAATAGCAAATATCCTTCCTCTTTTGCTCCTGCTGAGCTTTGCAGGAGAAGTTGGAACAAACATTTAGTTTTTCCACGCTTAGGAAGTAAATTTAGGTGATATTACTTATTGAGGCCAAAATTTCACTGGACTGCCCTGACCTAATTCTCACCTACTAATTTCCTACGTAGAAATTTATAAATATATGGACATTTTTTCCAGTTTGGAACAAAACAAATTTCAAAAATCTTGAAATCCTTCTGAAACATTTTCCTTTCTTCCTGTGACTCTAACTCACAGAAGAACCTACTCAAAAGAGCTACAATGGTTCAGAAGGAGACTAGAAACAAGATGGTGTGATTTAAAGGACCAACTGCCTTTTACCAATGCTGCTTGCATAGCACGTTCTAGTCACAGATGTTCAAGAGAGAATTTCATCAACTAATTTTGAACCATTAGAAAAACTCGCCATGCAATCACAAGAAGAAAAAAAGCAAATTAGAAGAGTTTATTTATTGTGAAATAATTGTTGTCATTTAAGTATCATCTAGCCTATTCTTCCTGGCACCAATATAGTCATGGTGAAAGAAGCTGAAGACAGCTCATTGTAGTATTGATAGGGTATGATGATAGGGTATCCCACTGAAGCAATCAGTACTGAATGGTTCCTGGTTGATGGGATAAGAGGTACTAAACATACCAACAGTCCTAAGATCATTTCCTCTGACTACATTTGATATACTTAGCCACACATGTATTTTTGTGAACACCACATAGGAAATAAAAGCATTAGAAATCAGCTTGCTATAATTAAGCATGCTAAACTGCGCGCTGTTACAGTGTCTGGTTTACATACTCATGTAACCACCTTTATAATTGCAAGTCCTGTATTTGCATGCATATAAATGGCTCGCGGATTAGGATACAAAAAGAGACTCTTGTGATCATCTAGTCGGGCCTTCAGCCGGAAAAGCTTGTTTGTGTCAAGTATTTGTACTCGTCGGTCTATTTGTCTGTCCAGCCATCCCCCAGTTGTTGAATTTTCTGAGCAAAAGTTCATGCTTCCTCAAATTTTTCTATCCACCCACTTAACTTTGAACATCTCCCTCTTCCTGGGAAAAACTGATCTGAATTCCTTGATCTTCCAAATTCTTGTAGGACAGCAGGCATCCTACTCAATCTGTGCGTGTTTGCATTTGCATGAGAATAACTTTCCTTCTTCCTACGTATGTTTGGGAAGGAAAGCAGTGCAACGACATAGTTCTCAGTAATGTTTCCTTATTGTGCACGTGCTGTAGTAACAAAGGTTCAAAATGTATTTGACTGTAGTTTCTGCAAGCAGATATCTGAAATTGTCTCAAGATTTCTTGTGTCAGAGGCAGGAGAAATTGCAGCCTAAGAAAACTTACACTGTTAGTCTGTACTGGTTTGTCTGTTTTCATCTGTGTCTGTCACGAAAGCACACCGAAGAACCCCACTCTTAATTCAAGGCCAGCTAACGGGGTAATTTGTACATCATCCTTCAATGTTGAGCCCTTAGGCCACACCTGTCTCTCTTTTTAAAACATTATTAATCATTTCATTGTATGACTTTCAGTAATGAGGACTGAAACAACATGCAGTAAAGAGCCCTTACATGCTATTGCATCCAAGTTATGGCTGTTACAGGTTACACATCCAATAGTCCTAGTCATACCTTCATCACACTCTCACGTAAAACGAATTAGTCAATTAGATGCCAGTCTGCCTCACGGAAGGTTGCTCCAGAACCATGCTCTTCTGATAGTTAGAATCTTGCTTCTGTGTTTCCAACCTGAATGACAACCTGCCCTGAGTGTACATACAGGCACTATTGTACCAAATGCCAGCTTCAACTGAAACATTGCTCCACTTCTTCTGTAATTGTACCTATCACATTGCTGGGCCACCTTTTTTCTCTTCTCCACGATCCTCCTCTTTGATCTCTGGGCTATCATCTTCGCTACAGTTGACTTAGTTGGCAGAGAGATCCGAAGAGCAGAGTTACTCTTTAGCATGAACAACAATGCCTGTTAGGAAAAACATTTACAGCTCTGCTAAGATAAGAGAAAGGTGTCTCAGCCTAAAACAGGTTGGGACATTAGGCTTCAAAACAAATTAAAGAGAGTTTTTCTTGCCTCATTTATGTTTATTGAGAAAGCTGATACAGTAGGTGTATGTTCTAGACTAATCAGATTACCATATAATTCAATTGAGTAGCTCATCTTCAGCACCAATTTATAAAGAGCAAAGCTTAAACTTGAGCAAAGTCATATCGCTTTTCTCTGGCATAATTTGCAATTATTCAAATAGCAATACTACAGATAATGAATTCCAAGTTAATCAAATTGTTGTACCAATGAGCTTGGTAGTTCATCTTCAAGTTCAAGTTCATAAGATGGTCAGCTGCTTGGAAAAGAAAGCCTTATCTTCATCAAAACTGTAGTCTAGTTAGTTTTTGTGATTTGTGTCAAGATGAGATTTAGTGGAGAGAACCACCCAGAAATTAAAGTTGAATGATAAAATTCGTGCTCAGTGAAGAAACAGACCCATCTAAAGGAGCCTATGTGCTTTCTGATGCCTTTAAAAAAATATATGAAACTTTTTGCTTTAGTGAAATACAATTTTACTGTTAATCTTTACAGACTCAATGTATTAACCATTTGTTTCACTAACAGGTAAAAAAGACAACATGATCATACATGCTTTGAATTTTTGTGAGAATGTGTAAAACATGACATGAAATCATCTGCTTAACTGGAATATGAGGGAAAGTCATCATGAATATACATTTAAATGTTTGTGAAAATTTATAGACAATCTTCACAGAAGCTCAGATCATTTTCTTTTCATCTACAGTGCAGGAGCCTGCTAAGCATTGATGAGAGCTTTGTCTATTCCTGATTCTTTCCTCTGGGTACTTTGAGTTTAAATATCTGCTTCCCATCAAGGTCACTACGTGCTTTGAAGGATTTTCAGTGAAGCCTCCACAGTGAAATATTTCTAGCCAGTAGAAAGTTTGCTATCAAACATTATGTAGGAGACCAAAATCAGGTTGGTTGACAGATTTGATCCAAGTAGCTTGAAAACTAAAAGACAGCATAGGCTGATAAAGGTCCAGAACTTGGTCTCCTCTGTAGTGCCGATGTGAGGGACAGGATCCAGTCACCCACTTCAGTTAGTGGAAAAATTATCCTCTGCTTTGACAGACACGGGATCAGCCCCAGAGTGACTGATGTCCATAGCAAACAACAGCATTTGTAATGTGCATACACTAGGGGAAAGTACGTGGTGCCACACCACAAACACAGACATATGGGCTGGAACAGAAAAGGTCAGTTTTTGCAATCGGCTTTTCTAGTGCCTGAACACGAGCTTGTACCCGCCGCATCAGATCATTCACTGGGGTGGGGAAGGGGGGTAGAAAATTGACCTGGGTGATGGATCTATGGCCTGCTGGTGTGTACGCTCATGTGCTGGAACCATCTGAGTGTTAACACATGGTCTCCCTATCAAAGGTCTGTATATGAAACTCAGCTGCTGGAGTGACAGAAGATTTTGTGTTGTTAGCGCACACTTCATTAAAATACCAGCTGAAATCCAAGTCTGAAATCCCACAGTTTGTGTTAGTTGATAAAACTCAATTGCCTCTAATTACTGTTAGTATGGCTTTAAAATAATATTTTGTTGTAAGTAAAGGTCCCCTTGTGATGAGGAATAGCTGGTATTCACAACTGGAAATTTGGGAAAGAGTCTAAATGCGTGGCGGGGCGGGGAATATAATCAAGACTGCTTTTACCACTGTATTCTACATCTTACAGCAACAGTGCAGTAAAAAAATCAAATCAGGGATGCAATACTGAACAAGGGAAAGATTAAATGGTTTTGCCTCCAGAAGTTAAATGGACTTGCTATGAAATAAAGCAAACAATTGCAAGTCCTCTTTGAATACAAGAGGCAGTTTCACAATCCGGAGAGGAGAACCTGTCACTACTTTATATCATTTGAGTAGACCTTAATCCTGCAAAGCACTTGTGTGAAGATGAGACTTTTTCTCTCTTTAATCCCCAGGTCTCATTCCTGTGCTTAGCATTCAGCTCGCGTTCAAGAGTTTTGCAGGAGCGGGACCTTGCTAGCTGTACTGAAACTTCCGCTATTGGACACTACCGTAGGTGCTTCCTTTGCCTGCATGCAGGTATGTTCTCAGTTAAAACGAGCTCCGTGCCTCAAAGCGCAATTGTGGTGGAGGCAGGCACGGTTGGGGTTTTTTTCAGAGCAGCTTGGCTGTTCAGCAGGCAACCTTGTGCCTGAGACTGACCTTCATACAGGGATAAAAACCTTGTTGCCTGTAGGTTTTTAGAGAAGGATAAGCATGTTTGACTCTCCTGTGTAGAATGTAGTCTTGGGTTTATTCTAAGACAGAAAGAAGAAACGTGATCAGCTTCCTCAAATTTGTATTTCTATGCCACATAGTAGTACTGTTACAAATATTCATATAAGGTGTTCACAAAAAATCACATCAATGCATTTGTATATTGCTCTAGCTACAGGCTTCCATTCATGACAAACCATTTTAAAAACATCATTGGATACCTTATGAAAGTTTAATAAGACTTTTTATTGACACAGTAGGAAATCTTTTCAGAAGATTTTGTTTTAAATCAAAACTCTTTGGACTTCTTGCTGAGAAGTGCAAGTGACCCCACAGTCTTAGCTGATCTCCACCAGCTATGGAAGCAGTTGCAGAGACAATGGAAAAATCGGTGATGGACGAAAATCTATAGGAAGAGGGGGAGGCAAAGAAACAGTCAGTGAGTGCTTAGGCATTCATCGTTTTATTTTTATTCTGTTGATTCTGGTCAGAGCTTTAGACTTGAGCAAGGCCAAGATTGCATGCCCGAGCGCGAAAATGCCAGCAACCACCAGAATTACTCGGTCCTAAATAATGGCGCTATTATGGAGCCTGCTGGATTCAGGAAGGGTGCTGAAAGGCCTTTTGCCTTTCAGTACCTACAGCCCTCTACAAGGCACTTTCTTGTTGGCCACGATGCCTGGCAAAGGTGACCAGCCTGAGAATAGGTCCCGTAAAAGACAGCAGGCTAAGCAGGCACCAATGTGCTAACTGGGAGGAGGTGCCAAGGTGCTTGATGCCTTTAGGCCCCTTGCTTTTCTGAGGGTGACTCTGAGCTGGAAAAGAATGTTTCTTCCTGTTCTTGTTTCACTAGCGCTCCATTCAAATGACAGAAGCAGTGGGGTTTTGGCTTGCTCCACCAAACACAAGTAGTAGTATTTTTGCTGTTTGCAAAAACAGTAAAAGTTTGCTTTTGGCTTGTAGGTCGGCCGTGGGAATCTCGGGCTGGTATATATTTTTGCCCGATTTAATGCAGAATCAAGGCAATTAATGAGAATTAATGCAGAATGTGTATCTGCATCAGATACACAGGACATTCTAAATAATCTCAGGTGCTCATGAGTTTGTTAGAAAGGTCTCCCAGGACTTTGGGATTTTCTGATTCTGTTGAGCTGGAAACATTACAGGCGCAGTCTTTGTTGCAGTATTTGAACGTTTCCCCCTGCTGAACCCAGACGTGCACAGCAACAAAAAACAAAAGGAACTTTTCACACCTCAAAATAGATTTAATTTGGGTTCAGTCAGAGTTTGGGGCAAAGGTTTGTGATCTTTCTCATTTTAATCAAAGAAGTTGGCTCATGCCCTCAAAACTTTCATTGTCAGAGTAAGATCAGCAGAATTCACTTGCAGGTCCATTAAGCAAACAAAACCACATTCCCTGCTGTCACCTCAGTTCATGCTTTGGCAATTTTTAGAAGCTCCTTTTAAAAATAACTTTCTCTGGGTTCCAGGACCACTATTACTGCAGCCTGAGTGGTTATACGTGTTTATATAAACACGAAACACGACATAGTGAAGTGCATACATCTATCTTTTACTGCCACAATCCTTACTCTGAAACAAAAAAAGAGATAAAACTGCATTTTGATATCCTTTAAATCAGTATTGAAACCCTTCCAGAATGTGAAAGTTATTCTGGCATCTTGCTGAAGGTTAACTTTAGCATTCTGGAAGGATTTCAATAGTAATGAAAAGGACAGTAAAGAGAGTAAAGCTATTTCAGAAGCATTCCTGAAGGATAATGCTGGCATGCTAGAGAGATTTCAACAGTAGGCTAGAGGGCAGCAAAATTATTTCTGAAGTATTCCTGAAGGAGAACTTTAATAATCTAGTAGTATTTAAAATAGTTCTGCTGTGGTGGTAAAACTATATGGCAAATGTCCCTGACAGGTAATTTCATTCTTTGAAATAACAAGGCAAAACCTCAAAAGTACGAAGCCCGCTGCTCAGGTACTATGTCTGTAAGAAACGGAGAGGCGAAGCAGTTGCTCTGGAGGCTGGCACGTGTCCCTGACAGAAGTCACAGGGGTTGAAAGGTGACATTCAGCCCTGGGCAAAAGTGTTCGTTCAAGAGCTGTGCACAACGTCAGTTGGAAGGTCTCACACAGGACTGTGAGACAAATACAGGAGCCAAGCTGTCCCCTTTGTGCGCCGTTGCGTTCAGTTCTGTCAGAGACCCAGACCTGCAGCACCCCCGGCAGGTCCTTCCCCCTGCATCTCTCTTCTGAGAAAGCAGGCACATAGTGTGGCGTCACCTCTGCTGGCTCCCTTTGGGTCAGTGAACTTTAGGCTCAGGTGTTTTCATTTCAGCTAAGGATCTATGAATCTGGAACCTCCTCAGTCTGGATGGAAAGCGAGTAGGAAATCTCACCCAAAGGATTTTTCTCAAGGTCTGGATGCTACCTACTTTTGACTCAGATGGGAATACCACAAGAGCAAGCTTTCTTATAATGTCTCACTTCTTAGTCCAGCTGACTCAGAGAAACACACAGGCATGTGCAAATTAAATACAGACATAATTTAGCTGACCAAATATGCAACCCAGCATTAAATTTGTTTGGGTTGGAACAAATTTTGGCTAGTAGTTCTAGCTCCTTCTTATATATCGTATCCTAACTGGTATGCTGCATTAAGCTACATTACATATTAGAGGTAACCATGACTCAGTCGATGAGGAGCGATTAACTTGTGCCCCCATCTTTTCCACCATTCCCCTTGTTCTTTGTTGAGAGAAATAAAGGCAAAAGATGTTTTATGCCCTGCCTGTACAAGGAGCGGTTTCAACGGCAAGCAAGGCATGATTTGTGACAGGGAGACTATTTTTTATTCTTTCCTAGGAACTACTGACACATTTGGAAAAGCAATGACAAATTTCAGTCGTGCTTTGAAAAGATATTATATTTTGCTACCTTCACCTCATTTCCATGCTTGGACCACCATTGTGACAATAGTACTACTTAGCCTTTAGCACATGCTGCTGTTTACCAGAGATGACCAAGTTCATCTAGTTTGTCTGCTTTTTGCAGGTTATACTGAATGCTTACATTTGAAAAAGCCTTCCCAACACAAAAATGACAGTGTGCTGGAGCTACATTTTCCCCTTAAGCACATCCATGGGGACGTGTATAGAAAACAAGAATTAAATTAATGCAAGCTTCTTAAAATACAATCCCATGAATTTGTTGAGAGCAAAATTGTGACTTTGCAAATGGATATTTGGTAAACATCTGTGTGCTTTTGCAGCCATCAAAAGCAGATTTTGCAGAAAGCTTGTTCAGAGTCTGGAGCAGAGGGTGCCAGTAAAGGACGAAAGTATCCCAAGGGAAACCACAGACTTGCTCTCCACAAATGTTTGAATGGGATACTGTCAAGTCTAGCTATAACCAAGCTTCTGAGAAACTCTGTAGAGACCAGAGGTTGTTCACAGGAACTGCATGGTGGATCGTTCTGATGGACAATTACCGTCCAAGAAAATCATAATTTCCTTGAGAATTGGAGGGTGGGGGTGGGAAACAGAGAATCTGCCTCATTTGTTTAACACAGAATACTCTTCTAGATCCTGCAGTAATAGCTATCAAATAAGGAGGCACTGCCTATGTAAAACATGTGGGTTTGCTGGTGTTCCTCAGAAATGCTCCCCAGTTCATCCTCATCTTAAAGACAATGTCCTGAAAATTCCAGGTTTTCGCTTGTGTTTATGTTCTCTATCAGCTGATATGAAGTGTACTGTATCGTTCTTCAAAGGTGTAGTGTTTCGCATCGCTACTGTTGGCTATAGGAGCCTTTTTTTGTCTTATAAGGATTATTGTTGTGTCCACTGGGGTCTCTAAATCTCTTCCAGCAGCTTTTCACACTTATGAAGTAGGTGTTCACACGTTCCAATAGAGTCATCATTTGCATAGCTTGACGAGGAGAGATTAGATTTATCAGCATTTTCTTTAAATGGATGTCCTCCAAGGACGGCCCCCAGAAGGCAGAGGTCAGTGCGGTAAAGGTAGCGGCATTAATCACCTTCACCATTTGAAATAAGGAAAAATAAATAAATAAACATCTTAGCATCATGATCATGTATCAGGGGGTTTCCTCAGGTCACATACACATTAAAAGTAATCCCAAACATGTCAGGGCCAATGTTACGAATGTTTTTGCTAACGCAGTTTCATGAACGATGAGGTAGAGCTTTGCATTAGGCTATGTAATAATGTTATCAATAATAACAGGGTGTATATTGTGGCAGTGTGATGAGTTTGTCCTGCGCATGAACCTTTCTGTAACTACAAGTGTTAGGGCTTTCATCCTTTGGTTTGGAGCGAGTGATGGGGAATGCTGACACAGCGACGTCCATGGGTTGTCTCTCTCATCCTGTGGGCTAGTCTGTGGGCAGTTCATACGGAATGAAAGAAGTCCTGGCATCAATACAAGAAGGAATATCGTTAGGAGGACATATTGAGGAGCACTGTAAATTAACTAAATACTAGAGAAGAAAAATCTACCTCCCACTAGGGAGGATGAGGTGGTGGGACATGGGGCCGAGGAAGAGGTAGAAGACTGCATGAATGTCTGATGATGCCTGGAGTGAACGAACTGGCATCCCAAGAAGCAACTAGATCATCAGGGCCATGCTCCCCACAAAATTCTACTATTTTTAAATGTGAACCGTCTGCACCTGGGTTAGCTACGGTGCTGCTGTTTTGTGGATGTGGAAAACGCATATGCAATTCTGGCAAAGTTCCTTCTGTACATTGAGATTTAGCAATTTCAGTACTTGGGATTTGTAGCTATTGCTTTCAGAAAAAGGAATCGACAATAATTTTTCAAAAACCTGTTCAAGTGCATAACTTTGCACACCAGAGTAGCATCAATTTAATAGGACTGAAAGTGTGGATACACACATACTGCCTGGGTAGAAGCATACAGCAATTTTTTATAGTGACTGAAAATAATTATTTTTTAAATACGCGGGAGAGTGTCAATATCTTTCAAATAAAACAGTACTTTGTAGTTATTGAGAAAAAGCTTTTTAATCATATCAGTCAAAATCCTTATCAAGATATTCAGTTCACTGAAATTCTGTAATAGGGAACCAGCCTCTAATAAAAAAGTGATGAAAAATATAGAAATTATCTGAAATTCAAAATAAAAGTCTATTTCTGTCCTCACATAGGAAAACAACTTCAAAGTGACAAAATTGTCCACAAAATAATTCCCAATTCTGATACCTACTGAGAAAAATTACTAACTGCTTCTCAATGGACATTTTTTTATATTTATCAGTATGAAAGCATCCTGAATGCTTTCTGGTACGGTTTGTTACTAGCATCTCTGTTCTTTTCAACATCTTTTTAAATAGTCAGAATTTTAAAAAGCAATTTAACTTTATAAAAAGCTAATTTGATTTATTTGGGTTATTTTTATTTATTTATTTTATTTAACCAGTTTGCTTCTGGGTTGATTTTCTTAAGTGCCAAGCTTCATAATGGAAATGCTGACACAACTTTAAGTATAGGAGCAAATGCTGTTCTAATAATTCAGCTGAATAAATACCAGCCAGCATTTAGTTATTTTCCCAGGAACTGGATAAACAGCCACTTCCTTTTTAGTGTCTCTTTGTAAAGTAAAAGTTCCACAGCCTGCTAATCATCACTATGAAATTTTCTATTAAAAAACCTCCAACCTTTCTTTTGTTTATTCTGCAAGATCTCTTTAGTTCCATATTAGTCATGTTAAAAAAAAAAAAATCAAAACAAATATACTGACTTGGCAATTTGACCTATTTCAAAAAGCACCATTTCTGAACACTGCGACTTTTATAGATGAGAACAAGAGAATGAGCTCAGCCAAATAATTCAGACGCTGATCCATGTTTCAATTGTTCAGGACTATTCTGGTACGGAGATTTCTTTTTGACCGTTGTTTCAGAATTTGCAGTGAAGCTGACAATGAGTTTGCAATACAGCAGCCACTCGCCTGTGGAAGGCTGCACTTGGGTGTTCCCTAAGATGTCACCCCACACTGGCAAGGTGATCTGTTGTTTCGAGCTTGTCGTGGTCTTAGAACTGATGTGGGTTTGCTTTGTAAAGCGAACGGGTGGACTAAAGTAATGCGGCACTTGGATTAAATTAATACAGCACCATCTGGTTTAATGAACAAAAATTCTTCACAAGGGCTGATAGATAACCGGCTCCTAGCGTGATGTGGTGTAACAGCCTGTCTGCGTGATTTTATCTGATATATCAAACTATCACAGTGGTGTAGTTATCGCATTATGTCACGACAGGGCAGGGTTCGTAGGAATGATTTTACACCACAAGTCTGCATTATGCTAGTGAAAAGTAAAAAGTACTCCTGCACTGAAAAACCAGGAACGGTTTCAGTTTGGAATTTTTTTTGGCAAGGTGGAAGGGAGTTACTTTCCCCAAAAGTCCTGCTAATGAAAGGGCAGTTTCTCATGGAAAGCTTCAACTATGAATTTTTTAGGAGAGACGATGGCTGTTCCTGAGATAAGCACCGGTACTCATGGATCGATCCTTACCCACAGACTACTGACAGGTGCTTTTAACTCAGTTTTGTCTGGAAATAGAGAGAATGGTTGAGAAAAAGAGGTTAATATTATGAATCTTCACCGATGCAAAGCTTAACCGTCAAACAGCATAACTTGCCCACCCTCTGTTAACGCTGGTGCAGCAGACAGTCCCCCTGCCAGTGCCTCTGGATTGCCCTGTTGGCAGCTGAGAGAGGCGGGCTCTGTGTGGACACAAACCTGGCACAAAACTCTAGTGGAAAAGCAGGCACGAAGCCGGGTCCCTTGCCGATGGGAATATCCATCAGGCTCTGTCGTGTGCCACCGCTCACAAAAGTTGAATTATTCAGATCACACAGCCCCTGTTTTGCATGCCGGGCCTTCCCTGTTTCCATTTCGCTAATAGCTACCCCACTGGGTGGATGGTGTGACAGCTCCTGAGTTTATACATCCTTAAACTGTACTAATTACTGGCTTTTAAGTAACTATGAGTTTTTATGAAGTCTTCATTAGGGTAATAAGTGGGTGGATACATGCGTCAATCAAGTGAAATGGTAGATGAATTGCACGGGGTATTTCAGTTAATTTGTCCTGTTAATTTCCTTGTGATATTTGCAGCTGTTGAAAAGACAGCCTCCTTTGTGGGAATGAAACCAGCTCAACGTCGCCTTGCTTCCTCTCTGGCTCGAGCAGTTACGTGTTTTTTGTAGTATGTGTGGAGCCGTCGGAGAAATATACCCCAAATGCTGTCTTGTGGGTATGAGAAAGAGAAAGGGAGGTGCTCTGGGAAAGAGGTGGCTTATGAGGACTGGAAAGCTGGTCAGAAGCCTGTGTTCTCATTGCTTTTGTAGCTAAGGCACCGATATTTTGAAATTAAAAATCACGTAGTCTTTGAGCTCTCAAGTATGGGCCTCTTAACCTCTGCCAAGGAGGAGGACAACTATAAAGGGGCAGTTACTGACTTTGACAGAGGTGTCTGACCTGATCCTGTTGTGGGTGCTAGCAGTTTAAACAGCAGTTTCAGCTTTTTTCTGAAGAGTTTTATCTGATTAGGTAGAATCTGAGTTGGAATAAGGGAAAATCATGCAAAGCAGTCAGGTCCTGTTTTGGTGTGCTTCCAGGAGCTTTTTAAAGTGGATGTAATGACTGGTTTGGAAACCTAAAATAATAGAAGAAAAAAGTGTAAACACTTGAAAATGGGGCAAAAGATGTACCACCCTGACCAGCTGTGCGTATTTTCCTGCCTTCCTCTCCTGATGATAACTCTGAGAAGTAAGAAAGAGGGGCAGACCTTGGGAAAGGCTGGGGTGGGCTGGTCAGGGCTCCGATGGCCTCCTGCAAAAAGAGGTTGTGAAAGCCCTGTAGCAAGAGGAGAAGAGGAGGAATGATCTCTGGGAATGGACATGGACCCAAGATAAAAATAGTGAACTGAAAGAATTTATTTATTCAGCTGAGCAACGGTAATGTTAGTTGAGGAGGGGAAGGCTGCGTTCTGTGGAGCGGCCCATGTCACATAAGGAGCATTGCCCAGGTGACGGAGCAAAGGCGTTAGGAAGCATTTGCTTGGCTTGGAGGTTTTGTTTGATTTGACGTGTGTATTTTATTGCCATGGATATTCATGCAAGCACTTTTTTAAAAGAGGGTATGTGGAAAAAGTATGAACTTCTAAACTTGCTGAAGCCAGCAAGACTTCTGCTGTCTAAAAGCATTAGCAAAACGTGCTACCATGAAAGATGGAATAGAAACTTCCAGGTTGTCCCAGCCTATACTTCAAAACGTGTGAGTTCATTGTACAGTTCAGCTGCTCTAAAGGAAAACACCAACATTTGCAACACACTGTAAAATAAGGGAGTTTCTGTCAGTAAAGCTGCACTGAGCTTTGTCTGCCTTTCTGCTGTGTCGTTCACGAGCTCGCGCTCAGCAGTTTGACACTGCGCAGGACCCCTGCCTCTGCCCTCCCGGGCATCTTCCAGGACACGGCTGCACCCAAGGCATGTGTGCACCTCTGCTTGCCTGGGGAGAGCCGGGCTGGCAAACGCCCAGCCCCGGCGCCTCTAACGACAAACCTTCGGATGCCTCAAACCGACGGGGTGAAGAGTAAGTAGTAAGTCCTACTAGCAAAACCGCTTTATGTTTTTTAACGGCACACATGCTGTCATAGTCACGTGAATTGCGGGGCGTAGTTTGTACTTCTAACAGTCTTGGTTATATCAGCAAGGTAAGTAAATAGAGCACAAAGCTAATTAATTATGATCCTTCTCAGCTTTCCCATGATGTAGAGATCATAGGAGGCTGGTTGGTAGTGCTGAGAGGACTATATGAAAAACATCTTACCATTCGTGTGAGTGTTTTATCACAATGTCAGTAATGTTATATACTCCGTTTTTATGGACTGAGTTTTAAAGTTATATTTCTCACAGGAATGTGTCATTTTGATTGCTCTCGACAAGGGATTTTACAATGCAACCAGATAAGCCACTTCTGATTAAAATGGAAAATTTGGTTTTGAAAACTTTCAATAGATTGGGCTTTGGTTTTTCCCTTTTGTCTCCCTTTTTAACGCTGCAGGCAGTTGAATGGAAAACGGCTTCTCCATGCAACACTTTCTCTTCAATAATTTAACCCAAACATATATAATTTTCACAACTGCTTCAACTTTCAAAACTTGACTGTAGAAGAATTACAGTTTGTTTTCTTTTTTATCCACACTAACTCTTTAAATGTCAAGATAGTTTTGAAAAACAAAAAGAATTTGAGAGAGACAGAGGGGAAAAAGAGAAATAAAAATGAAGCGTGCATGGTGATAAGAGACCCAGGATAGACTTTATCCTTTCAAGTCAGTAGAAGCAAATGCTCAGGAATAATTTACAGATATTAAAAAAAAAAAAAGTGAAGACCCTTGGAACAGAAGCAAATGCAGAATTTTTAAATTATTGAGACAGTTGGATATCCACTTTTTAGAAGGACACGTTGCGGGCACGTCATGTAAATGTTCATCTCTAGCTCTCTAGGGCATTGAGGTTTCTGGAAAGTATCAAGAGAAACTTGCAGGAAATAGGAAATGCATGAAATTCCCACAAGCCCATGGAAAGGTGGTAGGATTCTTTTACACTTGGTCCAAGTGGCCAGTGCATCCCATCAAATTTATTATGCTAAAATCCTTTAATCTGAGAATCCAGAAGCAGTGGCCAGCTATTTTTGAGTGGAAAGACAGCATCCAGTTCTAAAAGTACAGGCCAGGGAGCCAAATGACCTAGATCCTGTCATTGACTTGGAGCAGAGACGTGAGCCCGGCTCCCCGTGCCTCGGAGACTGCAACTGCTCTGGCACACAGCATGGCATCTGTTTAGTGGTGCAGAGAGGTGCTGCCCTGCAGGTTGCAAGACAAAGGGAAGCGACGTCTTTCTGCTCTGCAGACGAGACAGGGAAATTTAGGTAGGCCAAAGGTAATTTTCCAAATAATTTCTGAGGTGAAAAGCTGCTGTCTTCATTTTTTATTTAAAACCAATCTCTTTAAAGCAGAGGGGAGAAAACCACCATGTAAGCGTGATTCTATTCCAGCTCTATATTGCAGTCTTCTCTGCACCCTGGTTACTGCTTTGATATTATAATGGTGTTATTTCTTGTAACATGGGGCTACTATGGGACTCATTAGTCATAAACCTTACCCTTGGAAAATGTAAAAGTCAACATCAACCGTCACTAATAATGTATTTCACCTACTGTTATTCTAAGTATGTGAACACAGTCAGAATCTGCTCAGTGCCTGCTCATGTTGTCCTTTGGAAATATCCTTTTGCAGTCTCTTCCTCTGCTAAGCACAGGGTCCACTGAACATATTTATTTCACGTTTTCAAATGTTTTTCTACTTATAAAATGAAGCAATTGATCTAGGGAATTGCTGTAAGATTTTTTTCCTTAGGAGGAAATAAAATTTGGGTGTGGACCTGAGGGGAGATACCCACTCCACATTTCATCTCAGCCCACCCCACTATTCCTTGTTGTGAATTTTTAAAAAGTCTCTGTGTTTCAAAGTCCAGGATCTGTTAAATGGAGCATATTCTTTTCAGAGATTTGTATATTTAACAGATTAGCTGGAAAGGAGCTTCAACCCCACATCAGTGCTGTTTGTGATGTGTAGCTTGTCAACTTCCTTGGAAAAACTCAACTTTTCCCTCATCACAAAGGTTGTCTGATTCCACTGCAGATGATATCTTCCCTTCTCCCCAACCTGTAAGCCAGTTCATAGAATCATAGAA
>VWZL01002649.1:10156-38619 GCA_013396915.1 Stercorarius parasiticus | reverse complement strand
CAGGGCCGTCGGGGCGAGCCGTGGGCGCGTGGGGCTGGCGTGACTGACGGGGAGCGGGCGGTCGGCAGAGTTAATACATTATTTATGCCGCAGCCGGGACACGTAGACAGCCCAGCTCGCCCAGTGCTTCCACCCGCCGTCCTTCATTCCTGCCTCCACCATGCCTCTCCTCCCATACCCACCCGGCTCCCAAATCCCAGGGGCAGGAATTCTCTCCCGGTGCATTTGGAGATCTTGCTCTGTGGCCTTTGGTTGTTACCGTAACACAAATAATTAACTAATGAGGGTGGTGAGAAGCAGGCTGAGGTGCAAAGAGGGAAATGTTGTTTTCCCCTGTACCTCCACAGAGCTGTGGTCTTTAGCGCACCTAAAGCTTGAGTTTCCTCCTGGGCGCTTATTCACACAGGATTTTCTCCAGGAGAAAGCCACCCGGCAGTAAGTTAGGAGGTGGCTTCCCATGCCTGGTCTCCACTCTTGTTCTCCCGTGGGTGCTCGCCAGTGCTGTTCTTGTTTTGTGCTTGATGATGAGCTTCCTGAGCAAGCAGAGAGAGGCATTAATGTATCCGCAGAGGGAGCTGTTGCAGAGAAGTTGTGAAGCCTCCTTCCCCACAGAGACGAGCCTTCCACCACCACGGTGCCGTAGGAAGGAAGGCAAAGAATAGGGTTTTGTTTGGCTTGGAGAGGGGAGAAAATCCTGTGTGTGGGGGTGGGATTTCTTTCTGGGGGTGCATTAATGGTTGCCCCAGTGTAATCGTCCTCCCTGGGTGTGATGATCTCTGTGGAGGGGTGATGGTCCGATTGATTCTCTTGCAAAGCAGGTTGCCATCAGAGGAACTCTAGATGCCCACTGACTACCTGTGGGATCTGCTGCAGCATCCCGCCAGAGCCTGGCGACTATTTTCATGATTTTGAGTTCTTTATGATGGCTGCTTCTCACTGACTGCACTGCATTTCCTGCTGGATGCTTCCATTGTGAAGCTCTGGCTGCCATGTCTTTCTTTGGAGGTGTTCTAGATCTTGAGGCCTTTTGCCTGGGATGTTACAGGTGGAGGGTGTGGAGTGTTTTGCCATACTGTTTGGCTCTGGGGCTTTGTGCTTTCTAAGCAGGACTCGCTCACACAAGTGGGGGTGCCCCGTGATGCCGTCTAGCTGGAGGCTAGGCCTGAATCCAGGGGATTTGGGGACCTGGAGAAGGTCTGGTGGAGCAGAAAGGGCAGCATTTAGTGTGAGAGCTCCTCAGCTCCTCAACACGCGGGTCCGTATCGCTATCCCTCTGTTTGCTCTTGCTGCTTGCAGCCTCAGCGTTTATTTCCTTTATTGCAATACTCCGTTAATAATGTAGTTTGTGTGCGCTGGGCCAGCAAAGTGTGCGCCACCTGTCTTTACTCTCAGACACGATCAGTGTGAAAGTTGTGTACGGCTTCAGACGCTATTTTGCTGTATATCACACATATGTGGCCGTAGTGATGTCTGCTGAGGTTACCATCGTTTCAGGTTTGCCAGACTAAGCTCCTCTTGCAGGAATTGTCTAATGCATAAGGGTGTGTTTTTTCTTAAATTGTAGCTTACTCTTCAAGGGGCATTTAAATATTTTACGATTTTTCTGAGCCATGCAACCCTGAACCAGAAGGTTCTTGTTGGATTCAGGACAAAGGAGCTCTAAAGGTGACTTGCAATCTGAAGGGGGATATATAGGTACTGCGTTTTTTAAAAATAATAATTCTGGTGATTAAAATATAGGGCTCATTTTTAGTGATATTTTCAAGCTCCTTCTTGGGACCTTGAGATTAGCTATAACCAAAGGAAAAGCTGAAGAAGAGGAGAAGGTTTCTAGTAGAACTCCAGTAATCCCATTCCCTCCCATTTAAATTGGGGGAGAGGAGGGATGTTTTCGCTGCTTAAAGTGGGACAATGAAAGGTGGCATCTTCTGCTACATCTGCCATTATTTTTTCCTTCCTTCTTTTTAAAGCTTCTGATTTTTTAGACAGTTTGGTAAAAAGCAAAATTTAATCTACATTTATCCTCTTAAATATAAACAGTTCTTGGCAAGTCACTGAGACTCTTCCAGATCACAACGCTGGCAAAACCAATCTAAAAATAGTAGCAATCCACGCAAAATTACCCAGGACCAACATCCACGTGCGAGTTTCCATTGCAGCTGCTCCCCCCGGGAAGCGGGCTGGGAAGGGACGCAGGGAAGACCAGAAGGCAAAATGTAAAGAGATCTTTGACTCGGGAAAGCAAAATTTGGTGTCCAACTCCAGAGCGTTTCCCTCCTGTGGAATCGCCCCATTTGCATCGTGGCATAAAAGCGTCAGAAATCCCACCAAGGATTCCCAGGACTCGTCTAGCTGGGAAGTGAGTGTGGGAAATGGCCTCTGACCAGGAATCTTCCACTGCAGCTCCCTCCCAAAGAGCACAAAACCCAGGGGTCTGCACTTTTATCTTCCTTAAGTATTTTGTAACCGCTCTGGGTGAGGTTTTATAGCATCATCGGAAGAGATATGGGAGTGTTTTGTCATCTGAAATACGTAATTTTACTTCCTTGTGCTGCAAAACGATACACAATTAGCTTATAAGAGGTAGGTGTTTGAGAATAGCTAATGCCCAGTCGTGCTCTGCATAATGCAGCTGGTGAAAGAACAATAAATGTGTGGATTTAAACAGAATATAGACAGCTAATTATCTCTGAGGTTAAATGTTCAGCTCATTCCTGAGGAAATACTGGGGGGGAAACCCAAACCCCAAGAGTGATATTAAGCAACTATTTTTTTATTTTTTTATTTTTTAAATCCTAAAATGGTTCTTTGTATTGTGTAATTTTACGATCCTTCGTCCAGTCCCACGAAAGGACTTGTAGAAAGAGAAGCTGCTTTGTGCAGGCGGGGATTCGGCGTTGGACCTTCCCAGCCCTGTGCTGCTCCTGCCCCTGCTCCCTCCCCGCTGCTGAGTGGAAGGAGCTTCTGAAAGCTGCCTGTCTCCGTTTGAGGGGGGGGGGGAAGAAAAACAAAAAAAGAAACAAGCCCCAGGTTACAGTTGGGCTTTCTGTGCTTCCTTCCTTTCAGACGCAGGGTAATAAAGCCGCCTGGCTTTGATTAAAACCTTGGCCTGATGCGTTCTGTGGGCTGTTTCAGGGCACGAGAGTTAGTTCTTCGAACAGAAACAACTGAGGCATCCGTTGAACGCAAGAGATGAACAGGCTTATTTTGGGCTGCTGTAACTTAACAGGTATTTGCCAAAATCCCCCCAGATCTCAGGGGTTCAGCGAGAATCTGTGTTATGCTGGGGCTGGCGATGGGACCATCGGGGACCGTCTCAGTGTGTTAACCCTCCTCCTCCGCGCTGGGCTCCCTCACAGGTAGCACATGTTCCTGAATTTCTAGTGTAATTGTCGCTTTCTTTTTTTTTTTTTTTTTTTCAGGACACGCTGTAGAACTGAGTTAATTCCCTTCTTGCCCGAGTACATTACGGGCGGGGGGCGGGGGGGCTCAGTGCTGTGGGCAAACACCTGGCTCCTCAGTGGTGCCGGAGTCTTGGAAAATGGATTTTTATTTGAGAACGATTATAAATTACAAATAGGACAATTTATTCTCGTGAAATGCTGTTGTGTGTACTCACAGATACGCCTCTTAACATGCTCGATCAACAAGATTAAAATAGCTTGGTAAGGGACTACTTAACTCAAAAGCCAATTAGCCAGATGCTACTGTACGGCGTGAATTATGCTGTGGCCGGTGACGGCCCCCGGTGCCACCGGCCCGGAGCAACCCCATCAAAATCCCTCCCGAGGAGCAGATTTATTGATTCTTCAGAACTCCAGGTTTCTCGGCAAAAGCATCTTCGGTAGACTAATAAAAAAAAAAAAAAAATCCAGACAAATTTCTCACTGTTTATCATCTTTCCCTTCAAACGGGGAGCTATCGAGTTCCAAAAGTTTGCTGAAATAATCCGTCTAGACGGAGCCAGAGCGGTGCGGCGAGAGAACGCCGCGGGTGGGGGATTTAGAAGCTGGTTCTCTTTTGACTTGCTGTCTGTAAAATTTCAGATGTTTTCCTTCTTTCTCTATTAGCTGGAATATGCTGATATTTGTGCATTTAACAATAATGTGCGTTTCCAGTGTGATTTGGAAAAGTTCTACGTCGTCAGCTGAATGCTGGCAGCTCTGGGAGGAGTTTGGTTGCTCCGGCTGTAACAGGAGGGAGTTGGGTTTCTGCGGGTTGTATTGCTCCCCTGTCGGTTCTGTTGTAACTACAATATTTTATTTTAATCCTGCAGGTAGATTTCTTGACACTTTTGTATCGATGCTTTACTGTTTCTACAGCCGCGTACCGTGCGCTGTATAAGCCTTATATTGCCCTTATCTGAAGGAGCTCCCCACTTGTAACGAGTTTGTTTGAACTTGCATTAACCTTTGCTATTTTACCAGGCTTGAAATTTCCACTTGGGTTTTAAAAACGCTTGTGTGTTTTACAGCCCCCTCATGACTCTCTGATTAAGGTTCCCGGCTAATTGCTGTGTTGAAATTTCCAGCCCATCTGCCGGCAGAGACACAGAGCTGAAAGGCCTGAACCCCAATTTCGGCACGAGCCGGAGCCACTTGTGACCGGCTCTAGAGTCTTACCACAGGATATATTGGCCAAAATATTAATTGCATCATCAAGGAGTAAAGATTTGCCATTTTATACCCATCAGATACATCAGTGGGGTTTTGTTTCCACTCCTTTATTTTATTACTTTTGTGCGTGGAATTTAGCTTGCCAAAGAGTAATTCAGAACCTGCCGTTCGTTGTTTGTTTTCCCCCCAAGACTTAATTACTGTTTATTTTACTCCTTTGAAGTGGCTAAAACTATATTTCTCCGGTGATAAGGTGGTGTGTTTTTCAGGCTTTTGGAGATTTCCTGGTAACTTCTTTGCTGGCAACTTTTGTTTTTTTACAACTTGTTTCTAGACTTCGGGTGGATTGTTCTCGCAGTTATTTGCTTTTCGGGGATGTACGTGCAGAGGCAGCTTTTAAGTGTTCCTTTGTTTCGTGAATTAAGTTTGAGACAACTTGAGGGAGTTCACATAAAGTATTCTCCAGCGTGACGTGACAGGCTTTTGTCAGTGCCTGTGTGTTTCCACACTCCCTCCGGATTCCAGCACGCTCGTCTTTTTTTAAAAAAATGAAATTATAAAGACGACTCTAAAGCACGGCTGTGGGGCTGAGGTTTTTTGTTTGTTTGTTTTTAAATCTCTGAGCAATATCGAAGGCAGGCGTTTAGCTCTGGTGTCATAGGTCGGTGCGTGAGTATTTGCCTTCTCCTCAACCCAGCGTTATCTTAAAATTGCGGGAGGTGCCGGGGGTTGCCAGCGGCTGGAGGCTGTGCCGGAGCGTTTCCTGCTCGGGACACGAAGCAGCCGGGCAGGGAAGTGAAACTTGGGTGTAATCGTGCAAATCAAATCAAATCCCATCAGCTGCGCCAGCTCTGAGCTCAACCTGCCGGCAGTCTCCAGGTGCCGGGCTCCGGGGCCGCTCGCCATCCCCACACGGCAGCTTCATCCCTCGCTGAATTCTCCGGCTTCTCTATTTTTGAGCAGAGTTTCAAATGCCACATTTTTTTTATGAGGTGGCATTTAGCGCTGCGAGGCATCAAAGCGAATGAAGGCGTTTAATTCGGAGAGCTGAAGGCGACGAGGCAGGAGTTTGTAACCACCCCTCCTTTTGGGACTCTCTTTCCAGGTAAAAAAATCCCTTTGCACAGTCTTGTTTTGCGCAGACAGTTGAGTGTTGACTCTGTCTCGGATTTGGATTGCCAGGGTCACCGCTTAGGAATAAGTTTTGAACTCCTGTGAAGGAAAATCCTAATGATAGGAAAGGTCTATTTTTAAATCAAAATAGGCTCGTTAAGACCCTGTCGCTGAGCCCTGGGGCCGTGTCGCCGTTCTTGAGTTGCAGGAGCATGTCTGAATTCCTCAGACATGGAAACCGTATCCCTAAAAATAATCCTCCTCATCGGGGTGGACGGGAGGCGAACTTCTAATTATTTCTGGAGCAAATGAGATGCGCGTTCCTCAGTGCTGTCATTTCATTTTTCAAGAGCGTGCGGGTTTTGCTAAAATGTCTGAGGTCTCCTGATGTTTACTAAAATATTTTACATCTTCAGTTACCTGTGTTTTCCGTATTGCAATGGCGATTTTGGTGTTTTTTCCTGCTCTGTTGTGAACACGGCGTTGAGGTTTCGTGCCGGGGGCTGGCTCCCTGCTTGGAGCGAGGCAGGTTTGCCGTGGCAGAGAGGTCCCCATTGTTCCCTTACCTTGTTTCTCCTGCTGTTCTTTGTTTAACCTGTCATCCCGCTTGACGTGGTGCTGCCGCCCCGGCTTTCCCCGGCTCCTTAAATCGGGAGCAGAAGGAAAACACACGGATGTAACCCCACGCGGAGCTGCCCCTGTGCTGCCTCGCTGCAGGAGGGTTGTCTTCCGTTCTCTGTTGAAATAAGCGTTTAATATTTGTCAGGTTTTGGGTGCTGGCAGCAAAATGAATTTGGCCTTCCCTGGGATGCTGCTTGCATCCGCACACGAGAGGTCTAAGAGTTCGCACGGTCAGGAGTGTTGTCACTGAGCATAGAACCACGCTCTCAGTCCGCTCTTACGGCCGTAAACGCTGGCGTTTGTGTAAATGTTGTTTTTATGATGGGTTCTGAACCTCCCGTGTGCTGAAGGGACGGTGTCTTACAGTAGCTTTGAATTAAGCCTGTTGAAACTGTACCAAGGCTGTAGGGATCTCGTTGCTTTATATTTAATGTTGCTTTTTATTCTGGCTGGTTATTTCCCCACACCTTTAAAGAAAATAGAAATTTCACTCTTCAAACGCGTGAGCAAGGCCGCTCTGACAAGCTGGGAGACTCGGGGTATGCCTTGGCGAGTACAGCAGCAATTTTCTTATTTCCTTTCTTTTTTTTTTTTTTTTTTTTCCTCCCTTCTTTCTCTTTCAGAACCTGAAAAGACCGACACCAGCGGCTGCGCCCAGGCTCCGTGACAAGAAGCTGCTTTTCAGGGGAAGGAGCTGTAGTGCTCCGCCGGCCTGTCAGCAGATTTCTGACAACTCCAGACCCCGTTTGCCCTCACAGCTGGGATTTTGCCATCCCAACCCGTCTATCTGCTGCTCCCCGCCTTGGTACCGGGCGGGTGTGAATTCCAGCTGCTCCGGGGCGAGGACTCTCTTTTTCCCCCCTCCCGCGTAGCTGTAAATTAGAGCAAACACGCTGAGATGTCTAAAAAGCAAACTACAAAAGGTAAGATGCATGCGAATGTGATATCATCAAATGCCAATAACCATCACTATTGATTCCAAAGTTATCAATTAGGAAAGGGGTTAATTGCTTTTGCTATACTCCTTTCAAGGCTGCTGATGTCACTTGACAGCTTATTGTCACTCTCTTAGTGACATCGTATAACCTGTTGGGGTTTGTGACATTTTTAGTAGCATTTCAGTTGTCCGGCTGGACAGTTCTGATTTCATGAGTCCCCGTTATAATGTTAATATTGCGTCGCTTTCACAGTCTGACAACAGGAATAAAAAAAACCCACAAAACTCTTTAGCAGTTGAAGAGTTGCAGAGCCAAACTTTGTGATTTTCCTGGGGTCCCCGGTTGGTGTGGGATTCCCCTCGCTGTGTATGACTGGGATGAATTTGAAGGTGCCTGGGTCTTTCCTGGCATTAACTCTACCAAAACTCAGTCCTCTTCCCGGCCAGCCCTTGTCCACCCTCCGTGGGTTGAGGGCAGGCTTCGGGCTTGGACTTGCTTCTCCGGTCTTTGGCCACTGCTTGCCAGGAGGCCGGTTAAACCAGCCGTTGAGTTGAGGTGGGCCAGCTCTGCTCAGGTCTCGCCTTGTGGCCCCGTGATTCAAACTAAACCTATTTAAACCTTTCTCCTTTGCGATAGGTGCGGAAGGGCAATGAGCACCTTTGCGAGAAGCTTTTTTTTTCCCCCTGCTTTGTCTTTTTCCTTTTTCTGCCGTCGCATGTTAAGTGGCGAAGCTGTTCCGGCGTCAGGCAGCTTATTTCAGGGAGGGATCTTATTTGTCGCGTGTGAAACATTAATTCCAAAGTGTGTGTGTGGTGGGGGGAGAAGGGGGGTTGAGGGTTAAGGTTTTCTTTTTATTTGAACTGACTACTAATTAATAATTTAAGGTGAATGGGTTTGACCATTCATGTCCTCCATCTCAAGAGAAGAGCTTTTGTTCTCTGTAGATTTTTTTGTATTATTTTTTTTCCTAGCAGCTTTGGCATAGAAACGGTGTCTACCTGAGGAGCCTAGGCGTCCTTTGACAGCTAGATCCATACATGATTCAAAGCAATTAGTAACAGTTATGGAAATTACCGTATAGGATAATTTTTGAGTGATTTTTAAAACGCTGTATTTGCATCTGTGCTCTTGGAAACCTCGGTACAAGTCATTAATTGACTTCTCTGATGCTGGAAACGGAGCCCGGAATTGTTGGTGCCGAGTAGATGTGGAGAGAAAAAACGCACCTTGGGAGAGCAGAAGGGAATTAACGGGTGTAGGTAGGGGAAATCTGCAGGAGACAAGTGGGGGACACCCCAGGGAGCTGTTATCTGGGGGATTCGGAGGGGGGGGCTGGCACATCCCCAGCCGAAGGAGAAATTGCTGCTCTCGCGGCTTGTTTTGGGCAGAGTGTGCGATGGAGAACCCGCGGGGAAGCGCTGGCAGGTATTGGGTTCCTAAAGAAGAGTAAAGGCATCTGGGGCATAAATGTTTGACGCGGGGCAGGAATGCGGAGCGTGCTTTAATTGCGGGGCTGTGAAACCTGCCCTGCTTTGTTCCGCAGCCTGGGCTCCCCGTGCTGCGGGGCCATATGGACATAGGGGAAGGTGAGAGTTAAAGCCGCGGACTCCTCTGGCTCTGCCCTGTCCTGTTTGGACTGTGATTGAATTTTCAATTACTGCTTTTCTGCCGCTCGAGAATGTTAATGTAGTCAACCAATATTTTCCAGTCCTCTGTAAAGCAGTGTACCTTGGCCAGGTAAGGAATAATGCCTTTTTCAGTTTCTCTTTCTTTCTGCGAGCGAAACAAAACCCCTTTGCAGCGTAACAAAGGGCTGCTGAGGAGTCTTGAGAGAGAGGGAAGGAGACAGACCTATTTTTAATAATGCAGCCATTCTGAAACCGAATGGGAAGCCCACCTGGTTCTTCTTCTTAGAAGCGCCACCAAGCAGAGGGGACATCTGAGCTGCCCAGAAGGGTATTTTTAAGTCTTGCGAAAACGTATATGCAAAGTTTGGGCACAGAATCATGTTCTACTCCTGAATATGACTGGCTTTAAATAACTCTTTACTCAAAAGGTCTCTGCTGAGGAGAAAACAGCTCAATCTCTAAACCAGGGGCGTAATCGTCCCCATTGAAGACCCGAATGCGTGTGTCCACACGTAGGTCCGTCTGGGTTGTACTGGGTGGCTCATTTCAGCTTTAGTATATTCTGTGAGAGGATAATTTAAAATTTGAAGGAAGGGTAGTCTCAGTGATGCCAGATCTCTAAACAAATACTTCCCCGGAGTCCAGTAGGTTTGTGGGTTGCTGCTCTCTGAAGTGATCCTGGATTCGTAGTGCTTCTGTTTTGCCCCCACCACGAAGCATGTCCTTCTCCCTCTCATCCCCCTCCCGACTCGATTAATTGATTTGAGCGAAAGCAGCCACCAGGCTCAGGAATGACTGGTGACCCCAGGATACAAAGCAATCACATAAATCTTGTTTCCATCGGCCATCAGCCACGGTTTTAGGCGTGCCAGGTTCCTGAATAAAACAGCACTCGGGTTCCTGCTCATCTGGATACATCGAAGAGCCATTTCAGTTGATGGAAAATTGTCCAACGTGAATTTGGTAAAGGCGAAAGGTCTTTGGTACCAGCCACTGGGAAGGGGCGGTGTTGAGCAGCAGGGGGGCTGCACACCAGAGCCCCCGAATGAAACAGAAACCCCAAATGTGAGCGGAATTTCCTTTTCAGCTCGTACTTTGTCCAACAAGGTGTCGATCAGGCAGAAGATACCGCTCTGCAGAAACCCGGCTGTGCCGATCGGGGTGGTTCCGAGCTATTTGCTAACTTCTGGTAGGGTCGTCAAAGCGGGAGGCTGCGGAGTTGCTCAGCACGGCAGCCCGTGCTGGGAGTGACGTTGAAAACGCACCAAGGTGAATGTTGAACATGTGTCCTGTAACCTGAGAAATCGGATCCCGGCTTGCGAGTGAGCTCGGGTGCAGGACGGGGATGCAGGCGGTGTCAGGAATTCATGGGAACTTTGGCTACATCGCTCTGCTGAGCGCAGTGCTTTGCAAATGCGCAGCTTTAATTTAATTTTTCATTTTTTATGTGTAGATGGAAATCAGATGGGAGGGGGAAGATGGTGTCCTGCAGTTTGAATTACCTTAATGGCTCTCTGGCTCGCCTGCCTTTAGCTCAAGCCGCACGGCCACCTCGGCTGGACCGGCCGGTGACACTGCGGGGACACGAGACCTGCGCCCCGAGCGCTTGCCCTGGAAGTGGGATGGGAGAGCTGCCTCCCTCCGAGTCCCTGCCTTCGGGGAAGAAATACCCAGTTCTAGCAGCGTGCCGCTGGGCATATTTTAGTTGATTTGCAAGAGGTTAATTTTTATTTCATATTTAATTTCTTTTTTATTCCACTCTTCCAAGCCCATAAACGAATCTGGCGTTAAACTGGGGATGTAGCTCATGTTGATACGGGGGCTCACTCTTCACTGCCAGCAGCCAGCTGATCGGATGCTTCTGCCGTCGGATATCTGGAAAGTTTAATTTGCTCACCTCAGAACGAATTCTTCAAATTGTGAGTCCATCTCTTGCCTTATTCTATCTCAAACACAGCAAATTTTTTCAAAATGACATGCCGGTGAACCGATCCCGCACCGAGTTTGAACCGGGGAGGCCACGGCGCATGCGTGACCCCTTGGAATCTGAGAAAATAAGCGAGAAAATGGCATTTCTTGTTGAGCTGAGACTCTGAAGTGCAGCTGCTGCCTCCGCGGGCCGGCTGTGTGCGGCAGGAACATCGGGAATATCCCAGGGTTGGCCTCGGGGCATGGAAATAGTTTCCACAACAGCTGATGGAGGTACCAAGCCCCGACTTCGAGTGCGCCCAGGCAGCGAGCATGGACAAACTGAGCAAATACAGCAAAACCAGACCAGCTCAAATATCTTGATGTGTTTTGGCTTTGGGCGGTGCGTGGTGGTGATGTTCTTCCCCGTGGGTCGTGGAGGAAGTTAGTGTTTCTGTGTAGTTTTTCCTGATACCAATGAAATGTTGTCTGGACAGCAGCAAACCCAGGAATATTGATAGTAATCCCGCTTTAGTCCTTACTCCTCTCCATGAGGAGAGAGCTTGGCATCGGTACCTCTGTTGCCTGTTAGTGAGAACTGTTCTCAAAAAGGAAAAATAGCGGTGTGTGCTGATGTTAAGGAAAAGCAGGGCACGGGAGGACTGGGGAGACACGGTGGTTGTTGCCCTGAGCATGGTACCCGATAGAATAATGGTATTCTGCCTTCTTGACTCTGTCCTGGGAAGCTGCATTAATTCCTGTCCAGTCACCTCTGCAGTCCTGGCCACCGCCGCCTCCTGATCCTCGCAGCACAGGGACTGCTGAAGACGCTTGTAATTAGAGCAAATTGGAGATGCTCTGAGCGAGTGGCGAGGTGCCATTTCTTTAAGAGCTTTTTTTATTTCACATTAGCCGAGGTCTCCCGCGCTATCCCTGGGAGAGCTGGTGCAGTTACCGCTGACCTGAAAAGCCACGGAGTCTATAAATATTTGACGGTTTAACTGCATCTTGGCTGCAGAGAACTTGAAGTGTATCCACCGTCCGGTCCCCCAAAGCCTGTGGGTGCCTTGGCTGGGGCAGGAGGGTGAATTTAGTGTTTGGAACAGGGTTTTTTGTTTGGTTTTTTTTTTAGTTTCCTACGCGATTTTGCTGTGCAAACTTCCCTCGAGCTGGCATGTGGATGTGATGGGGATGAAGCGCTGGATGGGCTCGGAGGAGCTAAATGCATAGACGTAATCTCGCCGTACGCTTCTGTACGCTGTGCTCTGTGCTGCTAGCTGGGATAAAGTCTGCGTGGCTGCAGGCTGGTGCTTTCATTCCTTTTCCGTGTCTCCTCACGAAATGCCGGCCCTGCTGTGGCTCGGAAGCGAGCCAGGACTTGGCTTAGGTTCGCCTGGGGGCTTGAGGGGGAAAATATCGGCCCCTGGTTTGACTTGCTCAAGGTGTCGGGTGTGAAATTGGTTTTATTTTGTGTGTCCCAGGAAGCAGAGCAGGCATTTATTAGGTCTGAGGTTTTAATTCTTGCGAGTGTTTCGTACAGAAAGGACTAACTGGCGGAGTTAGGGGAGGAGGAGATGGATGTTTGGTAGGGTGGATTCTTCCTGGCATCATTAGTGTTTCTATTTAAGAGCTCCTGTGTTATTAGTCCAATAAATAGCACCAAAACACAAAAGTAAATGATTTGGGATGAATGATTTCTTGCCACCTCATTTTTCTGGAGGCTGCAGTTAGGAACAGAGAAGCAATTAAGGCCGTTGGCAGCGTCTCTGGGGTTTATCACATCAAATCAACAGGGTAGCACGGCATGGTGTGTGTTTTAATGCAAGAGAGATCAGTCCGAGCGTCTGACTGACTCGTCATGTCAGACATGACATGCATAGTCTGAGCCCGGGCTTTGGGAGAGAGCTTTCCTTTCCCACAAGGTTGTTAATTCAAAAAATCCTGAAGTCGCTGGTGGCCTCCAGACTTCTGCCCACATGGGCGCGAGCATTTTAAATTCTGTCCCTTCTTGCAGATACCCACTGTCACAAGAGGCCTGAGCGCCAGCAGCCCTTTTAATGATGCT
Source organism: Stercorarius parasiticus (assembly GCA_013396915.1). NCBI lineage: Eukaryota > Metazoa > Chordata > Aves > Charadriiformes > Stercorariidae > Stercorarius > Stercorarius parasiticus. The sequence goes on along the minus strand of VWZL01002649.1, from coordinate 25,730 downwards.
TGGGAGCGCTCAAGGGCAATATCAAATGTATACGGTGTAGTCTCCGTCGCATAATTTTTGCATGATAAAACATTTTAACACCAGGAGGACTCGGGCCGGGGCGAAGTGGCTGGAAGCTGGAGAAGCAGCTGGGAGCGAGAGTCCCCTGTAAGACCAAGTACAAATGGGGATGTGGGAAAGGGATGGGATTGAGTAGCTGAAAATGTGCACGGGGGAGCTGAACTTCATCTTTCCTGGCACCTGGGCCCTCGGTGGCTGCTCGGCGATGAAGATTCTGAAAAAAGATTCCTAATTCTCACTCGGTGATGAGAGGCTGAAAGCCATTTACAAGATTAAGGACTAGAAAGTTGGTAACTCGAACTTCTGTGAGCTTGGGAAACTTGAGAAAATCTTGCTCATGGGGCTGAAACGGGTAAGGACGGCGCGAGGAAGAATTTAACCGTTCATCTGTAGCCTTAATAAGAGGCTGACCTTTCCATCATGTTCACAATTCTGTCACTGTATTTGGAGGCATCTTGGTTTAAATGCTACATCAATGTCTGGGAACCGCAGAAGTCAATGGTGTGTCTCGGCATCGCGTACGAGTTATTTAGAGGAGGTGAGGGAAAGAACATGAATCAGCAGCTGGGAATATCAGCTGAGCTAAAGCAGAAAGGGCAGTGACCGAGCGAGCGTCCCCGCAGAGCACCCTGACCTGCTGGAAGTGTCCCTTCTCCAGGCGGTCCCCAAAGCCACCTCAGAAGCTCCGCAGAAGAACCACTGCCACGGGCTGCCCCGGCTCCACGAGGCATCGAGGCAAACGCAAGCAAATGCCCTCCTAGATCTGTCTGGGCTTTTGTGGGTGCCTGGAAAGGGTCTGGTGATGCAGAATAGGAGTGTTTAAAAACCCCTGGGGTTCTGCCGTCAGCCCCCGCCCAGGGACACGTGTTCTTCCCGAGACCTAACGTGGCTAAAATACCGATTTGAAGTATGTTCTGTCATAGTAAAACACGTCTATGAACAGCTTTATCCCTTTTCCTCAGCAAACCTGAAATTTAGCCTGCTCAGACCTTTGGCAGGCAAATCGAGCGTGAATTTGTGATGCCAGGCGCTCGTAAGGATCTCTCGGTGAGACGGTAGGGCCTGCAGATTTATGTGACCTTTGCTCGCTGGCAGGGAACAAACCTGTTGGTGATGGCTGTCTCAATTATGGGTCTCTTTTGGAACATAGAAGCATTACCTTGGAGATCGTAGCTGGCAGGGAACACAAGCTGCTGGATCTTCAAACCCATTTATCAGTCTGCTTGCCATTTGTATCTCTAGGTGGAGGAAATTGTTAACCACACCGCTCGAAGGCTCTAGCGCTTTTCTTAACTCTTTATTGCTGGGCTCAGTAAAAGATGAATGTGGAAATGAAGGAGCGGTACTGGGCCGGGCTGCTTCAGCGACCTCTTCCGCACCAGCCCTGTTGGGGCTTGGGGGTTTGGGGCTTGTGGTTTTGATCCGTGGTTGGTTAAATGGACCCAGAGCTGAGGAGTGAATTGGCTTCTTGAGTTCGGGGAGGGGGGCACTGGCAAACCAGGCTCAGCTGGGGTTACCTGGCTGAGCAGAATCTGGCCCTTAAGCAAGCCTGGGATATCATCTGGTTTGCTCTCAGCAGCTACTGTCCCTCTGCCGACTGTATGGCGGAATTAGCCAGCGAGCGCTGTACGTCTGTAGGATTTCAATTTTCTGTAGCGGCTCAGAGCTGACCTCGTGCTTCGTACCTTTCTAAATGTCTCCCGGTGCCTGTTGTTCAGAAGAGAGTTTTCCTCTCCTTTGTCTTCACAGATCCGTCTGGGTTCATTTTTGATGTGCAGTCCAACACTGTGATGGCCCAAGGAGGAACCTTTGAAAACATGAAGGAGAAGGTAAATGTGTCTTCTGAGACTTTAACTCGCCGCGTGCCAGGGAAGAGCTCGTGAGCACTGTATCTTCATCTCCTCTCGGAGATGAAATATGTTTCTGTCTGGGAGCTAACTGCAGCTCTGTCAAAAGCAAAATTTTATTCAGGCTAAATCGTCGTGGCACATTAAAGTTTTATAAGGAAGTCATCGGTTACGGTTTTTAGCCTCCTGGCAGAAGGCTTGGTGTGGGCCGCGTGTGGGATAAAGCAAATGGTTTACACGTACCTCTGTTTTCTTCCCTCCAGATCAGCGCAGTGCGTGCAATAGTCCCCAACAGGAGCAACAATGAGATCGTCCTTGTGCTGCAGCATTTTGACAACTGCGTGGACAAAACAGTGCAAGCCTTTATGGAAGGTAACCGCGGCTGGGTCCTCGGTGGGGTTTGTGGCTTCGTAACCCGTACGGACCGTGTTTATGGACCCGCTTGAGAAGCAGCGATAGCCTTTGTGCAGAAAGGGCTGCGTGCAGTGAGCACAGCCAGGCAGCAGGAGCTCCCGTGGCTTCTCAGCATGTCCAAGCACAGGCTCGACCCGTAAAAACAACCAAGGGATGAGTCTCTTCCCAAGTTTTAATTGGTGTTTGGTCAACGAGGGGTCAAGGCAGAGATAAGCGTTTGATAGCTCTATAGATAAAGAAGGTTTGACGCTTGATTACAGAAACTTGTTCACGTGTACAAAATGGGAACGTCTTCAGCTTTGATAGTTGCAGCTTGTACTTTGAGACCCGGCTCGCAAATCTCCTCTCGGGTCTGGCATGCTGTGTTAGATGGATTTTCTGACCTTGGAAAACAGGCTGGTGGTGGTGACAGCGCCTGTCGCTTTGCAGCTCTTCTTTCCGAGCTGGCCATCGCTGACAGCCGCGCTTTGCCTCTGGCCTGCGGAAGGTATGACAGCCAGGCTGCGGCCATCCTGACACGGTCAGTGGCTCTGGGGAGAGAAGGCCGGCAGACACCTGACCTGAACGCAACCTCCCAGCTCAGAACGTGCTCCAGCAGGTTCCAAGCACCCAAACCTTTAGTATGACAGAGCCAGAGAGAAAGTTATTGTTTTTTCATATTTTTTTTCTTTTCCCCCCCTGGAAAGAGCTGTGTTGTCAGGGAGTAGTCCTGTTCAGCTGTGTGTTCCCAAAGCAAAAATGAAACCGATCCTTTTATTACCTCAATTAAGAGATTTGAGACTCAGCTGCAGGAAGCGTTTCAGCTGGCTCCAGTCTGGAGGCGCTTCCACGTGACTGGGAAGGAACTGGAGTGGGTGCCTCCTCCACCGCTCATCCCTGCCTTTCGTTTCAGGCAATGCCAGTGAAGTACTGAAAGAATGGACTGTAACAGGCAAGAAAAAGGTAACGCTTTTTAAATATACTTTGCCAAGGTGTTTATCTCTCTATTTTGAGGATTTAGACTACAGAGAACAGTGCGCTCCTCGTGATTTAGATGGGAAAGGAGACCAAAGAGCAGAGGTGTGTATGGATGTTAGCAGAACTGATGCACGGAGATAATCACCAGGCTATCGGGTGCCTCGCTGTTCGGGGCAATGATTTACACGATAACTTCAGTGCAAGTTGTAAATATCATCTTCTCGCCGCATTTGCATGTGATTTAGTTGTCAGACACAGTGTTGAATGCAGCATCGGGGTGTGGGGGGGGAAAGGTTCTAGACTTTCTGTCCTTGCAATCGCTTTTATTCTGCTGACCCTCTCCAGCACCCCTAATCCGCACACACAGCCCCACACCAAAGTAAATCTTTATCAGGTCCATTTATTTCACCAGAGCTCTGTAATTCACTGTTCAGATAGTCATGCTGTTCCATTTTTCATCGGTAACCTTTGGAGCTGAACAGTTGTGTTTAATGCTGAGCTCTGTGGAAATATATTTCTCTGTCACGTAAGCTTTCTCAAGTGTTTTGCCTAGTTCTTTGCTCAGACCTCTGTGAAAGGGTTAAATAAAGGTTTGCAAAGTTTCAGCACTTGATATCTAAATCCGCCAGGACAAGAATAAAATCATAATTAGTCAAAAGGACTCCTTTGAATATGTGAAAAGCACCGGCATGAAATGGAGAGGGGAAAAACGTGACCGAAATAACCCTGTGGTGGAAAATGAGGGGAGTTTTTTCTGAGCAAGGTCTAACAGAGCACCCTGGAACCTTCTGGGAGCACCCCAGAAGCCACCCAGCTGGGGCTGTGGCCCAAAGGCTACGAGCCCTTTGGGTGCTTCCCGTCACTTGTGTAGCCTTCGTCCGATAACCGTCGCTCTTGTTGGCACACCGTCGTGGAGGATAATGTATTCGCACCTCATTAATGCCTCTATATCTGTCCTCATTGTTGAATAAATCCCTCCTCCTGTTAATAGGATCAACAGCCAGGCTGGCTGAAAAAGCATTTAATTCGGCTGCTTTCAGCCAGTAAGCATAAGCTTAAATTTCCCTTCAGGAATTAAGCTTAATATATTTTCTTTTTTTTTTCCCCTTTGTGGTGTGGATACCTAATCCCTAGAACAAGAAGAAGAAAACCAAACCGAAACCGCAAGCTGAATCGAGCCCTGGCCTCCCAGACCCCAGTAAATTGGTGTCCACTGAAGAGGAGCAATCGGCAAACTTGGAGAAGGGTGGAATTAACGGTTTCCATGTCAACGGCTGCGCCCACGACACAGAGTCTGTGGACTCGCTCAGCGAAGGTTTGGATGCGCTTTCAATTGATGCCAGAGAGCTGGAGGATTGCGAGGCCACTGCCCCGGACATGCCTGAGAGAACAGGTTAGTCTTCGAAAGCCGCGCAGGAGATGGGCACCCGGTGTTTGAAACGCAGAGGAGCTGCCTCCTGCTTTTTTTTGTGCTCCCGCTGGGTTTTGGGTCAGGTTTAAATACTGGTTTGTTTGGGGGGCTCTTCAGGAAAGAGCGGCTCGCCTTGATTTCCGATTTATTTTATTTTTTTTTTTGCTTGTTGTGGTAAAGAGGCGCTCAGTGTTCTGCCGTCCGCTTCACGTTCCCCTTTAAACGAGTGTGCTTTTCTACAGCAGTGCCTGAACTAGCGAACGGAATAGCAGACTTTGACACAAAATCGCTCATCCTGCATCCTTCCCAGAGCCCTTCGTCTCTCAGACAGCGGCCTGAGCAGAGGAGCGCCAGCAGGTCTCTGCCCAGATCGACAGCCGGCAACGCAGCTCCGGCCTCCCTGTCCGCACCGCGGCTGGAAGATGTTCCTGTTTCACCTGCAAACAAGAAGCTGGGTAAGGCCCTGAGGGTCTGCGCCCTCGCCCGGCTCCGAGCCGTTGCTGCTGGCCAAATTCTCACCGCCTCTTCTGCCCTGTCACTGACAGACGCGGCGGTGAGGCACGCCGGACTTTGATTTTAATGCGAGCTAACACGCTTCTTATTATCTGGCCAGTAACTTGCACTCCGCTCCTCCTCTTCCCTGCGCGCAGCAGGGATCTTGACAGCAGTTTAGATGTAGTGCCCGGAGCAGCGAACCCGTGTGTGTGAGAGAAGCAGGGGAGGAAGCAGCCGGTCTCGCCGCATACGTTTAGCCCATTCTTCCTTGTGCTCCCTCACAGAGCCTTTGGGTTGTTTCTCATCTTTTGTGCGAATTTGTCAAAAGGCCAGAAGTTCGGCCCGGCCCCTGTTACAAGAAGTGACAGGCTCCTTCTACGGGATTTATTATTTTTTTTTTTTTTTTCCCCCCCTCTTTCATGTGCTCTCTCCGCAGCTGAGCTCTGTGGGGATAACAAGTGGGGACAGGAGGGACCTCGGAGCCCCCGGTTCTGCTTAGCTCAGGGAGATGAGACGGCGGTCGTTCACCTCCTTGCTGCGTGGGAAAGCTGTAATGAGCAGTTGTTAATGGAGCTCGGCAGGGGGCAACTGGTGGTGTATCCCGCTGGCGAGCTGAGACACGGGGACCAGCCAGTCCTTTCAGCTCCTGGTTTGAGGAAATGGCCTTAATTTTAGTTTCCGAGATAATTCCCTTCCCCGGGCAGTCATTTCAGATCATTTAGTGGTACGGTGTGTTGGTCTTCAGCATAGACACTGTTTCGCTCGTCTCCAGTCCCTCGCACAAAAGCCACTCAGAGGCGCATTTGATTTCTCTCATGACGTTAAAAATGTGGAGGGACATCCCTGCCCGTAGAAGGAAATTCTACAAGCCCTGGGAAAACTTTTCCCCAGAATAAGAAAATCTGTCTCAAACTGTCCCTGCTGAACCTGGTGCCTTTGTAATGGGGAAGGGAAAGGAAAATTTAAAACAGAGCAGTGAACAGTTTTTAAAATAAAAGGGAAAGCCGTCTTTAGATTTCTCCCCGCTGGGAGGATTTAGCGGTGTGATTGACGTGGCTGTTTGGGTTCGCTCTGTCTCTTGGTAGGTTCTAATATTGAAAAATCAGTGAAGGATCTCCAGCGCTGCACCGTTTCACTGGCTCGGTACCGTGTTGTGGTGAAGGAGGAAATGGATGCTTCCATTAAGAAGATGAAGCAGGTCTTTGCTGAGCTGCAGAGTAGGTAAGTTAAATGGAGGGACGGATCCAGGTGTTAAGGATTAAGACCAATACGTTTGGAATAAGACTTTGGCTTGCCGGTGGGGTTAACGGCTTGCTCGTGTTTGCCGTACCGCCCAAACTCTGTTCGTCAGCCTCTGGGGAGGTCAGTGTGTCGTTAAGAATAAACCGGAGGCTAAAGGGCCGTGCTCTGTGGGTTTTCGAAGCCTTTGGCGGGGGGTTTGCAGGGCCTGCGTTCCAGCTGTCGGCCCGCCCGTGCGGTGGGATGTTCATATGCTGCTCTGGTGTGTCCATCAGGGTCTAAGATAAACCATGGCTGCCCAAGACCGTCATAAAGTCATTTTTAGACACAGGTAATATGGGGAACTCGCCAGATAACGTACTCTCAGTTACAAATACAAATGTTAGCTGTGCTGGAAGGAGAACTGGTGGGAGCTCAGGGCGCAGTACAATGTGTCTTTTAGAAACAAACATTCATATTTGAAATCTTCACATTATGGTGGAATATAACATGGAAGAGAGGGACCCTTTTGAAGGTACAAGTACACATCAAAGATCATCCCGTGCAGCGTTGCTTCCCCCGTTTTAAGCCAAACTTTTGGTACTGTGCATGATGTTCCCTACGAGTGTCATCGGGTCTTTTTTTAATGAACATCTTTATCGGTTTGGATAAGTGCTTTAAGATTATATTCCGAAAGGCCGAACATCAGATACACTCGCTGTCTTGGCTGATTGACTCTATTTCTGAGGAATTGTTCTTCCTGGTTGTACAAACGCGATTGCTCTTGGTAAAGAAATATTCATAAGAAACTGCGCAGAGAGTTCTCCTTGCCTGGAGTGAGTAACGTTTGACAAGTAACTGAAATGCCGCTCTCGCATTGAGGGATTAAAGTAGATATTTGGCAGACTTGCAAATCTGTGTCAAAAGCTGTCTGTGTCTGAAAACTGGATGTGGCCTCAAAGGCGAGAGTCGTCGGTGGTGATGCAGAGAGCTCTTTTCTGACGCCTTTTAGCCAATTTGGTTGTTCAGTGTGGGCTTTTTCTTGTGCCCGTACTTGCCTTGAACTTTGCCTGCAGGAACTGCTCTCCCGGACTGAGTGGAATGCTGTCCTGTACTTACATTCAGCACGTGCTAAAAATACTGACAAAAACGTTTATAGATGACTTTTAAACTTACCTGAGGACACGAGACCAAAGGAGGGCCGAGGTTACGGGTGTCCGTAGGCCCCGACCTGCCTTTTCATGCTGAGTTGTGGGGACGTGGAGCTCCCAGCACCTCCCGTCCTTTGGAAAATCTGCAGCGTGAGTGGATTTACCTTGTCAATAAGAGATTTGTAGCCCTAACTCAAGTTTGGTTTTATGAATATTATTTCTTACTTTGTTAGTGGCTTTGTCTACTGAGTCAATACTGATACCGATTCGATATTACCACTGTGTACAGCAGGGTTTTGTTGTCAGGTTTTTTGTCTGCCCCTCTATACGGTTACAACATCTGTAAGAAGTCTCTCCCCGGTATGGAAAATGTCATTCTTTTGGCTAATGTGTCTGGTTCCGTATAAGTAATTCCTCACCCTTTGACTTACATTATCATCTATAAAACACTTGCGTCATGTTGGGAAAGGTTAAAGGCTCAAGTCCAGCCCGGCAGCATAGCTGCGATAAGCCGAGCCGGCAGTGGGTGAAGCAGGACACGCAGTTCCGTCAGCTGGGAGGCGAGTGCCTGCCTGGAATGCGGCCACCGGGAACCTCCTTCGACAAACGCCGAGCCAAAGAGCTGCCCAGCAGGACGCCGGGGCTGCGCTGTCGATGCGCGGTGACTCCACAGAAAGACATTCACTTTCCTTTTCCCCGAAGTGATGCAATTGCCAGTGACCTGAAGTGTAAATTGCACCTTCATGGTGTGTTTTTTTTTTTTTTATTGGGTTGGGTGTTTTTGTTTTCCCAACTCCCTGCATGACCCAGAGAACAATTAGTGCATTTTTAAATGCTACGGCACAAGGTGGGATCCGATGGTTAAACCCTCTTGCCGAATTGCCTCTCCAGCTGGCTTTCTACCAAAACCTGGTTTAAAAGCAGGTTTGTTCGACTGAAATAGGATATTTCAGTAGCAAAGTTGGGACTGATTTAACTTGTGCCTGTCAGGGCTGCCCTTCGGATGTCCTTTTCACCAGTGAGGCTTCCTGGAGTTCTTCACCTTCTCTCCCTAGACAAGGTGCTTCTGTTAGACCTGTGGACTGTAGGTAGGTGAGGGCGAAGGAGACGAATGCCGGGGTCGTGCCTGGCAGGTATCTCGGTCTCTGAAATCCGGCCTGTTGGGGTGGCAGACGGGGCTTTGGCTTCCTATTTGGAGAGGATTTGCTCCTCTGGGCTGGAGATGATCAGGTAACCTGAACTAGGGAATCCTGATAGTCCTTAATTTCTTGAATATTTTGCTATCCACTGACAGGGAAAGTAGCACAGCACGGGGGGGAAAAAAACCCTGAGCCTTTGTGAGCGGTGTTGCGGATAGGTTCAACTTCATCAACGCACGCTGCGAGTCAGGGTTTGAGGCTTCTCGCTGCGGAGAATCCCCTCTGCGTGCCTCGTGGCAGAGCTGCTAGGCGAGCTTCCAGCCACCTTCCATTGCAGCCGGTCTTGGAGATCCTTGTGTTTCACCCCCAAGGAAAACTGGCCTCAGAACCCTCAGCATGTTCGTGCAAACGGCTCTTGTCTTCCGCGAACAGACAGCGTCTTGCAGGCACCGCTCGACCGAGCTGAGAGCGTCTCCTAACGGTTGGGTCACAACTGAGTCTTCAGCAGGCTTATCTGCTCCCCCTTTTTCTTCCTTGTGCACTCCTGCAATATCCTTTCTCAAAGGCCAGTCCTCCTGGCAGGGTTAGATGTGCCCTCCGTGCTGCGTGGGGTCCCAGGGCAGAGCATTGGGAAAGGCAGGCCTGTTTCCCAACGGATCCGGCAGAAGGAAGTGCGTCGTGTTTGAGGAGAAGCTGTGCGGGATGGAGGAGCGGTGGGGTCTGCTCCGAGTCACTCGTCACGCGAAGCCACTTGACCTCTGTTCCTCAGCCAGCCCAACTGTAAAATTGGGTAAAGGACTCCAGCTGAGCTCTGCTGAGTAAATTAAATTAGAGAGAGACGCAAGCTACGCTCCGTGCCAAGGTGCGTGCGTGTGCGCCTGCAGCCTGGCGGAAAAAAGCCCCAAACCCCCATATGAAGCGGGTGTTGGCTTTGCAGGAGCTGGGCGTGTGTCTGTGTGTTCAGGGAGGAGGCGTTGGGGTAAGGTGTAGCACAGCCCAGTTCTGCGGCACGGGCGCAGAATTCCTGCACTGGAATTAATCATTAAGGCCGTATTCGGCCCCGTATCCCCCCGAGCTCCAGGTGATTCCTGCCGCTGGGGTGGCTCTGGGCACGAGGCAGTGGGGTATCTCCCTTTCCCTGCCCCTTGGTGTGGCAGAGCCGGGTTGTGCTGCTTTGGAAACAAGGTGAAGTCTTATTAGCGTAGCTTTTGACACCCGTCGTTGTATTTGCGCTGTTGGGCTGAGAGTGCCTGACCTGGATCAGGCCCCTGCTGTGCTACGAGCAGAAACAATTCCTGCCCTGAAAAGGCAGATGGACAGAGCGATAAATCAACAGAAGAAGCCAAATGTCAAAGCTGCTGTTCAGAGGGAATTGTTTAAATTGATCTTGCCTCAGCCCTCCCTGACATGCAGAGGAGCGGGAGCGGCGGTTTGAGTTTGCATTTCAGATGCTCTGTGGCTTCCCTTTCAGATAGTTGCTAAAATAAATATTCTTCCCATTTTCAAGCAAACCTTTCTCACTAAAAAAGCGTGTGGTCGGTGTTGAAGGGCTGACCCTGCACACCGCCGATACCTCCGACTACCGTTTAGTGTCTGTGCTGCGAGTATCATACAGCGAACACGTGAGAGGAAGACGCTGCTTTTATATTTAGAAAGCAGAAACTGAAATGAACCCGATTAATAGGCTGGGTGACGAGTGCATTCCAGCTGCCGGCAGCAGCCGAGCGAGGGTGAGCTGTGGCGGTGCAGGGCTGAGGACGTCGGAGGCGTTGCTTCCAAGGAAGCACAAAAGAAGCATTTGCAGATGGGGAGGGTTTCTGCAAGAGTCTGGATTCCTTATGGCGAAGAGCTGCGACCGGTACCTGCCCCTTTCCGGAATGGGAGGACTGGTATTACCCCTCCTGCTTCCATTGTAACTTGGTGTGCGCATCTCCAGGGGCAAGAGCCCTCTTTGCACAGCCTGTGAGCAGCGGTGATGGGAAGGTTCCTGGGTGCTCTGCCTTACCAGAGCGTGCTCAAAAACCTGAATTCGCTAAATTTGGCCAGGCGGTAGCTGTTGGGTTCTGCTTGCGTAAAAGCTGCCGCCGTGATGCCCAGGGGAATTGCGGTCTCATGGCAACAGGCACGCTCGAACCTCCTGGCGAGTGGAGACGCTTCGCCGTGACCCACTCAGGTGTTCCCTCCATGGCCAAAGAATCCTCAGACTGTAAGAGACTCCCGAATCGGGACCTGTGTGGCTCCGGGTAACCTGGTGACAAGGCAGGAGGACGTGTCCTCGTACCTGCCGCACCGGGGGGAAGGTTGCCGTGCCCTCGTGTGGGTCCTGCAGCCCTGTGGGGGATCAGCGGGGTACGCACCTCCTGAGAAGCAGCCCAGAGCACCCGAATCCAGGTTTCTGTGTCGGTGGGCCAATTTGGTAGGTTTAAATAAGCTAACGAGGGCGTAAGAGCGGAGCATCGCTTCGCAGCATGGCCCCTGAGCGGCTGCCTCGGAGGGGACGGCTGCCTGAATGCCTGGCGCCCTGCTCCTGCCATCGTGGATCCTCGCCCTACCCCACTGCTCCTTCCTTTTGTATTTTGAGTGACTCTTTCAAACGTTGTGCCCTCGTTTTCTTCGGCGATAAAAGTCCAGCCGAGTGCAGCATCCCCCACCACCGCTTCTTTCTCCCCTTGCCAAGGTGGCTCCGACTTTCTTAGAGTAAGGTGACCGTGTCCCCAGCGGGTTGGGAACGCCGCGTCGTGCTCCGCGCTGACCCCAGCCGCAGCCGGCGCAGCCTGGACACGACTCCGCAGCTCCCAGAACAAAAGCCGCTCTGAGTGCGCGGTGCCACGGGCTCCTGCTGCCATCTGCCGGCCTCTCCCCGCTGGCCGGCAAACCCTCCCGACCCTCCTCTTGCAGTGAGATTTCATCGTCCTCTTTGTTTCTTACTAAATCTCTTCCCTTTTTCTGTTTTCCCCGCACCCCCAGCCTTATGGATCGCGAGGTGGCGTTGCTGGCTGAGATGGACAAAGTGAAAGCAGAAGCAAGTAAGACTCTTGTCTTTTTACCAAGTGCCCGCCTGAAGAGCTGTAGGTGTTGCCGTGCTCTTCAGACACAGCCCCCCAAGATTTCTGTGGTTTTACCTAGAAGCAGATTTCTGTGATTTTCACCTCCCGTTCGCATTGATCCTGGATATGTGGCTCAGTACCCAGAGAAACCTTGCCCCGTGGCTTGGGTTAGCCATATATCTATATATATCGTGACTAGATCGTGTTTGCTGCCTGACACAGGTGATATAAACCCTCCTCTTTGAGGTCTCTGGCCCTCGTTAGAGGATGGGGACATAAACTGCGCTCTGATTACTGACAATCTCGGCATTCCTGGGGAGCTGGGCAGGGATTTCTGGGAGAGGATCCATGGGGACACCTGCCCCAGCAGCACCCAGCCCCACGGTTCCAATCACCGTCGAACCACAGAATCCCAGGTTGGAAGGGACCCCGAGGATCACCTGCGCCAGCCTTTCTTGGCCAAAGCAGGGGATTTGGGATGGGGGGAAGGAAGCGGTTAGCCCGGGGAGAGCGGTAAAGCTTCCACTGAAGCTGCCTGTGGTGCCCCTGCTCGCGTCAGCTCACAGCTCAGGTCCGCTCTGTGTCTGGATGGAAATGGGGCGGCGGGGGCTGCTGTGCAGCTGGCACGGAGCGGTGGGGGGAGGACGGGACGCGGGGAACCTGCTGCTTGCCGATAAGGAGCTGCGCGCCGGGGCTGGGGCGGTTTAGCTCCAGGGGGGCTGGTTGGGAGCCTGAGCCGTGGTCTGTTTTGCAGTGGAAATTCTGGTCAGCCGCCAGAAGAAGGCAGAAGCCCTGAAGAAGATGACCGATGTGGCCGTGCGGATGTCGGAGGAGCAGCTGGTGGAGCTCAGAGCCGACATAAAGGTGAGCTTTTTGCTCCCTCTAATCCAGCCGAGTCCTAATCCCACCCAAATGTGGTGTGGCAGGAATTCCGCAGCTGCCGCCTAGTCCGTGGTAGGAATTGTGTGGGTGCCACCTCAACAGGGCCCTCTCAGGTTGCAGCTCAAAGAAGAGGAGTCACCAATCCGCTGGGTAAATCAGCGGTTTATTTACCGAACACGCAGAGCAGCCGGAGCTGGTGCCTCCGAGGAGGGACCCCAACCTCAGATCACCCCAGTTATACCCGTCCCAGCCCCCCATCCCCGAGTCCAATCCCTTGATTGTGGTCGGTCTTGATTTCTTACTGGTTTTCTTGGTCGCTGGGCTGGCCGCCTTCTGAAGTTACCTCATTCTCTCGGAGTTGTTTCTCTGGTCCTTATCCTCGCCATTACGCTTGAATCCGCCGGATTCAGCGAGTTCTGTGTTTGCAGCATTCGTTTTATCAGAAAGTTTACTCTCGGTCAGCTCTTGCAGCCTGAGGCTTCCACGACTTCAGCTTCCAGCACTAAGCAAGGCCGTTAATCCTAACCGTTCTCAACAGTGGCACGCTTTTTTTGTAATTTTCTGGGTTTCTGACACTTCTGAACGCAATTTTGTGTCCTGTGCGAGTCTTTTCCTTGCGTCTGTCGCTCCTGAATCCACCGCCAGTGCTCTGCATGCCGCTGCGGACAGCGGGATACGGGACACCTGAATTTAAATATTACAAATACTTGGTTTGTAAAATACCGACTGCGGCCAACAACCCATCAGCCGGGCGTTAAGCCTGGCACGTCCAGCCCTTGCAAGCGGGCAGGGAGCGGGGAAGGTGACGGGGCCACGGCTTTGTGCTCCGAGCGGTTGTGAAAACCTCCCGCTGGCATGGGCTGACCTCTGCCTTTCCTCCCCGCCCGAAACGGGGAGACCCTCCCCGCCGCGCCCCAGCCGCTTTTATATTCCCTAAAACGCTTCTGCTCTCCGGCTCCTGCCGCAAGAGGTCGGTGCGAAGTTGCATCAGTTAAATTCCAGTTTAATAACTCCAAGTGCTCCCCCTGCAGCAGGATGAACGCAGCTGAGAAACCTGTTGCCCCTGCGAGCGCGGGGCTGGTTCCCCAGAGCAGGGCCGGGGAGAGCGGGGGCTGCTTCGGTGGAAGGCTCTTTTGTGCATGGTGGAAATCCACCGGGGGGAGGGATGAAAAAAAAAGTGGCTTTTTATTTCCCTAAGTCGTAGCCATCTGCCTTCTCACCAAGGTGGCTTTTTTTCAAGCAGCACCCGCCTCAGGTGCCTGTTCCTGGGCCAAACCGGGAGGTTTTTTCACCTCCATTTTCTGTTCCCGCGCGCAGACTGAATTAACTTAACTGAATTAAAAATTTTGCCTTTTCTGTGAAGCACTTTGTGAGCGAGCGGAAGTACGACGAGGACCTGGGCAGGGTGGCACGCTTCACCTGCGACCTCGACGCGCTGAAGAAGAGCATCGCCTCCTTCGGCCAAGGTGAGCTGGAGGGGAGTCGGGGAGGAGCCATCGGTCACCCCTTTGCTGGCCCTGCCATCGCCAAAACCCTTCACGTGTCTCCAAAACTGGGAGCGTTCTGGTCAGGGGGGTTTGTTCCCTCTCGGCAGCGGAGAGAGGAGCCGGTCCTCCCCTTGTTGCTGCTGCAGACGCTTCTCCCTTGGCGAGGGGGGGCTCTTTGCAGTTCCCTCCGCTGTCGAGCGCTGGTCCTGGTTTGCCAAGCCCTTGCTACTGTTCACACAACCAAAAAAAACAACCAGAAAAACGTCCGTTGTCCCTTCGAGCCTTTGGCTGCAGCCAGGAGCCCCCAGCAGTGCCGGAGCTGGCCGGGTCTGGAGGCCGGATGGCAAATGGTGTGGGTCCCGTCTGCAGAATGCACGTTTTGGGGTATTTCTCTTCCAGTTTCCCATCCAAAGAACAGCTACTCCACCCGCTCGCGCTGCAGCTCCGTCACCGCCGTGTCCCTGAGCGAGACCTCTGCTCCCTCCGCCTCGACCTGTGCCTCTGCCTCCGCCGCCAACCTCACCGTGGCCAGCAAGAAGCCCTCCTCCCCAGCGGAGGCAGCCGTGGGGAACGCCGGTGGCCGCCCTTCCCAGCCTTCCCGAGAGGTAACCGCACCCCAGCACGGCACCGGCACCGCACGGCGCTGCGGGGAGCTTGTTCCACGTTTGTGGCTTCTCTCCCCGTTCCTGGGCTGGGTCAGGACTCGCACAGGGCTGAGCAGCAGCGGGGTCATAGAATCATAAGATGGTTTGGGTGGGAAGGGACCTTAAAGCTCATCTCATCCACCCCCACAGCCAGTGGGACACTTCCCACCAGCCCAGGTTGCTCCAAGCCCCGTCCAACCTGGCCTTGAACCCCTCCAGGGATGGGGCAGCCACAGCTTCTCGGGGCAACCTGGGCCAGGGGCTCACCACCCTCACAGCCAAGAATTTCTTCCTAATGTCCAACCTAAATCTTCCCTTTTTCAGCTTAAAACCGTTCCCCCTCGCCCCATGGCTGCCCTCCCTGCTCCAGAGTCCCTCCCCAGCTTTCCTGGAGCCCCTTGAGGGACCGGCAGGGGCTGGAAGGTCTCCCCGGAGCCTTCTCTTCTCCAGGCTGAACCCCCCCAGCTCTCTCAGCCTGTCCTCCCAGCAGAGGGGCTCCAGCCCTCCCAGCATCTCCGGGGCCTCCTCTGACCCCGCTCCAACAGCTCCGTCTCCTTCTGCTGTTGCCCCCAGCGCTGGCTCCAGCCGCAGAGTGCAGCCTGTCATTGACAGTTCTGCTTCAGAGCAGACTTTGAAAGTTTTGCTTTTCCGTTTCCCGCCTACCAGGACCGAGAGGTCGGGGTGCGCGGGGATGCGGCCCCAAGAGCTAGCAGCTCTCCTGCCCTGCTCACTCGCCCCCCCTCTTCTGTTCCAGGCTTCCCAGGGGAACAGGAGACCAGGAGCTGGGCCCAGGTCCCAGGGCCAGCGCCACATCGGCCCCCC
>VWZL01002648.1:11022-35800 GCA_013396915.1 Stercorarius parasiticus | reverse complement strand
GTTACTTAGTAAGCAGGTGGTGAATGACAGGGAGGATCATGCAAAGTATTTTAGTTTTCTCCTCTTTTATCATTACAAGAAGTGCTTCATCCTTGCCAAGGTGATTTGCATTCAACATGTCTAGAAGTGAGAAGCATAATGGTACTTTTCTGATGGCTGCTCAGATAAAGAAACAGTGAACAGAGGAAGATCAATCAGGTGAGATCACATCTCACCTAATACCATCTGAATTCACTGCTCTTAAAACTGTACTAAAGTCACAAATTTAGTTCAATAGAAAAAAATCTCTTTGCAAAGGTATGCAAACTAAGGGAGACTATTGAATGAAGGTGTATAGGACTTATTAGGCCCTGGAGATGTGAACTTGATATAGACAGTTCATGGATGTTCGTTGATGATCTGCACCTTGGGAGCAATAACTACATGCACCAGTACAGGTTAGGGCTTGACCTGCCATGAAATGTCGGAAAGCAGCTCTGTAGAGAGGAATCTGGGAGTCCTGGTGGACAACAGGATGACCATGAGCCAGCAGTGTGCCCTAGTGGCCAAGAAGGCCAATGGTCTCCTGGGGTGCATTAAAAAGAGCGTGCCCAGCTGGTTTAGGGAGGTCATCCTCCCTCTCTGCTCTGCCCTGGTGAGGCCACATCTGGAGTTTTTTCTCCAATTCTGGGCTCCTCAGTTCAAGAAGAACAGGGAACTGCTGGAGAGTGTACAGCAAAAGCCTACAAAGATGATCAAGGGACTGGACCATCTCTCTTGTGAGGAAAGGCTGAGACCTGGGGCTGTTCAGCCTGGAGAAGAGAAGACTGAGAGGGGATCTCATCAATGCTTATCAATATCTGAAGGGCAGATGGCAAGAAGATGGGGCCAGACTCTTCTCAGTGGTGCCCAGAGACAGGACAAGGGGCAGTGGTCTCAAACTGTAATACAGGAAATTCCATCTAAACATGAGGAAAAACTTCTTTACTTTGAGGGTGGCAGAGCACGGGAACAGGCTGCCCAGAGAGGCTGTGGATTCTCCTTCTCTGGAGATATTCAAAACCCACCTGGATATGTTCCTGTCCACCTGCTCTGGGTGACCCTGTATTGGCAAAGGGTTGGACTAGATGATCTCCAGAGGACCCTTCCAACCCTGACCATTCTGTAATTCTGTGATTTACAGGAATTATGTGATGCTTCAGAATGGTAAAGATCAAGGTGGATCACGGAGGACTGGGTCATGAGAAACAGAGAACCCAGGGATGAAAGGGGCTAAGCTCATGTAAGCAGTCTGATGGTCAATTTGGTTCTCTGGACATGCTTTACATCTGATCACCATAATCTGTCCTATATTCCTAGTGAACTTTATTTCTAATGATTTTCTGTACAAACAATCTGTCTATGGTGTGTCTACATGGCTGTGCAGTCCTCTAGAAAACTTCAAGCTGGACTACTAGGTATAGGAGAGAGTACCAAGAGTGCTAGTGCCTTGGCCAGAGAGACCAAAGCTGAGGGAGTTGGATCCTGGAGAGATAAAGGGTCTTGAGGTTGGATACATCAGAGACCACGGGTTTGGTGCCACCTACCAGAGAGATGTGCAATGGGGATATGAGCAGCAATCCATAGAAGAAGGAACAGGTGTCCGTGCTGATGTCTTTGTAGGTGTAAGGGTCCTGGGAGCGTCCTCACTCGTGGAGGTGTGGTACCAGATTCAGGACCAGTACAGGGCCAGAACAGCCTAGGGCTGCAGATTATGGTGTGGAGAAGGCTTACAGCCCATTCTGCAGGGAGGCCGTGGCTGGAGTCAGCCCCTCCCTGGGGGAGCTGCTTTGAGCTGGAGATCTTGTGCTGGACCCTACCAGAGCTGTAGCTTGGCCCTGCTGATCCAGACCTGGTCCTTAACCCAATGGCTGACTTCCCAGCCTGGCCTTGGTCTGTGCCCACGGAGATGCCCAATGCTGCAGGCAGTCCCAGTCCCACTGCCCTGCCAGTCCCCATGATGATTGCCCCATGGCAATGCAGAGAACCCCATCATGGCCTTCCTGATCTGAGCATCATCAGTCTGCCCCAAGGCTTGCCAGCAATGCTGAGCCCCAGCATGGTCCTGGGCTTCTAAGTGACCCTCCTTGGCCAAACCCCAGGTCTTGAACCTCCCCATACAGCGCTGACCCCCAACTCAATCCCACGTTCCTGAGTGGCCCCCTGATCCAGTCACCATTCCCAGTTTCCTCAGGGGAAGGATGACTTCCCCTACTCCCCAGCTACGCCTGAACCCCCACAACACACCCCTGGTGCCATGCACCACAGCTGGGGATGGACCTAAGGCCACCAGAGCAGCATGTCCTTTGAAACAGCCCCACAGGGACTCCTGACCAAGTTTGAGACCCAATGGGAACTAGCAGGCACCCACTGAAGTTAGGTGGTTCATAGCAGTACCCCCATCCCTGGCCCTCAGTGTGGGGGTGGGGATGCCCTTGCTGAGAGGGGAGGCTGGTGCTGAGGTCCCTGTAGGTCCCACACAAACAATGGTGGGGATGCTGCTGTGGCGCAGGGACAACTTGGAGAGAGGGTAGGTGAGGGTGGAGGGGTGTGTGTGGGTCTGTGTCTATCAGGAATTCACCCCATCTTTTCTATCCTTCCCCACGCATGGAAAAAAGAGACGCACACACCCACACACTGCTCCCTGGGAAAAAAACCCACACACCTTGGCAGCAGGAATGCAAACCACCACCTTGTATTGGGGATGCTGGGGTACAGGATTCCCACTGGACCATGGTCCGGCTGCCTGAGGTTGCCGCCGCTCCTGGCAGTGTTTAGTGCCTTCGTGATGCATCATCCTGACCACACTGCAGGGCTCAGGGTGTTCTCAGAGGGCTGCTCAGAGATCGGTGCCAGGGACCCAGGAGGCCATCAGGGATACCATCGGCTGCAGGAGGAAAGGTCTGGCAATGCCTGTCCCAACCAGGGCAGCAGTGAGGGCTCAGGTCTGTCCCCATGCCCTTGAGCTGCATATTCTCCTCTTGTTCTCCATCAGCCTCACCTCCAACCCCAACAGGCAGAAACCCCAGCCCTTCGGGCAGCCCTGAACCTACCTCCGACAGCAGAAGTCTTGCTCGGAGCAAATACCAATGCGACCGATCCCTGGAGGGCATGAGCTGTGAGAGCAGAAGCCCCCACGGCGCTCACAGTCCTGGGGTGATCCTCGAGCTCGGGACAGCCCTGCAGAGCATAGAAAGGGAAGACCTCTGGCATGGCCCTGCCGAGATTTTGAGAGCAGCCCCTGTTCCTGGCGTGGCCAGCATTAGCCCACCCCTGACTGTCCCCTGTCACGAATGCCCAGGCAGGCGTCTGCAGCAGAAATCAGCTATGACGTTTACGGCACTTGGGTGGGAGACACTCTCTACCATCCCTCAGCAGCCTCTCGGAGAGGCTCTCCAACATATCTACTTGGTCCCTCCTGGAACAAGGGAGGACTCTGAGGGTGGAAGTAGGATCTGCTTTCCTCCCTCCTCCTCCTTTCCTGCAGGGCTGCCATGCCCAGTGCTGCTGACTCGGAAAGGCAAGAGCCAGGAGGTACAGAGAAGGTAGCAAATTCTTATTTCTGGAGCACAAGAGCTTTGTAACAAGGTCCCAGCTGCAGAACCTGCAGCAGGAGCCTTTTCTCAAAGGTATGGGATGTGAGAGACCCCAGGGGGGATGTCACAGCAACCAGGAGGAGTCACACGTGACTCATCATCACAGCTGGCAAATCCTCCCTACAAATAATTGACAAAGGAAAAATCCTCCATGTTCCCCCCCACCATTTCTTACCTGCTGCTCCCTGGAGCATCAGGAGGAGGAGAGCACAGAGGAGAGGCAGGATCCGCATGGCTGGGAGTCGCCGGTAGCTCTGGGGAGAAGAGAAAGGAAGCAGAGATGAATGAGAGGGTCCCTGTCTGCGTGTCATGTAGCACCTGCACAGGGACAGGACTGAGGAGAGGGGACAGCCCATCCAGGAGGAGATAAGACCAGTCACCAGTGGGATGACACACTCAAAAGCCAAGGGGTAGGAGCCTCCTGCAGCTTCTCGGCTCCCGGCGGCAGCAGCAGCAGCAGTTTGGTCCCAGTCAGCTGGTCTCTCCACGTGGCAAAGTGTCCCTTGGAATGACTGACAGCTCAAAATTTCCAGCCCAAAAGCTCCTTTTCCTGCTTCTCCCCCTGCCAGAGAAAAAGAAACATCGCTTTCCCCTTCTGACACCTCTGAGGAGGATTCCCAGACCTCCAGCCCGGGTTCTTGTGTCATCTCGACTTGCGTAAGGGCCACTCGACACTGTGGTTTGCTGGACACATCTTGGGACACACTGCATCCCTGTTCGTTAGACCTTGGCAAGCAATCAGCTTTCGCAACACAAAGGAGCTTTGTATTCTTCCCCCCAAGTGAAGCATGCTCTCTATGCTTCACTTGAAAATAACTGGGGAAGACGCCACACGGGATCTCCATCCAACTGGCAGTCCCATGAAAGACAGGCTTTAATTGTGACTTTGTTAAGAGTTTGCTGTGTGTAACCCTTTATTGGTTCTCAACATATTGATGGTGCCATCTTTGTATATTTTTTCAGCCTTGTTGCATATTCATCAAGTATATGTATGTGTGTATATATATGTAAAAAACATACTCATACGTAATGTATATTTGCTGACTAGTTACATGAATATACCTTTTATCCCAATGCCTCACCATATTTCACTGCTCTTTCTTGCCTCAATTTCTCTCCCCAGTGAGGGAAATTGCACAAAGTACTTTAGGGTCTGACTTTGGGGGGGATGTCTTGGCAGGCAACGCTAATCTGCCATGGTGGTCAGGAGCAGGGCGTTCAAGATGACTTCTCATTTCCTCCACCACCCCAAAACTAATCTACTGCATGTGTTGAAGAGCAACACTGCAAAGATGTAGTTAATTGCCACCTTAACGAAGCTTGACTACCAGATGCAGCTGCTCACAGTTCTGGTGCCACAAGAGGTCAGCAGACTTAAAAAAAAATCCGGGCCAAGGCCTTTTCCCTTTTTCTGGCTATAGCTGTAAAATCAGCATGCCACCAGGACAAGTGACAGTCCTTGCCTGTCTGGAGAGAGCTGTGCTTCATGCCTGAGTTTTGGGTTGCCTCTTCTGATGTTTGGAAGAGTACTCATGATCCTCCCAGCTACCAGGGGCTGGGGATTTCAGCAGTGGAGATCAGCAGCTGCGTTTTTCCTTCTCCCACCTTGTCAAGATGCCAACTGCCTGTATAATCCAACCACTGCAGAAATGGTGGGAGACAGCCACTGCGTGTTTGGAAGAAGCAGAGGAGCCATGGACCCAGCAGGTTGGTCCAGGACTTTGCCAGGGGACAGATGTCCTCTTGCAGTGACCCACCTGTGACACAAGGTTGGGAGCCACAGAGGGTGCAGGAGGAGGCCATCAGCCTTTGCTCTTCCGAAGTACCATCCTGCTTTGCAGAGCAGCTTGCCAATGCCTGCTGCTGTGTGCAAGGGGATGGAGGTGACACAGCTGAAACAAGAGCACTTGTCAACACTTACCAGGGGCAGGACTCAGCTGGCCACATGAGGATTACTGCAGTGATGAAGCAGTTGGGCCGAGCTCTTCACCTCCCACTCCTTCCATAGCAGATGGAGCACAAGTCACTTCATCCTCATGGTGATGTCCCAAATAGGCCTGGCAAATCCCACCTAAAAACCTCCAGTTTCTCTGCCATGGTCTATAAAAGGAACTTAGCGTGACCAGCTCTTATACAGATGTCATTGTCATCTAATGTTAAGTACAGATGAAACCACCCCAAATGACAGTGGCTGCTCTGTCTATTCCCATCTATTGTCCCATCTATGTGACTTCCCATCTATTCACCAGTCCCTCCTGAAACAAGAAAACTGCTAATTCCGCAGCCCACTTCTAAGAAAACATTATTTCTGTGTACTGTGATTACAAGAAGGACACCGAAAGTCGGTTACCTCCCATGATATTTCGGACTCATGCAAACTAACACTAAACCAGCCTATTCCTGAGGCCAGACACCTCAGTCTTAATCCTGGGAGTTGCATGCAAGCTGTTTATGGGGACTGGTCCTGCCCCATACACACCCAAGCCCTCCCTGAACACTGAGGTCAGGCTGAGCTCACAACTCCACATCCTGCTCCACATTCATCACCTTTATGACGGATGTGAGTCCACACCGAGCAGCTGTGACCGAGCAAATACACTATGGAAAAGAGAGATCCAGACAGCCTGCACTGCTGTACCTCCAGTGAGGTGCTGGGAACATCTGTCTTCTCCAGTGAAGCTTCACATGCAGACGGCTGCCGGGGCACTGGGGTGAGCAGATCTCCTATTCTTCATGCCTCTGTGCCGTGAAAAAATGTCCTCTCTCAGACCTGAGCAGATAAAGAGGAGTTGTGCTAAAAGAGTGACAGCAGCACCATTTGGGGATGTAGTACAGTCCTGGTGGCACAAACTGCGATTTTGCATGACCGGCCATTCCACCAAGGGCTTGATGTGTATTTGGTGCTGCCCACCCTTGCATTTAACATGGCCAGTCCCACTCCACCAGCTCTGCTGCTATCTGTGTAGTATTTTCTATTCCACCTACCTCCTGGGAAGAGTTGTGAGATGAATGCAAACACGCCCAGAGTGCTGGGGAGGTGGAACTGGGGTAAGAAGCAGCAAGGAGATGTGCAGCACGGATCCAAAGGAGTGAGGTTTCAGCCTGTTTTTCACTCTAAGCTGGCTCTTGAAGCCATTCCCCAGCGATAAATGCAAGGGCAACTATTTGTGGCGGTGAGTTAAAAGCTTGATGATACAGTATTCTGCGTGATGCTGGCTACAGATACTGCACCGTCTCCAGAGCTGAATGGAAAATAACAAGGGCTGAACCCTCTCTTCAAAGTCCTCAGTCCTTGAGCAAAACATCTTGTGCCATTCCAGCTTGTGAAAGAATCACTCACCTACTGCAGATTGTGCAAAACTTCTTAGGACATAAACTGTAAATTGCTGGTTTGGTTCCACTTGGCAACTTCCTCAGGTCTCCATCCAGGGGAATCCCTGTGAGGTGGCCGTTGGCCCAGTTTCCTGCCCTTCACAAGGCTGTGGTTTCAATGGTGGCAGAGTCATTTGCGGAAACATCTGCTTTGAAGGGAGGCCAAAGGCTCTGCAACAAATGGCAAGCTCGGGGCTTTGAGACAGCCTTTTGCATGTAGGTGTGCGTGTCGGTTGTTTCCCTTAAAAAGCCAACCATTACTGCTCCTGCATCTGCTGAGCATCTATGAGTGCTGCCCTTCACACAGGCCATGTTTGTTATTAAATTCCCTCCACTTGTGGAGAAGGGAGGCTACATCCAGATTGCTGTTTTGAAAAGGTCCTTGGCCTGTGCTTAGCCTTGGAGTTATTCTTGCACAGGGCTCATTGGCCTGGGTTCATCCCTGGTAAACCATGCAGGACTCAGAATCATAGAATGGTTTAGGTGGGAAGGGACCTTCAAGATCACCTAGTTCCAACCCCCTG
The DNA here is from genome assembly GCA_013396915.1 of Stercorarius parasiticus. Lineage (NCBI taxonomy): Eukaryota > Metazoa > Chordata > Aves > Charadriiformes > Stercorariidae > Stercorarius > Stercorarius parasiticus. Next base: position 28,290 of record VWZL01002648.1, on the reverse strand, counting down.
CCATGGGCAGGGACATCTCCCACCAGACCAGCTTGCTCCAAGCCCCGTCCAACCTGGCCTTGAACACCTCCAGGGATGGGGCAGCCACAGCTTCTCTGGGCAACCTGGGCCAGGGGCTCACCACCCTCACACCAAAGAATTTCTTCCTCAGATTATCATCGAAATCTCCCCTCTTTCAGTTTAAAACTATTACCCCACATTCTATCGCTCTATCCCCTGACCACGAGTTCCTCCCCAGCTTTCCTGGAGCCTCTTGAGGGACTGGAAAGGGCTGGAAGGTCTCCGCGGAGCCTTCTCTTCTCCAGGCTGAACCCCCCCAACTCTCTCAGCCTGTCCTCCCAGCAGAGGGGCTCCAGCCCTCGAATCATCTTCGTGGACTCCTCTGGCCCCACTCCAACAGGGGACAGCATGAGCACAGGACGGTTGTGGACAGGCTGAGATTGCCCTGCTTTGGAGGCTGAGTTTGCGCATTCAGGAACTCCGCCCAGCTACCTGGTCTCAGGGCAGAAAACTATCTACTGCCTGCAGGCACCAAGTGCTAATCTGAAGGGTGATTTGTCTGCACAAGGATGCTCCTGACCATTCAAGAAACAGGAGCTCACTGAAAAACCTGCACCTTCTCAGTTTTCTATCAGGGTTCAGGGCAGGACAGGAGAAAACTCTTGCAAGAGGATTGATTAAAGTAGCAGGAGTTTTGGCCTTTCATACATGCTGACATTGTCTCAAGCAATGGTGTAGGTTTAACTCCTATCTTCTGATTTGCTACTGCAGCTGATAAGAATTTTGCAGATTAACTCCAAATTTATGTCAGCCAAAACAACTAAAGGTAAAACTAGGTTTCAAATCTTAAAATGGGGTCGGCCTGCCTCCTTTTGTTCTCCTTAGTGTCTCCTTCTTATTTCCCATAACAAAACAGGAGGCTGTTCCCAGGTCTGGGAACTCTAGACCAGGAGGTGGGAAAGTTTTCAGAGCAGAGGTGCTATGAAGCATCACACCAGAGAGGAATTTCATACTCCCTGTGGAAACAGTGACTGACCCCAGCTTTGGTCATGGGAGAAGATTCCTAGCGAGCATGGGTGGAGAACATGCCAGCGCTCATTCAACCAGCAGCCCGAGAGGGGAAAATATTTTGGTGAATTAAGCATTCCTGGTAGGTTTAACTCAATTTCAGAATTCTTGTTCAAACTTCTAAAGGGAAATAACACTTCTAGAGAAAAGAATGACACTACCACACACAGCAGCCATACAGCCTCCCCAGATCTTGCATTTATTGAAAGAAGAATGACAAATCCTCGATGACTGGTACAACGGTTCTCTGAATCCAATGATGTGAGAAGCCATCATCCACAGATCCCTGAAGATCCTGTGCAATTAGCCACTCTACAACCTACACAAAGGAAAGAATATTTCAGGGTTTTCAGGCTTATGTTGATGGGGAAAATCCCCACACACAGAGCTTTACTGAAAATTTAGTAAGTCTTTGCCCTGATTGAATTGTAAACTTACCATTTACAGCAAGAATAACCTGAACGGCATACCCCCAGATAAGCGTTGCCGCGAGGGCATATCCCAGGGGAGCAGAAAGTCCCACGATACCCACATCTCAAAAAAGGTCTTGGAGGTCGTGCAAAGCCTGTGCCATAAAAGAAAAACAAACAAACAAACAAACAAAAAAAGGCAGGAGAGAGTTGTTTCAGTTGTTTCTGGCAGGGTTTTGCATTTTGCTACATTCCTGGTCACTGACGCCATGCCATACCGGTGCCTGAAGTCATGAAGGTCCTAATGCAATCCTCAGGGGAGGACATCTACAGGCAGAACAGTCAAGCAAATGCTCTAATTCCTTCTTCAGATGTAAGAACTCTGTCTCCAAGCCCAGGAGTCCCTTAGGAACTTGGATTTCAGGGACAGACACCAGAGACCTAGTTAAGTGGACACTTAGCAGCTCCTAAAGTCTTGTAGGTCACAATTAAGGAGAGATGCACCAGCTCAGCTGAGGGGCTGCCACTTCCAGAAGCAGAAAGATCAGGATTTCTGTGCATCTGGATTTCCATAGATTTGGCCTATTTCTCTCCGTATAAATTCCACCCAGGCCTCAAAACAGGTCCTGGTGTCTAGCAGTCCATATAGATGGCCATTATACATGGATAAACTCAACAATGCATGCAGAATGACCACTTCCATGCTAGGAAATACAGCACTCCAGGCGTTGCCCTTTGGGTCTGAGGCCAAGCAGCACGGCATTGCTCCTATCCACATGGATAAACTTTCTTCCCCATGAAAATAGCATATCCACATACAAACTGCCTCTTTGGAATGGCCACCACCCTATGCTATTCCCAGAACAGTTTTTATCCATGGAAGTGCTAGTTGTCAGGGGTCAAAATTACCTTAGGGAGCAGACTACCAATTAGGCAGCATGTTGCCTGGCCCTGTTTGGTTGATTAATAGAGATGTATCCGGGGAGGCTGATGCATTCTGGATGCACCTGATTGACTCCACATGAACCAGTTAACTCCACTTTCACAGCTTGCCCATGCAACTGCACTAAGCCCAGCGTATCCAGAAAGTGGAGAGCTTGTTTCAGCAAACAGACCATGAATATTACGCGTGTAGAGTAGATCCAGTGCATCCCCGGTATGTTAGATTCACAGCACATGAGTTTTGTGGTACATGCACACACAGCAGTACCCAGAAAATCCCAGGCAGCAATAAAAGGAATGTTGGGAAGGCTGAATAAAGCACTTCTGGTCCAAGACTATCTGTGGGACATTGCAGAGATGATTGTGAGCAGTCTCAGCTCTCAGAAACACTTTATTCCAGATAAATTTCTTGTTTTACCATACCCAGAAGATAGGTCTTACTGAAAACAGCCCAAAAGTCCACTGTGCGTATATTAAATAAGGACATGAAGCAACTATTCTGGTCTAGACCAAAGGAACGCTTTGCCCAGTGTCTTTTCTATGAGAACAACTATAAATAGAGGCCCAGGTAAGAATAAGATCAGGCAAGTGTATACGACAATTCTCTCATGGTTCTGGTCTTCTGCAATTCATCACAGCCTTTTCCCATCCTTACTCCCCAGAGGGCACTTCCCATCCTATTCCCACAGAGATCAACCTCAAACATCCACTGGCACTTGTTTGTGCAAACAGTGCCCTGCACTGTACTTGTGCCATTTTCAGGGATGGTGTTTAAACACAGTCCCTTTTGCTGGACAATAAGGTGGATTTTGGGTTCCAGACTCCCTTGCATCCCCCCAACAGGCACAGCCTTACACTTATCACTTGTGGTTGCACTGGTTTCTCCACCGAGCAGAAGCTACCAGCAAGCATTTCAATTTTAACTCATGATTTTCTGCCTCCCCACCCCAGTAAATGGTCCTGAAGCAAAGGATATTTGGAGAGCACAGAGACAGATTCCTTTTTTTCTGTGTGGCTTAAGACTCTTTGATTATGAGTGGTTTGCTGTAGGGTGACCCGGAGACAATGTAGGTGATTTAAGTGCCAGAGTTGGCAAGCTTTAATGCGGAAAATGCTGGTGCTGAATGGTATTTTGGGCTTGCTCTTAGTGCTTTCAACGCAGACTGGTTTTTCAGAGGAGTAGCAAATGCTCTGAATTGATGATTGGAACATTTGCGTGCTAATTTCATGTATCAGCAGTAATCTGCCAACAAGTTTTGATGATATAAGCGAAATTTCTTTGCCAGAAGCAGCTTGGCCACTTCCCAAAGGAGATAGGAGACCTTTATAAGACACCAGTCTCTCCTTCTCTATAGCCCCTCATCTTCATTTACACCTTACCTGCAGCTCCGTGAAATATCACCAAGAGGAGAGCAAAGAGAAAGGAAAAGATTTTCATGGCAGAGGGTGGATTGGGAACTCCCGTCACTACAGAGAAAGAAGACCAAGACATTAGTTAAGGGGGTTGTCCCTCCACAATCATAGTGGGCTGAGAAGCGACATACAGAAATGTTCTTCAAGACCAAGTGTTATCTAGAAGAGGTATTACACACTTTCTCTTTAATAATGTCTATTGTCCTGAGGGTTTCCTGGAGCGTACATAGGATTGTGGCACAGGATGAAACTTCTGGCAGAAAATCCCCTTTTAATTACCATATTAATTAACCACACATTTATCCTAGATTGGTTGATCCTTTGTAATACATTGCAATAAAATTGATTTGCCTTATGGAAGCTAAAGCTGTTAATTCAGTAAGAAAAACAAGACAATTTTTACTATATTTATACAAAAAACCCCAATGTGCATTATCAAACTTTTCTAATAAAAAAAAAAAAGCATAAAAAGCTCCTTCACAGTTAAAATCCAGCTTCTCTCTATTCTTGCTTAGAGGCTGTTGCTTTTCTTTCACCTCAAGAATTACATGATTTCCAAGATAAATTTCTGTGTGCTTGCATTTCCTCTCAGCTCTCTTCCTGCAGCCAACAAAAACTCTTCTCCCTTATCGATATTCGAAATCTCTAGAACTGACTCTTGGTAGACCAGAGCCACTGCACAGTTAGGGCTGTAACAGTGAAATATATGAAAAATATAAAGTCTCCAGCCCATTTAAGAAGGACAGAACTTCTTTAGAGAGGATGAATAATGAGAAGATTTCAGTCATTACCAGGTAAGAGGAGACTCGCTCTAGGTTGGAACAGTTCTTGGATCAGTGTCAGCCGTCCAGATGCATTAAGATGAAGGAGCAGAGCTTGGCTTTATACTGTTTCTGGAGGGTGGTGAAGGATGCTTGGTCTTCACAGCCTTCTGGTGGTGAATCAGGCAGTCCCCACAGCTTTGGAGAGCATTGGGGAGGTCCTATGAATTCTCTTCGTTACCACCCTCCTATGAGGAACCGAGGTATCACTTTCAAAGTATTGCAGCATTGCTTCGGGAAATGTGCTGAGCTGCAAGCAAACCGCCTTGGGCCACCTCCATTTGTGCAACATGTTCAGCCACAGCAGCTCTGTCAAGATTTCTGTGTCATATGTCCAGTGCTTGCCTGCTGCGGCTTGGTGGCAGCCACTCTCCACCATGATAAAAACGGCTATACAGGCTGCTGTGCTCATGGATGGTCATTCTGTACAGCTCATTTAGAAGCTGATGCTGTGTGATGGGATCCCTCAGGGAATCACAAGCACGAGAAGGACATGGACGTATGTGAGAGGGTCCAGAGGAGGCCACGAAGATGATCCGAGGGCTGGAGCCCCTCTGCTGGGAGGACAGGCTGAGAGAGTTGGGGGGGTTCAGCCTGGAGAAGAGAAGGCTCCGGGGAGACCTTCCAGCCCCTGCCAGTCCCTACAGGGGTTCCAGGGAAGCTGGGGAGGGACTCTGGATCAGGGAGGGGAGTGATAGAATGTGGGGTGATGGTTTTAAACTGAAAAAGTGGAGATTTAGATGAGATCTGAGGAAGAAATTCTCTGGTGTGAGGGTGGTGAGCCCCTGGCCCAGGTTGCCCAGAGAAGCTGTGGCTGCCCCATCCCTGGAGGTGTTCAAGGCCAGGTTGGATGGGGCTTGGAGCAACCTGGTCTAGTGAGAGGTGTCCCTGCCCATGGCAGGGGGTTGGAACTAGGTGATCTTTAAGGTTCCTTCCAACCTAAAGCCGTCTATGATTCTATGAAATGGTACACACTGGGGTCTGGTGGGATTTACCCAGCAGATGTCCACTCAGATGCCCACAGAGCAGGTACTTTACAAAGGCGTGACCCTCATTCACAACTTTGAGTCCCTGTGGCATGGAAGAAAATCATAAACCTGAAGCTGTCTTGAAGCTGTTCAGTTCAGGTAGGCTTCATGGTTGGCACGAGCAGCACTAGTTGCTGTTACTCAATTTAACTGCTCTTTGAGTACATTTGCTACCTGATGGTCATATCTCTGCTAGGGAGCTAACCCACACCAGGTTTATCTCCAGGCCAAAAGGCAGAGTCTAGCCATGTCCGTACCATTAAACTCAGCCTCCAGCATGGATTGGCTTCACCTAAATTGCCTGCTGGGAATGGTCCCTGGTTTCTGCCAGCTTTAAGACTGCATCTGGAAACTGCAGGGAGAGCGCAAGAGCCAAGATTGTGCCAGGAGCAGCTCTACGGTTAAATTATGGAAAGGTGTGGAGCCTAAGCTTGCCTTTGCTCTTGTAACTTGAAACAAAAAGAGAAGAAAAAAGTAGATTTTAATATAATGTCATCCAGTCATTTGAGGGATATGCAATGATTTCTTGCTCTAGGTATTAATTTTGCCTTTTGCAGCAATGCGCTTCGGGTTTTGATGAGGGGAGTCATGTGTATTTGAGTGTTATTAATAAGCTAAGCATTTATTTCTTTAACCAAATAAATCCCGGCAGGAATTTCTCTTTAAATGCCCGCAACTCTCTAGCGGGGAAGCACCTTCTCCATCTGTTTTCAGAGGTTTTGTATTAATTCCTTAAAAAATGTGAAAAATATGTCACCATAAAAAGAAAAATAATCATCAGCTGGAATTAGGTTAAAAAGAACTGCATTAAATGGGAAGTTAGTGCTTCTTTGGAAATTCAGAAGGATTGATGAGCTGTCATTAGTATTACCTCATTTCTGCTGTTGGGAGGGGAAATTTGGAGAGTTCTCTCTATTTTGATTAAGAACAAGAAAAAGGTCTGCAAGGGGGAATGGTAGGGAAAAAAGTGAGGGAGTAAAACAGAAATCTAATAGTTATGAGTAAAAAAGAAAAAAAAGGAAAAGATGGTTCGGTTATTTTTAAGCTTTTGCACTAAAAAATTTTTAGCACTACCTGCACCGTATGCAAGACTTTTTTAGCCACACTTATTTATGGAAATCATTACTGGAATCACCCCAGTGATGGGATATTTTAAATCTCTTTTTCATTTTCCCTTACTCCGGTTTTTCAGGGACCTTCCTCTTTGGAAAGAGTCCTGGCCAGCTTGGACAAGAAACCGATGCTGGGTGAAGTTGTCAGACATGGGCAGGAGTTTACATTTATTCTTCTGTAGCTTGTGCTGCTCTTGGTCTACCTTCTCAAGGAGACACTGGAGAAACAATTGCTATCGTCCATATTTCAAGGATTAGGCATAAAGACTGTCATGTGCTTGGATGCTCCAAATACCATACGCCTGGAAAGGAACTACAAGGCTTTTCCAGCTTTTCTCAATTAATTTGAGGGATCAAACAATGCTGCTATTATCTGTGCTTGAGCAGGGTGGTATCACCAGGCTGGGACAGAGGGGCAAAAGACAAATAAAGGCCGTTTTCAGTGTCTCACAGGACCCCAGAGTGTGTGCCTGACATGGTGGTGCAAATGCATTTTCTATGCTTTGTGAAGCCTGTAGGCAGAGCTTGAACACAAGCTCAGGGGCAGATATATAAGTTGTGCAAGCCTTCGTTAGAGGAGATGATAAGTTCATCCCTTCTGTCTTACAGCACAGCCTCCTGGACATCTGCCATATTGCCAGAGTCAAGGAGAAAACAATCTCTGCCTCGTCAAATCTGTGGCAGGTCTTTCAGTGTCCCTCTCAGGTAGAAAAGAGGGGAAAGCCTCCTTCTGCCTGAAGTTTCAGGTGCCCAGCAGGATTAGACCCTGGGACCTTTTGGCAATGGGCTATCAAGAAGAAGAAGTCTGGAAGATCCCCACCATTTCTTTTGATGAGTCTTTCCATGATCAGTTGTGGCTGGATTTTGATCTTCACAACGTCAGTATTTGGTGCAATGATTTCAGCAGAGTTTCTTCTGATTTACACCTCTCAGCACAGTGAGGAGCAGAGTATGGTCTTAAAATGCAGAAGACATTGCTCTGTTCACATTTGCCATTTTAGCTTCGATGTATTTACCCCTGGTCTCTCTCTAATTGCAGAGGTTTTTACAGACCTCAAGGTTAATATACTTGTGGTTAAACCTTTCTTCACTGCCTGCCCTGAGTTCACTGCAGTTTCTGCACCTCCAAGAGCATGAAGCAGTAACTTAGGTCTTGTGAGTGATGAGTTTGTCAACACTCAGGTGTCACAGTTGGCAAAACAGGGACTTGCTGGGGTCACAGCTCTGCAAAGCAAAGCCATGTGATGAGAGGTGCTCCAGAGAGCATCTGAATTAATTAAATAGTTAATGATTTGAGTATGGAAAGGATTTCAGCCTCTCAACCAAAGCCAAAGCCCTTGGAGGCTTGCATCAATTGGCACCCAGCCCCTAAAAGCTGAGAAACACCCATCAGGGTGTTTCCCAGAGGCTTCTCCACGAGAAAGCTCTCAGCAGCCAAAGTCCCTGCTGCCACCTTTGCACGGGCATTGCCATCAAGCAGGACAGGCCACGGGCTCTTCCAAGGGCTGCACATTTCGATTCGCAGCTCATAACTGAGGAGAAAAATGGTTTACAGATTCATTGCTTGCAATCAAACACCGCAGTCAGCAGCATATTGCCGCTGGCCTGGCTCCAGACACTGCTCACAGTCCCTTGCCTGTCTCTGGATGCTGGTTTTCTTTCTTGTTTGCAAATCTTTTCTATGCCTTCTCTGTGCTTCTCTTTGCCTTCTCTTCCCTGTTGTTCAGGGAAAACACATGAGCCTGGGCTCTATCTGTGGGCAAGTCCTCCCCTTTTGCCCCAGCATCTACAACTGCAAAAGCAAGGATGTTGCAGGGGACATCCTCATCCACCCTTTCAATACCCATGTAAGGACCTGTTGTCCGGGAATTTGTCTAATCCTTTTTGGGCCTGCTGGCCATAACCATCAGTGGAAGTCGTTATGAGTTGCACTTGAACTTTGGGGGATGGCTGGCAACACAGTCAAAACACTGGAGTGGGGATCTAGATATTTTTTTCCCATGCGAATATGAGTATAGGTCGATTATCTTACTCTATAAATAGTGGACAGCCCAAGAGCCCTTTGAGCTCTCCTGCACAGCAACGGGCTGCATGCCAGCATCTCCCCATGAGTGGGGACACTCACTCAAGGTTCTACTCCTTGAGGCTGAAAGATTCCTTGCTGCAAGAGATTCTTGGTAGGTGGTTAATAGCATGCTAAACTTTGAAATCTTAGCTAAGTGATGTCAAGGATTGATTGTGCGTATATAATCCTTTAGACATAAACTGTTGACCAAGTCTGGGACTAGGATTGGATCCAACCACACCTAGGCTCCTGTCTGAGAAGGAGTTTAGAAAGCCAGGGGGTCCTTACTGAACCTTGTGACTCAATGGGAGGGTGTCCCTGACAGCTCTGTTTGACCCTGTCCTCCATGCAGTAAATAATCAAGTGTAACTTTCCATCAAATCTCATAAAATACTGTTGTGTTCACTACTAACTTTGTTAAATCACTGTTTTATATTAATAAATATTTCACTACTTCTCTCTTACGAGTGAAGTTAATCACTCTGCCCACGATGGCCAGCAACATCCAGAAATGCACTGCCCATGCCCAGCAATTTCATTTTTATTATAGCCTTTACTATCTTGCTGTGGACAGAAGAGTGTGCCAAGCTACAGCATACCATCCCTAAGAGCCCTCCTACTTAGTTCTCATCAAGGACTCCCCCAATGGCTTCCCGCTTTCCATGCAGTTACTGGTATTTCTACTATCAGCTCAGGTTGTCTGTTGCAAAGGTATCTTCACTTTCCTTTTTAGCCCTCTTTCCTACCTGAATCTTCCCTGCCACGTTTTATGGAGTTGCCGTTCTCCTCTGTCAGCCGTATGTTCACCACTGAGCTATTCCCTTCGAGAGCCTCCCTTGACTTGCCCTTCATGCCCTGCAGGGATTTTTCTTAGACCTCTTTGCTTTCTTTCCCAGTCAAAGCAAATATTTTATTGAGGTTTCTAGCACAGCCTTTTTAACATCTTCCAGGCTGCCTGCAGGCTTCTTGCTCCTCTGGACTGCTGCTGGTGGTGCTTTTCTTTGCCCTTTTTTGCTTTTTTGAAATTAAACATTTGTATGTTGATTGTATTTAAAGGGGGCCTGCAGAAAAGGTGGAGAGGGACTCTGGATCAGGGAATGTAGCAATAAGACAAGGGGTCATGGTTTTAAACTGAAAGAGGGGAGATTTAGATTAGACATTAGGAAGAAATTCTTTCCTGTGAGGGTGGTGAGCCCCTGGCCCAGGTTGCCCAGAGAAGCTGTGGCTGCCCCATGCCTGGAGGTGTTCAAGGCCAGGTTGGACGGGGCTTGGAGCAACCTGGTCTGGTGGGAGGTGTCTCTGCCCAGGGCAGGGGGTTGGAACTAGATGATCTTTAATTCCCTTCCCACATAAACTCTTCTATGATTCTATGCTTCTATTTGGTCTCACAACACAGTTAAGCCTAATTGTACTGTCACCACTTTTACAGACCAGCTTTTTCACAAACAACTTTTGAATTAGGTCCTTTGCACGACTCACAATAATACAGGAAGGCAGCTCTTCTGGTGGGTGTCAGGATTAGGTGTTCTAAGAACCACCCTTTTACTGCAACAAAAATTTGATCCCTGCATGTCCTAACATCATCCACAATTGCCACTCACAGCTGCTCTGCTGCATCACCTTGAGCAGGGGAATGATCTGCAAAAGATGTGACCTGGGTCCATTAGGGAGGGACTATTGCTTAAACCCTTCTCTGAGGTGTTGAGAAATATTTGCAGCTAGGGCGCATAGCAAAATACGGGTTGAAACTGGTGCACACAGGTAGCTCACTCAACACGTGAGGGCCAGATTCATCCATACAACATCATCTGTAGGCAAGCCAAGACTCCTTTTGCCTTCGCTACCTCCTCTCCTACCCACGGGGGCTATGCTAGTTGGGGAACATGGTTGTGCAGGTGGTTTTGATGCTCCTCATTGTTCCTGTCCACTGGATGAGTAAAGCACAGGCTGTCCAGCTCCCCAGCCTCGTTGGCCTTCTCTGAACCTCAGATTGTGAACCCCCTTCAAACACTGAAGGCATTTCCAGCTCAGTATAGCCCCAACTCTTACATTATCCAACTTTCCCATGGGGTGAGTCTTCCCAAGTTCTGTGAAGAAGGGTTTTTTCCATCTGTGCCCCACTATAGCCATGACATGGCTATTTAGATTTCTGGGATGTGGTGGTCAGCAATTGTGTTCTACACTAAAGGATCACTTGTCCCCAGTTGCTGGCCATGATTAAGAACGATTTTGCACACTATTTCATTGATGATGCCTGCATTTTTTTTCAAAGGGGATAAACAATTTAGGAGGTCAGAGCACAATTCCCGGGATCTTTCTCCTCCTCCTGGCTGTGGGTGACCAGGAGTCAATGTCTTTGCTAACACTTCCTCGTTCTGCGCCCCAGTTTCTTCATCAGCACAACGTGAGTGGCAAGCTTTGTATACTCTGCAAAGCTCTTGATTTCCTAATTGCAATGATTATACAAGTGAGGAGTCTCGCTAATTATTCCTGAAAGCCAGTCCTGTACACAGTAACTGCAACTTTTTGGCATACCACCAAATATCTGCTTTTTGCTATTATTATTTCTGATTCCTGAACTAAAAGGATTAAAATTAATCCTGGATGGAAGAACGTGGCTTAATTACAACAGCAGGTAACTTCTGTTTGCTCAGCTCCCACTTACGGGCGGTGCAAGCAAGTCATGAACTGATCATGACTACAAAAGGTTTCCAAATCGCCAGATGGAAGGAGTGACTAAGGTTCAAATAGCACTATTGGGCTTGGAAAGCTTGATTATTATTAATGATTTTTTTTCTTTGGTCGTGGCAACGCGCTATGCAATAATGTCAGCTGCAGGAGTAGCCATCCCTGGAGAAGCTGCTACACCAAAAGCAGCACAGATGTCTCATGAGATTTTTTTAAGCCATCTTCCTGGGCTGAACAAATTTTAGCTCCCTGACTGTGGACATAATCAAACGTCCTCTTGAGTTGGGCTTGGGTAGGAGAGTCGTTTAGATGTGGTGTTAGGGGATATGGTGTAGGGGAGAACTTTGTAGAGTGGGGTTGATGGTTGGACTCAATGATCCCAAGGGTCTTTTCCAACCTAAATGATTCTATGATTCTATGATCTAGAAAACCTTTCGCAGGTTTTGGAGATGCCTGCTGGTGAGATGTGGCTGGATGGAAGATCCACAGGACCTAGGCCCTAGTCCTCAGAAACCAGAGGGATCAAAACACTCCTCCCCAATGAACTGTTTAAAGCGCTTTTTGTTATTACTCATGCTTTATTAGATATTTACACAACTCAAAGGATTTGCGAGCCACAGTCTCTTTGGACACAGCAAATATGTGTTGGGGGAGAGAAAAACTGCACAGATCACATCAGTTCTGGAAGGCTGAGATGTTTTGCAGAGCCTGCAAAAGGGCAGCAGAACATCCCTGAAGACTTCAGTTTCCAGCCCTTGTTGTATCATGGTAGAGGTTAAATGAGAGTTGGCCTCCCCTCTAGAACTAGATCTGAATCAGCCAGATGTCCTCTGAGAAGGTGGACAGATGACCGAGCTAGGACAGCATCTTCTGAGGATACAAGATGGGAAAGGTGGAAGATGAAAGACCTTCTCTTGAGATGGTTATAAGGGGATATGGGAAATAAATAGTCCTATGGAAGAGAAAAGGGGTCCTACAGGGAAGGTGGGAAAATGAGGGTTATATTTCACATTTATCCATCTATTCAGGAAAGACAGCCATCCTGCATGGAGAAGGTGAACAAGTTAACAGATGTTAACCAAGATATTTCTAAATATTACATTGGCAGAAGCAACTCGGTGCCCCTGGGGAGAGATATAAGGTCTGGCCAGAGGAGCTGGGACCTCACCATGCAGGACCTGGCTAGTGAGGATGAAGGCAGAGAGACAAATCATAGGCAGGGACAAGGTGGGAGAGACATGAGGAAAGCAGTGGTGTCGCTGCTCCGCATCCCTTTGGCATGTGGTGGCTGGAAAGGGCAATGGAGAAGTCCAAGAGGTGGAGGAAGGTCTCAGGGGGTTGCATTGTCAGCTCTGAGCCTTGCCTAGGACCAGCCCTCCACACCTCACCCCTCCTTGGGCTCGACCAAGGTGAAGCAGCAGGGCCATAACAAGGAGCCACTTCCCAACTAAACTACTTCAGTGGTTGGAAATTAGCCTTGTGCTTTCCCCTTGGGACACCAGGGTGGCAACTGAAGCCATCAGGGCTTCATGGGTGGCTACCACAGGAGACCATGTGGGAAGGATGAGGTTTTTGTGGTATCTCAGCATCACATGGGACACATCACACTCTCCCCCACCACAAGGAGGAAATCTGCCTGATTCCCACTACAAACCACCCTTGGCAGGGAGAGGAGAGAAGCTCCCCAGTTTCAGACTACCAGTTCAACCCTGCCTTGGTGACAGTGGAGGGACAGGGTCCAGTGGATGAGGAGGTGCCACACAGTGATTTCCCAGGTGTGGATACCCAAGAGCAGACACATGACCACATGCAAAAGTAACTTCCACCAGCTCTGAAGAAAGGCAACACCAAACCCACCACATACCCATGTAAAGAAGGACAATACCATGCTACTGCTGACACTGCTACGGATGCTACCGATGCTACCACCCTTGTGTGGATTGTGGAGGGTCACCATAAGGGCCTGCAGCACTTTGCCAGTCCATTATAGCAGGTACCAGTGGCTTTCTTAAACAAGGGACAGAGCAGGAATGAACACTTGCCCTTGGTCTTCCGACACGTCACAGTGTCTGACACTGTAATTGAGAAAAAAAAAGCTGGTAAGCAACTTGCTTTGGATTTGTACAGGTGAAAAAAGCCTGTTGCCATGTTCGCAACAGCTTGAGCTGTAGATAAAGACGTAGTTAAAGTAGTAGTAGTAGTAGTAGTAGTAGTAGTAGTAGTAGTATGAAGAATTAGTTAAAGATGTCCCTGCTTACTGCAGGGGAGTTGGACTAGATGACCTTTAAAGGTCCCTTCCAACCCAACACATTCTATAACGCAAATGGCATCTTGGGGAGATCATCAACCTGCTGTTGAGTTTTGCTACGATGTCTGAATCACACAGAATCACTGAATGGTCAGGGTTGGAAGGGTCCTCTGGAGATCATCTATTCCAACTCCCTGCCAGAGCAGGTTGACCTAGAGTGGGCTGGACAGGAACGCGTCCAGGTGGGTTTTGAATATGTCCAGAGGAGTCTCCCCAGCCTCTCTGGGCAGCCTGTTCCAGAGCAACTCATGAAAGCGTTTGTGAGTTCTGCAAACTGTGGTGCTCTGTCCCCTTAGCACTGAAATGGCTAACTGGAGATTACTGGGTGCGAGGCAGGTTCAATGTCAGGTATCACATCAACTGCACCCGTATCACAAGTCCATTCCTCATTTACAGAATCGCTCTCTGTTCCCCCAACACAAAAATGCCTTTTGGTTGTATTTACACTTACCTGCAGCAGCCTGGGACACCGCAGGGAGAAGAAGAAGAAGCAGGAACAGTAACTTCGCGGCTTTTGTTGACATTGTGGAGCTCCACCGCAAAGCTGCTGAGAGCAAGAGGAAGGAGTTGACCTGTATTTATAAGGCTTTGATGAGCGCAGGGATTTAGCAATGGTATTTGGATACAAAGAATATATTTAAAGGATGAACATTGTAACCTCTAATTACAAACTATTCTATGGATACCTCTATACCTCCCCGCCCTGAGAGGAATCATCCTCTTAACACCAACGCCTGCTGGCTCCCACGTCGTGATCCAAAGCACCACCTCCTCCACGAGTAGCAGAGACAGGCAGATATTTCAGCAACCATTTACTCAGAGCAATGGCCATGAGCACAGGGGCCGGTTCACTTCCAGGTACTTGCACACTCAAATCTCAACAAGATGCATCTTTGCCTCCAGAAATCCAGATTCCGCACAGAAAGGAATATTTCTTCCCATGTTGGACTCCCAAAAAATAGATTGCCCAAAGCCACATAGACACCGAATCCAGAATGTGCCCCACCAAGATGTTCTACCTCTCCGTGTGCAGCTCCAGCAGCAGATCTCTGCAACTCCACGTGCTCCCACTTCAAGGAGTGAAAATATGAGAAGGTGCAGCAAAGAGTCCCCAGAAAAACCCCTTGAAGGCTGGAGAAACAGCTTGGCATGGAGGAGATGGAGAACCTTCATTTGCTAAGCTCGCTAAATAAAATCCGGAGAGGTGACTTCCCCATCCTCTGGATGTAGCTTCGTTGGAGACCTGAAGGGTTTTTTTTTTTTTGCTAAGAGAGGCTCCTGGGCACTGAAATCCAGCAGAGAAAAGTGCAGCCAAACCAATGGCTGAATGGCAGCCAGAGCAACTGGGAGCTGGCGGTGAAACTGGGGAGGGTGGCTAGCTCTGGGAATATCTTCTGAAAGGCTTTCTGGCTGTCTCCTTCTCTGCTTGGCAATGTTTCGGGGCAGTAATGGCATGTCTCATGTGCCACGGGAATTTATTCCTGGCTGGGAAGAAAGCCTTTGGGCAGGAGGAGGGACCAATTTTGTCATCAGCCACTTTGAGACTGAGAAAAGGCTGTTGAGGCACCTCAGGGTGACAACTTCTTGGGAATGATGATGATGGAGGGCAGGGGGGATGAGACCATGAGGTTCACACATCTTCTGTGGGTGACAAGAAGGGGCACGCCGCATTGCAACTTGCACGAATCCTTGCAACTTCCTCACTGCTGGATTTGCGAGGAAAGACGGTTCTTCAACAACCCACCCTCAACTTTGGAAGAGTCTTTGGTGTCCATCAGAGGTTTCGTCGTGCTTTGCATGCAAAAGTTAGGTTTTCCAGGAATGGGCCATTTGGCAGCAGTGGTATTTGCTGCACTATCATCGACTGTGAAGGACGTGGCTTAGAGACAGCCAAGACTGAGCTTCACTTGGTTCCAGAGCCCTGTTTACACCCCTGATTTTATTAAAATGCTTTGCTGGAGCTGTGCCCAACAGTTCACATCGTTAGTTAATGAAACACTTTGCCGAATAGGGACTTGGCAGCGGGACAAGAGGAGAAGTAGAAGATCCCTCCCAGCCGTGACTTCTTTAACCCACTGGCCACCAAATTCAAACGCTGGATTTGGGGTTGCAAAGATACAAAGTACTTACATGCCTGGTGAAAACCAGTGCTGGAGACCAAGCAGAGTCACTGGTGAGGGTCCCTTGAGGAGGGACAATCGGGCAATGACATCTCTGAGCACAGGCGGGATGTTTTGTTCACCGTTCACACGCAAATATCGAGGAGGGGTGTTATAGAGCATGGTGGGGACAGACGTAACGTACTGGGGACCTATGGAGAACCCTGGAAACTGAGTGCTCGTATTTCACAAAGTCCCTGCTGGAAGGGCGAGAAACATTGCTCCTGTTCAGCAGCAGATTTTGTTCCCGTGGTTGCAAAGGAGCTCGTTAAAATTTCAAAAAACAAGAGCAAATGCATGAAAGCCTCCAAACACACGCACATCCCGACAGCCCGGTGGATGTACAAAGCTTTGGGGGATTCCTGCACGGTTTTGCAAAACCAATGACAAAATCCTAGATGATATTTGGACTTCATTTAAAAACCCCTCCGTGGCTTTCCTGTAGTGACTTGCTGAGGATTTATTTTCTAAAAAGCACTTGCTTCTCAGGGGATGGAGTCTGCAGGGCTGGAGACTGGGGAAAAAATAAAAAGAGATAGGACACGTCTCTGCACCCACCAGAGCACCTGCAGCCACCAGCGGTTGGGGTCACACTTCGCAAAGGTTTTGTCTCCTGGGTGGGGGGAAAAAAGCAACTGAATTAACGTACGGCTCCGTGTGCATCATGTCCCGGCTGCCACCTAGTGCTCAGCCCCGTGGTGGATGCACGCATCACTTGGGCATCACACAAGGGGACATCGGGATGGGCTTGTGCAAGAGCACAACAACCTGGGGGACATCGAGACATGCTTATGCAGGTGCACAAGAACCCAGGGACATCGGGACAGGCGTGTGCAAGTGCACGAGAACCTGGGGACCATCAGGATGGACTTGTGCAGGTAGACAACAACGTGGGCGGCATCAGAACAGGCTTGTGCAGGGGCACAAGAACCCAGGGAAAACAGGACAGACTTGTGCAGGGGCACAGCAACCAAGGGATATTGAGATGGGCTTGTGCAAGTGCACAAGAACCTGGGGATCATCAGGATGGACTTGTGCAAGTAGACAACAGCTTGGAGGCACCGGGACGGGTTTGTGCAGGGGCACAACAACCCGTGGGAGGGGGTCTCGGGCTGTTGTGGCCGCCAGAGGCCGAGGAGCCCGATCGTGACGCAAACAGCGTGACGTCACATCGCCGGCGGGAGAGAGGCGCGGCGGCGGGGCGGAGGGAGGCTCTGGGGGGGAGGTGCCCGGTGGGGCCGGTCCGGGGCGGGC